>JALIGW010000001.1:155284965-155339965 GCA_023053685.1 Diadophis punctatus similis
CTATCTATCATCTATCTATCATCTATCTATCATCTATCTATCTATCTATCTATCTATCTATCTATCTATCTATCTAATCTATCTATCATCTATCTATCTATCTATCTATCATCTATCTATCTATCTATCTATCTATCATCTATCTATCATCTATCTATCATCTATCTATCATCTATCTATCTATCTATCTATCTATCTATCTATCTATCTATCTATCTATCATCTATCATCTATCATCTATCATCTATCATCTATCATCTATCATCTATCATCTATCAATCTATCAATCTATCTATCTATCTATCTATCTATCATCTATCTATCTATCTATCTATCTATCTATCTATCTATCTATCTATCTATCTATCTATCTATCATCTATCTATCTATCTATCTATCATCTATCTATCATCTATCTATCATCTATCTATCTATCTATCTATCTATCTATCTATCTATCTATCATCTATCATCTATCATCTATCATCTATCATCTATCAATCTATCTATCTATCTATCTATCTATCTATCTATCTATCTATCTATCTATCTATCATCTATCTATCTATCTATCTATCTATCTATCTATCTATCTATCTATCATCTATCTATCTATCTATCATCTATCTATCTATCTATCTATCTATCATCTATCTATCTATCTATCTATCTATCTATCTATCTATCTATCTATCTATCTATCTATCATCTATCTATCATCTATCTATCTATCTATCTATCTATCTATCTATCTATCTATCTATCTATCTATCTATCTATCTATCTATCTATCTATCTATCTATCTAATTTCCATTATTATCCACATATATTCCTTCTATACTCCAGGCTCTTCCTGCCTTAATCCACCCAGAAAAAAAGTTCAAAAGAAAAAAGTAAGATGTTCCAAAACATAAAACAAGCAGAGACAAAACAACTTATCTTTATCAGACCAGCAAAAGAAAACAACAGCTGTTCAGGTGTTCTTCAAGGCTGTCACTACCAGTTCTTATCACTAGATGGCACTGTAGCCCATTCAGTAAAAGAAAGGTTTTAAATTAAAAAATAAAAAAGGCAGAAAAAATTAAAATTAAAATTAAAGAGGAACACCAATGATGAAAAAAATAAAATCTTCTCAGGGACTTAATCCATATAACTCCAGTTCCATGCTATTAGTTGGCTCACAGCATAATTCTCATTTCCATTAAAAGTCAAGCCTCTTTTTTTCCACTCTCTGCTTTCCCTGCCGCTAAAATCCAGACAGAGAGCAGTTTAAAAAACCACTCCCCCTCTTTGCGACTCCAAGCTCAAGCTTCTTTCTCTCTCTTTGCTCATTCCAGCTATCTCCTCACCCAAACAGTAAAAAAACACTTCAATTGAAAATCATCTCACCCAGGTTGACTTCTCTTTATTCTCTCTTCCAATCTTTTTGCTGTGGCCGTCCCAGCTAATGGTGACTCAAAGCCAACTTCCCTCGGCTGTTGGTTGAGAGGCTGCTGTCAGCTCCCTGGGTGGTTTGCGCTCCCCCCGAGCCACTGACCTGTGCCTCTCTTCTTCACTGCCCCTCCAGGGTGGTTCCGACCCAGTTCCAGTCCGGTTCTGGGTCCCCAAACAGCTGGGATTCGGGATTTCCGCACTGAGCTACCTCAGGGAACACACATAGTGCCGTGGCATTGGCCACACCCCCTCTGCTAGCCATTTGTAGAGGAGGGCAACCAAAGCATAATTTTGATCATCTTCTGTATTTTTTCCAGTTCTATTAATATTTTTATAGCCATGACAACTCAAACTTTATACAATACTGTGGCAGAGAACACTCCATAATAGAAGAGCATTAGCATTTTCATTTTCAGGCCTTAGAATGGAATTTGTCTTTTTAAATTACTGCTACAGACTGAGTTGAAATCTTCATTCAGCTATATTCCTTGATCCAAATGACTTTTTCCTGGTTAGTTACAGATAGTTCACATCTCATTCCTTTGTAACACTCAGGGATTTTTGGTCAATATACGTTACTTTATTCTTAAATAAAATTACATTTGTCATTCCATTTGGTTGACCTTCTGGAGTTCTTTACAATTACTTTTGGGTTTTGCCTGAATAGTATAGTATAATCTGCAAACTTGGCCAGTTCATTGCTTGATTCTAAATCAAGACCATTTTTAAATAGGTTGGAAAATACTGGTCCTAACATAGATTCCCTCTCCATGAGAAAATTGATCATTCATTCCTTCACTTTGTTTTAACCATTGTCAATGGGCATGTCTTCTTATCCTACAACCATTAACTTTACTTAAGAGCCTTTGATGAAGACTTTTGTCTTTTTGGAAATCTAAATGTATTACATTACCAAGGATATTTCTATCCCAATTCTTATGCCTGTTGACCCTTATAAAAAGTTGTTTCATGCAGGACTTGTCTTTGATTTTCCTTCAACAATGCCTACTTACCAGAGGTGGGTTCCTGCCGGTGCGGTTAATAGCTGTTGTTCGGCGCAGAGCCGAAGACGCTGCTGTCGTTCGCGGCACGGGAGCTTTCCCCGGGCGCTTTCCCCGCCCGCATGGACGCCGCCAATTGCGTTCTTTTGCCCCCTGCACATGCAGAATGCTTTGCACATGTGCAGAGGGCAAAAGAACACAAACGGCGGCATCCATGCGGGCGGGGAAAGCGCCCGGGGAAACCTCCCATGCCGCGAACGGCAGCAGCATCTTCGGCTCTACACCGAACAACAGCTATTAACCGCACCGGCAAAAACAGGCAGGAACCCACCTCTGCTACTTACCTTATCTTGGGTTATCACTTCTATCAATTTGCCTATCCAGATAGTTCTCACTGGACAACCACTCATTCAGCTATTCAAAGTTATGAAAGCACTGAATGAGGGGGGACTTCTGACAGCTCCTCATAGTTGCTGGTCATTTGGGCACATAGCAACCAGCTCACAATTATGACATCACAGAGTCCCACAGTCTCATGATCATCATTTGCAAAATGACGAGTAAAGTCAATGGAGAAGCCAGAAGAAAGTTGCAATTGGTGATCATGTGACCTTGGGATGCTGCAATTGCACAGGATTCACCTAATGATGTCAACTGGAATCGTTGCAACTGCCATTATAAGTTGATGTGGTAAGTGACATGGTACTTTACAACTGCATCACTTAGTGATGGAGTTGTGAATCACAATTACCATAATTAAGTGAGAGCTGCCCGTAATTTCATGAGTCTTCTCTTTTTTACATATTGGTGTCATATTGGCTACCTTCCAGTCCTCTGGCCCTGAAACTGACTTGAATGACAAATTACATATTTTTCCTAGAAGTACAGCTTTCCACATTTGAGTTATTTAAGAACGCTCAGGCAGCTATTTCAGCATGTGGTAATTTGTTATAGTATAATACCTTAAGATGTTCTACAATGTCTCCTCCTGTTACCTCAAAAAATTGTTCTGATTTCCTTCCTGAGAAAATCAGTACAAAATGTGTTATTTTTTCTTCTATCTTTGACAGTAAATACAAATGCAGAGAATTCAATCAATTATCTATAATTTCTACATTCTCCATGAGGATCCCTTTTCTTGCTTTGTCATCTAATGGCCAAACTTGACTATTTCTTTGCTTCATATGTATGTTAAAATTACATTATTCTCCAACATTTGCCCCCTAAGAGTTCCTAAAAAAATGTCTTAATTCTCACAGCTTCTTGGTCCTGGTTACAAAACTATGCTGACTTCTTTCTGGATTTGAATTATGTCTCTCTTACATTATGGAATCCCATTTGCATATATTCATTCCTCAGAGGAGTATCCTAAGTTTATGATTTAATCCCTCTTATACAAACATTTCTGATTCTCAGATTGCAGTCCTCCTTCCCCAAGACCCAAGCAAATGATCATCCTGGAACTGGGGCAAAGCAGTTACATCTGGAAGGCCTCCTCTACATATCTCTCTAGCTGTCTTAGCATCTCCAGTTCACTTATCTTGGTTTCAAGGGAAAGGATTTCCTAAGATTTGGGAGCTTTGTGAGCAAGAGTAATCTATGACTTATTCTCAAATGGCAGATAGTCGAACATTTACGTTCTGTGCAGTAAATGGGAAAGCATCTCCCCCTTTGCTGATCTCCTATCTTCATAGAGGTTATTGTGTATTCTTTTTTTTAGAAACTGTTCAACTTAAAATATCACATCTGTACTATGTAGTAGTTGCAGAGTCTATTGTGAATACTTCAAGAGCAAATACATTTTGTCCAAAGATCTATTTTAGTCTGTCATTGGTAAATTCTTTGTAAGTCCTTTTCTAGACTTTCCCACCCAAGAGACCATGTGTGACTTGACATTTTTATGAAAATGGAAGAGTGGTGGATACTAAAAGAAAAGGTTTCCATTGACCAGCAATGATATGAAGCTGAAGCTTGAGAGCTATTCTACAGTAGCTGGAATGCCTGAAGCAACTGTTTTTATTCTTTTTCATAAGAAGTGAAAGCACAGGGTTTCAGATACATATTATTCTAAACTGGATCAAGGAGAGTTTTGAAAATTGCACTTAACAGCATTCTTTGCTAACTGGCAAAGATACTTAATTTTATCATACAAATGTCAAGGAGCAAGGCACCTAGCAACCAGCTTGCAAGCTATTTTTGATGGACGCACGCATACACACATACACACAGAGTATATACTGTACATACACATAGAATATAGTAGAATAGAATATATACAGTGTATATATATATATATATATATATATATATATATATATATATATATATATATATATATATATATATATATATATATATATATATATATATATATATATATATATATATATGGGGGGGCATGGCATAGAATAGAATAGAATAGAATAGAATAGAATAGAATAGAATAGAATAGAATAGAATAGAATAGAATAGAATAGAATAGAATAGAATAGAATAGAATATTCTTTATTAGCCAAGTGTAATTGGACACACAAGGAATTTGTCTCCCGTGCATAAGCTGTCAGCATACATACAAACAACATAGTAATATAATCATAAGATACCAATAGGAGAAGGTAGAAGGATAATAGTAATGCAGCCCTACTACGTGGGTAAATATCCTTAGACATAAGACAGTGCTGTGGGAATTAGGGGTTTAGCAGAGTGACAGGACGAAGGGAAAACTGACTGTGTCTAGTTGTTTTGGCATGCAATGCTCTGTAGGGAGGATCTGGATACACAAGATACAAACTATGTGAAAATAGAGAAATTTGCCTATATGCAAAAGAGTTGATAGTAGAAGTCATGTAAAATCCCCTACTTGGAAGTAAGATATAATCTCTGTACCTGTAATTTAAGGGAAGATAAGATGTATCTAGAACCTAGAATCTAGAACCATAAAGAGTAGTATAAGCTACCATATTTTGTATTGCTTTTTCTATCCTTTGGATGGTGTTGAACATCTACCTGAAGAAATGCGGCTAGTCAGTAAATAATACTGAAATACACTTGATGAACTGTTACAATTATTGGTATATTGTACGTTAGCTTAACAATTCTCCCAAAGCAGCTTGCCAGCTACTATGATAAACAACACATTTTAAAAAAAAAATAGTGCAACTTCTATAATTTTTCTCCTAAGGCAATTATTGATAATGATCCAGATGTCAATTTGAGATTCCAGCTAGAGAAAGATTCAAGCATAATCTTTGCTCGCCCTCTTTTTTTTTCTTTTTTCTTAACTGGGTTTCTTCCCTTGATGATATTGGCTTGCTATAGAGTTCCTAAGTATACCACAGCTGGCATTTCCAAAATTAGACAAAATTGAAAAAAAGTTGGCATCTGCAGCTCAAAGTCTCTATGTGTCCATGTTCTCTGTCTTTGATCATAGCAGCCTATTGTGTTATCCGTCTTCCTCCTAATCTAATTCCCCCCTGATTCTTTTTTTAAAAATATGAACTCTATCACTCGGAGATCAGACTATACACACGCATATACACACATCCATCTGCAATATGTCATAGCAGCCAAACAGAATAGAAAGGTTTTTAATTCCCTTTTAGCAGCAAGCCACTATGGGCCAGTCACGAGCAATTTCCTTTATTTATTTATTTATTTATTTAATTTATTTATTTTGTCAAGTACGTGTTGGTAATATAAATAGATATAACATTGTTTATACATAAAATGAAACAAAAAAGACTGAATTGGCTTTGCCTCTCAAACTTTTGAACTGTTTGTGTTTACTCTGGTGGCGTGTGCTGAACCTGTGGAAATGTTTGTTTTGTTTTCAGACATCGCCTTTGGGAAACTTTGCTGTTTTGACTATTTAGCAATGAAGGAATCATATAATAGTGGCATATGTTAGGTAGTTAGCATTTCAAAATAATGTAGTAATAGTTCTCAAACTGTAGAACATTTCCTTGAAGGGCACCAAACCTCAGCTACTTTGATTGCCTTTGGCAGAGAATCCAAATTGGAGGGGAAAGTTATGTTCTCACTTCACCACTGCTCCAAGCATTTGATCTACGAACTAGATTATTAGTGGTGTTGGTTAGGTCAAGGCACAAGATAACACATTTAGAAACAGACTAATTTTAAAACATTGAGAAGAGAATTAACATAAACAATTATATACCATATTTTTTGGAGTATAAGACACACCTTAGTTTTGGGGGAGGAAAATAGGGAAAAAATCTATCTACCAGGTATTCATCTGGCTAGCGTCCTTAGTCTGTTCAGCTTCAGCACATTATTTTATCCCCTGGTTAGGGCTGAAAAAACCTTTTTCAGAGGGAGTAGGAATGAAAACAAGCCTGCAAAGACTTAGGGCAGGAAAAAACTACTTCAGAGAGAGTAGGAATTTAAAAATGCTGCAAGCCGGTAAGGTCGTTAGCACCTCTTTAGGGCTGAAAAGACCTTTTTCAGAGGGAGTAGGAATGAAAACGAGCCTGCAAAGACGGAGTAGGAAGCCGGGAAGATCGTTAGCACCTCCTTAGGGCTGGGGAAAAAAACTTCGGAAAAGCTACATTCGGAGTATAAGACGCACCCAAATTTTCAGCCTCTTTTAGGGAGGAAAAAGGTGCATCTTATACTCCGAAAAATACGGTAGTCAAGTACATTAGATTTCCACAAAATGTTTGGTTTGTAAATTTGCATTAAAGAAATCAGAGCATTTTGTTCCCTTTCTTTACTGGTCTAGTTTTATCTTTTGATGATTGCAAGCAGCCAATCTAGTCCACAGGAACCAGGTAGGAATGAAAGGAGGGAATAGAAAGGAGAAAACAAGACTCTATTCCTGTACCTAGATAAGGAATTTGGTGCGGCTCATGTACATCTGAGGACAGATAAGAAAGCTGAGACCTCTTCAGAAATTTCAGAGAATGTAAGAGGTTACAGTATGTGTCAGGATACCCAGGTTCCTGTATGTGCCCATCCTACCCCTTCGGTTCCTTAATTTCATTATTATAAGAACCAGAGATAATGATGATGTGGAGAGCTATATACCCATTTAAACAAATTTGGGTTTTGGGATTTGAACCCCATAAAGAGCAGAGGAATAGGAAGAACAGTCACAGTTTCCTTCCCCTCTATCCTTGGAATCCAATTTTTTTACTACTGGTTCTGTGGGCGTGGCTTGGCGGGCTTGGCTTGGCTTGGCTTGGTGGGCGTGGCAGGGGAAGAATATTGTAAAATCTCCATCCCCTCCCCACTCCAGGGGAAGGTTACTGCAAAATCCCCATTTCCTCCCAATCAGCTGGGACTCGGGAGGCAGAGAATAGATGGGGGCGGGGCCAGTCAGAGGTGGTATTTACCGGTTCTCCGAACGACTCAAAATTTCTGCTACTGGTTCTCCAGAACTTGTCAGAACCTGCTGAATCCCACCTCTGCCTTTCACCCATTCATAAGGCCTTGAGAGGACTGTGATCTATGTGCTGTCTTTTGCTTCAATGGAACATGTGCACACACAGTAGAAGCATCTATATGCAGAGTACAAATTGATACGTGCGGTTCCTAATATTTATATCCCTTTTCCTATAAAGCTAGGACAAATATTTGCTTCCTGTGTTATTACAACTCTTGCTCACCCCTTTCTTCTCAGTATTTCTTGCTCTTGCTCATATTCATTTTCTTTGTTAGTGCAACGAAGTCTCTAGTTTCTATAAAAACACTCTTGGTTTTCCCCCCCTTGGTTTGAAACTCTTGTCTCAAATATCTTGTTTCAAACCTCTTTGAACAATCCAGTTGCAAACATCTGAATTGTAGCTTTTGAAACTATTTGTACTGTATACTGTGCCTTTCTTGAAAAATAATTTTAAAAAACCATGAAATAAGCTACTAGATGATTTCAGGTTATTTCAGAAGACTATTCTTCTGAAAATTCCTAAAGTGATCTCCTAAAGCAGTGATGGCGAACCTATGGCACGGGTGCCACAGGTGGCACGCGGAGCCATATCTGCCGGCACGCGAGCCGTTGCCCTAGCTCAACTCCAGCGCGCATGTGCGTGCACTCCAGCTGATTTTTGGCTTGCGCAGAGGCTCTGGGAGGGCAATTTTGGGCTCCGGAGAGCCTCCGGGGTGGCAGGGGGAGCGTTTTCGCCCTCCCCAAGCTCAAAGAAAGCCTCTGGAGCCTGGGGAGGGCAAAAAATGGGCCTACTGGGCCCACTGGAAGTCGGGAAATGGGGGAGTGGGGGGGTCACGCACGCATGCGCAGGGGGTGGGGCAAGTGGGGGGCTTTGAATTATGGATGTGGGCACGCACGTGCATGCAGTAGTGCGTGCACGCACTATTTCAGCACCCAAGGAAAAAAAGGTTCGCCATCACTGTCCTAAAGTGATCTCTTCTTTAATAAGAGCTACATATTCATGTGTGCCAACTCAACTTCTTGAGGCTAAGCAGGCAACACTGAGATTAGAATAGAGACAGGTATCTTATTTTTGTGGAAAAAACATCCATACCAAGTTTATTTTTAAAAATAATAATAATAATTTAGCCATTTGGCAATCCATGGTTTCATAGGAGAGGTTTTACTTTTGGCAAAATCCCTCATTCCTCATTCTGGCCACTAGGGAATTTCCTGCATTAAGGAGTTGATTCTTAGCAAGTCCTCAGAAGTACAGTTACTGTTACATCCCATGTGCATGGCCTTTACTGAATCTCAATGTTCTTTGAATTCCCCAGGGCCCAATTAGAGGATATAGAAAATAGGGTACAGGAGACAATGTTATCTTTCTTTCTACCATTCCTTTTCTCTCCTTAAAACCATTCACAACTCAGTTCTGGTTATCCAGTAATTTTAGTCAGCAGAACATTTTGGACAAGAATGTCATACTTCCTAGCGACAGGATTAAAACTAATTTGAAAAGCAAACCTTAAGTAAAACCAATTTGTAAAGCAAACCGTAGGCATGTGGTCTTGTTAGAATTTGAAAAGATTTAGAGGGTTTATAGTTTCTTTACATATGCATTCTATTTCCAATAAATCCCATGGTGGGTGGAAAGGAAATAACTACGGTATATTCTGCCTTGGGTTTTTTGTAGTAAATGCAGGATAAAATAATACATAACTAATAAATGGTTTGCTTGTTATAAAAACTGTGTACCAGTCTCATCTGAGAATGCCATCTGAACTACCAGCCCTGTTTGATTGGAATGGATCCAAAAGTTGCTTAAACACAGTCCAGCCATCCTGCAGTTTACATGACAGGACAGGCATCCAATGAAGCATTTATTTTGGCATCTTTCTGCATACTTAATGCACACTAAGCAATCTGTGCATTGTTGAACATCGTTCCACAGATATTTCCTTACTTAACATTCTTGCATCTGGTGCACCCTTCCACACTTTTCTGTGCCTCCCTCTCCCAAATATGCTCCCCCTTGTGCTCCCACACACCCCTGCCCATTGTCCCCAACTTGTGCTGCACTCTTGTGCATTCTCCATGACCCATGAGGAACCTCTTGTACACCTCCATGCACCCAAGCATATTCTTGTTGACTTCCCTTCAGTGCCTCTCACGTACCTTCTGCACTGATTTGCACTCTCCCTAACCTGCGCCCATGTGCAAGGGTGAGGCACAGATCAGGAAGGATGCGCATGGAAACACAAGAGGCACCCCATGAATCAAAGAGAATATGCAAAGGTGTGGCATAAGTTAGGAAGGGTGTGTAGGATGCACAGGGATGTGCAACAAGTACCACACAGGTCAGGGTGGGTGAGCAGGAGAGTGACATGGTTCAGGAAGAATATAGGTGTGTGTGCAAGTGGCCTGTGTGGCATCAGTGCAGAGGAGTTGGGTAGATAGCACAGGTGAGAGCAAATTACTTGACCAGTTTGCAACCTTCCCTGATTGTTTCCCCACTGCGGACACTTCTTGTCAGCTTCCCACAACAAAGACCTTATGGAAAGCTGGTAGGGAGTGTTGCAATCACAACTGAGTTTACATTTCCTGCCAACTTCCTCACTGACTTGTAGGAAGGTGGCAGGGAGCATTGGAGACAACAAACATGTGACGGCGGCCACCTGTATCAGTGGCCACAACTTCCTCAAATGTCATCCCCACAGGTGTAATGGTCCTGCAACTTGGTATGTTAGCCCATTTGAGCTACCTTGGTTCAGTGCCTCTCACGTACCTTCTGCACTGATTTGCACTCTCCCTAACCTGTGCCCATGTGCAAGGGTGAGGCACAAAAATGGTTGCCCTACAGTATGACATACTATTTCACCCAATTGAAAGTGGCAAACAGCCAGACAGACACAAGAGTTTTAGTAGTATATAGATTAAAGAACTTGCCCGCAGAGGCTTTGAATGGAAAGCAGCAGGAGCAGCAATAGCAACAAAACAGTAACAAAAACTTTTCAGCACAGTGAGAGGTTATTGAATGGTGCTCCAAAGGCAGTAATGCAGGTGTTTGATTCGCATTCAACCTGAGCAGCCATTTTTAAAGCGGCCACCTCCAGTCCCAGTGGTAGCATGGGCTTGGGGCACTGATAGAAGAGATGTCTTCGGTAAAGAGCTTCTCTTTGTCTCCTTCTTTAGCCATAGCTTCTTCAGAAAGCCTCTCTCTGGCCCTGAAGGTCACAATTTCCTGAATAATATCTTCTATTTCTTTAGCTGTTAAGATCTCTTTCTCTGCCCGTAAATATGAGAGCTTTGGAGATGGCAATTTGTCTAACAAAGGTTGTATCGTTGTTAATTTTATACCATGTAGATCGCAAAATTCAGGCATCCGTTTTTCTTCAGTTTCTATACCTTCCTTCCTGAAGTTCTTAGCTGACAGGGATTGTTTTCCTTTTGCTTCATTCCCCTGTTTCTTTTTCATTTTGTCTTCTTCATCCAAGATTTTTTGAGCCACATCTAATATACTTGCCCACTGGGGAGAGTAAGTAAACTTTCTCCATTTCTTTGAAGGCTCCTAAAAAATTAAACATGCAGAGATGGCTGGAAGTATTTGCAACTTTTGTTTCGAGTTATTTATTCATACGTACAAACAATTTAAATGCCGCGAAAAGATTCTGGGCGAGTCATTACTTTAAAAAGAAAAACACTAATTATAAGAATTTTAGCTATTCATGTCAGGCAGTAAAAGTTTCACAGGGACTTGATTCCGATCATATCCAAAGTCCTAGGAAACTTTCTGTATATTATCAGGGTGGGAGCAGTTGAAATCTCCAGAGGGCAAGCACCTTGACAGAGGGAGCGTATTACTGTAAGGTTTTTTTCCACACATACATTTGGTTCATAAACAAAAAAAATTGTTTATGATTTGCTGTTCTGAATGAAAATGTTCCAACATCAGGAGGTTAGGAGTTCAAACAATTCCCTTTTCTCTGTAACCTCTAAGCATTGCTGGCTTTCAGCATTCGAATGAAAAATGGAAAATGATTCTATCACCACATGACTACTACTACAAAAAATGATCTGGAGAAGAAGGCCTGCCTTATTTTTTAAAGTAGCCTAAAAGGATATCTTTAATAAAATAGTTAGCCTCACCGTTACAGGAATTACAACACTTTGCACGAGTTTTTCTTTTTTGGCGTTCTTGAGCTCCATGGCTGACTGAGATGCTTGGAACAAATCTGTGCAAAGAAGAACGA
This sequence comes from Diadophis punctatus similis, assembly GCA_023053685.1. Taxonomy (NCBI): domain Eukaryota; kingdom Metazoa; phylum Chordata; class Lepidosauria; order Squamata; family Dipsadidae; genus Diadophis; species Diadophis punctatus. Next base: position 155,297,038 of record JALIGW010000001.1, read on the forward strand.
TCAATGTGTAGGATTAATAATGTGTAGGGTCACTTGATTAATTGAATGCAAATTTATGGGTGATTATACAATGAATCATAAAATGCAAACCAGGATATAAAGTTTAGATATACCTCACAGGCACATGTGGCTTCCAAAATTTGCTACTATATGTTTTTTTAATGTGACCAAAAAGAAAATGCATAAAATATGACTGGAAAAATGCATAAAAATATGACTGGAGAAGAACCATTATTTAATAGGATTGTGCACAGCTCTGGAGTCTTTGGTGCTCTCTGAGCTTGGGTGTTTTTATTGCAGACATTTCATTACCCAACTTGGTAATAATATTAGGGCACTTGGCCACTGGGCACTTGGGCACAGGGCACTGATTATAATGTCACATGATGTTAGCTAGTCAGGTAATGAGACTTCTGCATGTAAACAACCAAGCTCAAGTGAGCACCAAGGACTCCACTCTTTAAACTTGAGCTACACTTATTCTCTTCTATTGGAACTGTGTAAAGCCTGTATAAGGGTCAATTTGGGCCCAAGTGAAGCAGTCTTTTCATAATGTTAGAGCAATGGCATTCTCCAGAAAGTGGAGTGCATGCTTCAAAGGTTGTCCCCACCTATCTGTTTTTGTACAAACAGTGCTTTTGTTGGGTACAACTAGAGAAGAAGCTCTGTAAGAATATATGTGGATGAATAGGCAGAGACTGGGGTTGAAGCAGCAGCTTTAATCAGGGGCGGGTTCCTAATTTTTTTACTACCACTCTGTGGGCGTGGCTTATTTTGTGGGTGTGGCTTGCCAGCCATGTAACTGGGTGGGCGTGGGCCTCAGGAACTTGGTAGCGGCCGGAGAAGCGGGGGGCATTGCCCACCCGCAACACAGCCCCCTGCAACGGGAGTAGCAAGACCGCAGCAGCAGTTCTTCTAGGAGGCTCCGTCCGGCCTGAATGCTTCTCCCCATTCGATGATCCTAGGCTCCTGCCGCCCATTCCCCCTCCCCTCAGCAGCTCGAAAAGCCTCAAATGTGCAAAAATGCCTAGGATCATCACCGCGCGTTCGTGGCTTCTCGGACTGCTGAAGGGAGGGGAATGGAGATAGCTCCTGCCACCCACTCTTTCAGCGTCTCACGCACTCCCTCAGCCATCCTTCCCTGCTTGGACTCACTGTGGGGTAGGAAGGCAGCGCATGAGCAGTGCCGGAAGCTCGGCTTCTGGGCATGCACAGAAGAAAATGTTTTTAAAAATTAATTTTAAAAAAAAAATGGCAGCGCCCAGGCACCGGCAACCTACTGCACCGGTACTGTGATGTCACCAGCGGGCCACTACCGGTGCTATAGAGTGGACCGCACCTGTAGGAACCCACCACTGGCTTTAATGATTCAAGGAAGAATGCTTCACTGAGCAGTTTTTTTTAATCCAAACGCTTTGTAAGGCCCTAGTATACAATCAAATGTACATATAAATAAAAGTGACATTTAATTAAAAGTTGTCATTTCCCAATCCACTGCTTGTTTAGGATATCTAAAGGCTAACTATAATGTTTGATCTGGAATTAAAAAAAAATCACCTTCTTGGTTGGTGCTGCAGTCCTTTATCAGGCTCCTTAGCACTGCTACCACATGGGGAGTCTTAAGGCAATACAAGGCCAAAAATTACTCCATTATGGTGACCACCGTCTTTCATAATTGCATCTAGCTGTATCCATCAATCAGGGACCTGATGAATCAGGTGTTCTTTCCCTACTTAAAAGGTAAAGGTAAAGGTTCCCCTCGCACATACGTGTTAGTCGTTCCCGACTCTAGGGGGCGGTGCTTATCTCCTTTTCAAAGCCGAAGAGTCAGCGCTGTCCAAAGACGTCTTCCATGGTCATGTGGCCGGCATGACTAAACACCGAAGGCGCACAGAACGCTATTACCTTCCCACCAAAGGTGGTCCCTATTTTTCTACTTGCATTTTTTACGTGCTTTCGAACTGCTAGGTTGGCAGAAGCTGGGGCAAGTAACGGGAGCTCACCCTGTTACGCGGCGCTAGGGATTCGAACCGCTGAATTGCCGACCTTTCGATCAAGAAGCTCAGCATCTTAGCCACTGAGCCACGCGTCCCTGGTATCCCTACTTACACTTCCCCAATGCTCCTCAAATCTACTCTGGATTCCCAAGGGATCCTCCTATGCAGTTTTAGAGCGCTAGAGCTGCCAAGGAAAGCTAGGGCGAGTTTCACTGATGAAGTAAAAGTCTCTACACCCCCAATATAACCTCAGTGAGCAGCTTTGATGAGGAGGCAGGCACAATGCCCTGGCAGTGAAAGATCTATTCTTATGCCAGGGCCATAACAACCCAGCATTTGGCAGCAAAGCATTTGGCGATCCCCTTCTGTGTCCTTTCCACATAAATGACTCATGCCTGTAACCCAGAAAGGGTTTGCCTGGTGACAGCCCAGATTTTTTTTTTTTACAAGTCATACCATGGGCACAACAGGGGTCCTAACATTCTGACTCACATAGGTTATCAACCAAAAATTGTTTCTGGGCCTGCCAGAATGTGTTGGCTAAAGTTTTACCCTAAATTTGTCAAGCATCTGATTTTCGAGTTGTGTCCAGCTGTGATGACACATAGCAGTCTATCAGCATACGGTTGTTCCTACCAGCAACAAAAGGAGCTGGTTCCAAGGGAGCTGATCTTTGCTTCCCATTATGCTTCTTCACTTTGCTCATCTTAGGATCCCCCCCCCGCTTCTTCTTCTGTGCCCCTGTATCTACAGAGGAGAGCAAAGCAATCCATCTTTGTGCTAATAGGTGGACCGAGGAAAATATCCAACAGACGTAACAAAGCGTATGCAGAGGGGAAGACTGTGTATGCATTCAACTGATAATAGCAAAGGGTTTTTTTTTAACCAGCAAAAATGGATTGTGGCATAGCGCTGAAAAACAATTGGGAAAACTGACTCTCTCCATTGACTTTGGATGTCTTCTAAGTTGCAAAGGCAAACTTCCATTAGCACAGAGATTTCAATGCTACAGGTTGTCCTTGACTTACAACCGTTTGTTTAACAATGGTTGGACGTTCTGATGGCCTTGGAAAAAAATGATTTATGTCCTGTCCTCAAAGTTATGGCCATTGCCTTACTGCCAGGTCACAAATCAGGCACTTGGCAACTGGCTTGCCTTTACAACGGTTGCAATGTTTTCTGGTCATATGATAGTGATCTGTGACTTTCTTAACCAGCTTTTGACCAGCAAAATCAATTGGGGAAGCCAGATTTGCTCAATGACTGTGTGATTCACAACAACCATATGATTCACTTGATAAGTACAGTAACATTGGGTCTGGTCACGTGATGACCCTCTTAATGATGGCATTGCTTAGCAACCAAAATCATGGTACCAACTCTGGTAGTAAGTTGAGGACTTCCTGTGTTAAGATATATTCAGATAAAGACCATAAGCCAGTGATGGTGAACCTTTTTTTGCTCGGGTGCCAAAAGGGCGTGCACACACGCAATAGCACACATGCGTGTGCCCAAATCCATAATGCAATGATCTCCTCCCATGCATGTGCGCACAACACCCCCTCCCTGCGCTCCACCTCCCGCGCATGCGCGCAGGCCTCACTGAAGCCTCTGAACTTCCAGTAGGCTCGTTGGGCCCATTTTTCGCCATCCACAGGCTCCGGAGGCTTTCCTGAAGCCTGGGGAAGGCGAAAACGGCCTCCCCCACCCTCCAGAAGGCCAAAAATCAGCTGGCCAGCGTGCACATGCACGGTGGAGCTGACATAGGGCAATGCCTCGCGTGCCCTCAAATATGACTCCATGTGTCACCTGTGGCACGGGTGCCATAGGTTCGCCATCACGGCCATAAGCAAACTCCTGCACAAACTTTGTTTCTTTTCATATCAAGAAGTACATGTACATTTATGGGTGGCACACGCTCTTCCATAATTCTTTTCAATTGCATATTACAAGCAATGCCGGAATTTCTTCTGATGAAATGCCATTTGATTCCATCCTGCATGTGTTGCAGTTTTAAAGATCAGATTGAAACAGCTCCTCTATCTACAGAAAGGAAAGAGCCTCTGCAGAAATGAATCCATCTGTACAGCTATTCTTCTGAAATCATGTATACCTACCTAATGGCAAAGGTTGCTTCCATGTCCAAGGAATTTGCCCGTGATCCTTTTTCTTTCCCTTCCTCATTATCATTGAGATACAGCTTGGCCTAGATCTATACTTCTGTCACTTCAAGAGTGGAGTTGAAGGTTGTAAGGCTGTTCATCCACAAATGCATATTTAAAAATTTAAAAATATAAAAGTTATGTCATTTATTGCAGCATTGACAGTATATTCATATTTTCAGTAGTTATTGCATTAAAGGTAAAGGTAAAGATTCCCCTCACACATCGACTCTAGGGGGCGGTGCTCATCTCCGTTTCAAAGCTGCAGAGCTTTGTCCGAAGATGTCCGAAGATGTCTCCGTGATCATGTGGTCAGCATGACTAAACGCCAAAGGCGCACAGAACGCTGTTACCTTCCCACCAAAGGTGGTTCCTATTTTTCAACTTCCATTTTTTATGTGCTTTTGAACTGCTAGGTTGGCAGAAGCTGGGACAAGTAACGGGAGCTCGCCCCATTACACGGCACTAGGGATTTGAACCGCTGAACTGCTGACCTTTCGATCGACAAGCTCAGCGTTTTAGCCACTGAGCCACCGCGTCCATTTAGTTATTGCATTACAAATTCATAATCCAGTAGAAGAGCATGTTTTCAGTTCTGATTTCAAGGACTACAAAGCAGGATAATTTTGTTTCATCCTCTTTTCCATTTCCTTTGACAATAAAGAATCTTGTGACATATTAAGACAGTTATGATAGCAAAAGCTTTCATGGACTTCAACCCTTGTTAACAGATGCATAGACAAGACTATCCCTCTTGAAATATCTAGTTCGATAGATATATCCATAGATATATCAGGATGAAAAGTAGTGTATACGTTACAAATTAGGACTGACGTTCAGAAGCCTTTCCTTTAATGAATAATAATAATGATGATTAAAAAAATGAATGGATGCTCACCTTGCTCTGAAAGGAAGGAGCAGAAGAAGTCAACAGCATGGAAAGCTGTTGCCATTCTGCCACAATACCAGCCTTTTTCTCTCCAGCTAACATTAGAAGCAGTTTTGAGGGATCATTTTGCTGTGAGAGGAGATAAGAAGAAGCAGACAAAATTTCAAGACAGGGAACATAAAGTTAAAAAAAAGAAAAGAAAAACCCAGCATAAATCAAGAAAAAGAACAGGCCAGGAAAAAAAAAAACCCACCAGTCCAAGTGGAGATAGATACAGACAGACCAACAGACTGACAGACAGACAGATGATAGGTATAGAATGGAAGCAATCTGAACTGGAATGGAAGGTTTTAAATATACCTGGACAACTAAACTAACTAGGACTATTTTCTTTTCAAACTCTCAATTTCTTATTTATTTATTTATTTATTTATTTATTCATTCATTCATTCATTCATTCATTCATTCATTCATTCATTCATTCATTTATTTACCATATTTATTTATTATTTTATTTTATTTTATTTTATTTTACTTTATTATTTTATTTTATTTGACACCCATCTTATATCGAAACAATTCTGGGCATGCGTGCACCCAGGAGGCGCACCCACGCAGCACGTGTGGGAACAAACCGGCAGCGAGGTACGTTGGAACCCACCCCTGATGTAGTGCATTTACTGTTACAAGGAAGAATTCAGTGCGCATGGGTATAACTTCAGTGAGAAGTTCATCAATGGAAATGAGTTTATTTTTTTTAAAAAAATCAAACATCTGAAAATTTTGATATATTTTAGTTGAGTGTAACTTACAATTCTGGAAATTTATTTTACATGTTATGTTGTATATATTGTATTATTAGGCTAGATATTTTTAGTTGGTTATCTAACTTGTATTATAGTCTTCATTAGTTAATTATTTCAGGGTGGAATCCCTATAGTCCTAATTTTAAGACTCTCCTCCAAGAAATTTAGAACTTTGGTAAGAGCTATTAGTCTGTTCCAAACAGGTTTTTTTTTTTGCTTGGGGGCGGGGAAGAGAAGTTTAAGAGAAAAAGGCTGGTCAGAGAAATAATATGTATTCTTATTTATCTTTGACATCATTCATTGCTTATTCCAGCACACCATGATTGAATGCTATGCCATTTTTTTTTGTAGAAGCATAAGCCTTGGACTTTATAAGTACTGAAAAATATTCAGTGTAAAGAAAATTAGAGTTCTGGATGTAATATGGAAGCACCTTATAGGACTGTGTACTAATGTATAATTGGAAGTTGTGCAAATTATCACTGGGCTACTTTTTTCAAGGCCCACTACAGATGTCTAACTTCCTCCGTAGTAGAGACCATGTAATGGAATAGTGCCGAGATGAAGTAAGTTGTTTAATCACAGCTAATTTTTAATTTAATTTTAAGGAACTAAAATCATATTTGATCATTTGGGACTTACTTTAAAAAAATTTTAAAAGTCTTGTTTTGTTATCTGCTTACAGTTTTAGTCTTGGATATTTTATCTTTTATTTTTGTTCACAATGATGTTATAATACTTTGCTTAATAGTTTTATTGAATCATGTTTTTATAAATAAAAAACAGAACAGAACAATATAAAGAGTTGGAAAAGATAAGTGTTAAAGTTGCAGGAAAAAAATAGAAAAAGAAAATAGATAATTAAGGAAACAATTTTTGATCTTGTTTGCAGCAGTTATGAGAGTATTTAAAACCATTTCTCCCCTTCAAAATTATATAACATGGTCCCCTCTCCCCCCTATTCTGCTGTTATTAATCAATAAATCCAGAAAACATCAGTTCATTTTTATCCATTTCAGCCCATAATGACTATATGATAGTTTTGACTATATTTTTATGAAAAATCTTCAAGCATATGGATGCCAATAGACTTATAATTCCCTCACAGTTGTGTGTCTTACCAGGATTTAGTGGTGAAAAGAAAGAGACCATTTCCAATTTAAAAAATGACATGTATGTTTGAGCCTTTGGAGAGAAACAATATTTACAGAGCACTCATGCATCTCTTAGAAGAAATTAATTTGCTGTAAGTATCAGAGGGAGATGACAAGTTGAGATAGTAACCATGCTTCTGAAATAAAACCAAGAATTTTCCCCAGCAGAGTTTGAAGTGAAATACTGCTATCAAATCTCAATAATATAGAAATCCCCATCATTTTAGTTTATAGATACTGGGCATCTGGGTTATGAAATAAGCATTGAAGTTTCTAAAATTTTAAAGGTAAATTTATGAAAGTCTATTATTTGTCGTACATTAGCAATATAATTTATCCAAGGCGGAGAAATAAATGTTCATTTGAAAATGATTACAGTAAGAAGTGTAATAAAAAAGGGGGGGGGGTAGTGTTATTAGAAGAAACAAGAGAATCATAGCATATTTTCTAGAGGAGTTTAGTTTTTACATTACCAGTCTGCCTAACTGGAAATAGAAACTAGAGATTAATAATGCTCAGATTCAATGCCACTGACATGCCGGGTTTTACCATCCATACCTCTGCATAATGGGCAGACAGATATAAGCTTAAAAGTAATCAGTTCAATCAATTCCTGGAGTATGTTAGCCTCTTTTGTTGTATGTCAGCTGGTATTTAACCAATCAGGGTTTTCTCATATGTGATGTCACAATGGGGAGTGTCAGCTATTGGGTTGGTCCTTCATGAGAGGCAAGCTTATCCCACATATAGGTTACCTATATTGTTTGAATGGATGCATCATTTCTAGTGAGGATAAATATCAGAAAGCCCCCTAAAAAGAAAAAGGTAGGTGGTGATGAAGGACCACGACTATGAACAACAGTTCCCAGCTATTGATGTCAGGCTGGATCCATTTTTTTTTCTTTTTTGAAGATGGGAACCATGGACAGCCATTTTCCAGCCATCTGGTAATTACCCGGTGCTCCAGGATCTTTGAAAGATATAGTTCAGTGGTTAAATTCCTCATATAATTTAATTATTAAAGATGTAAAAAAAATAGCACAGAACCATCCATGAGAGATTTTGCCTTAAGACCAAATTTACTATGCCATGTAATCTGAACTAGCATGTTTCTGCATAGATTCTCTCGTTCCTTTTCTCCCAAAACGATTGCCTGTCAGCGAGTCTCTGAGCTATAATATGCAAGACAGCAGAAATGAGATGCTGCTGTATAACCTGTAGCCTTAGCAGCATGCAGTAATTAGGATTGGAGTTTTCAGCCTCCTTTTTGGATTACGTTGTGGTGCAAAGCAAAGGGACCTAGCAGGAATGTATTTGTGCCATTTGACGCTGAAGCTGCCAATCCATGTAGGGTCGCTGTGCTTTGTTTAGAACAATTTTGGTGCTTAGGACTGAATACGAGAGGAACAAAGTATTTTGAGCCTAACAATTGTTCCAGAGCATATAAAGAGAGCCTTTCCTTTATTGATAGAATGCTTCCTTATCTGTTCACAGCTTATAAGTCAAGAACTCTTGCAACTCATTTTCAGTCTGTTGTCCCCAGGACGCTGCACCCATTGAACACAACATTGCTTAAGAAGCTGAGGATGACATGGCAAGCTCTTATGTAAGTGTCAGAGAACAGCCATTCTACACAAAATAATTACCTTAAAGAAACCTCCTTGGCAACCTCCTTTAATTTTTGTTCATTTTTTGAATACTTCATTACTGCATTTCTTGTCTAGTCTATTTTACAACCTGGATGCATCATTTGCATTCATGATTTATCTTTTCAGAGAAGATGATCAATTTGCACACATGGATCTGAATCAAAACACCCATACTGTTTCTCATGCAATTTTTTAAAAAGAAACATTAATGCAATGTAGTGTTTGCAATGTAGATTAGCAGCGATGGCTTTAGAATTGCATTCAATGTCCTATTCATTTCAGTGGCCAGTTCACCTATGACAGGTGACTCTAGATTCTGACAGTCACCCAAGATCACCAATATGAACAAAGGTATCTGGGAGAAATTTGGGTTTTTATCTGAGCTGGATGGTTTTCATAATTTCTGCAACAGGATTACTCAGCAGCGACCTGCAGAATGGGTCAAATCTTCACCCTAGTCCTTGAGAAGAAACAGAGCTATGGAGAAGCACGGAGTGCAGACTTATGTTTGCATTCATAGTACATACTGAGGTGCATTATTGCACTTCCAACATAGCCACCAGGATCTTGCGTAAAATATTAAGAATTTGGCAAATCGTGTGCGGTCAAGTAATTAGCTTCTGAGACAAAGGAGGCTATGAGATATATTAGGAAGAGGATAGGAGCTTTTGGAAGGAGAAGTTGGGCAGAGGATAAACATTAGTTCCATTCCCAGAATTAAGAACAGACCATTCCTACTACAATGACTGGTTTTTAAAAGGTGGTCTGGCCATTGATACAGAGATGTGCTATATAATAGTTGAGCAATAAACCTGTTGGTATTCTAACCCTAATGTGGATTAAGTCTCCCATACAATCACTTCTACATGAGATGTTTGTAGGATTTGCCCCTACAATTTGCTTCCTGCACTGAGTGGACTATTACCTCAAATACTGGGGGACCCTTTGGCCACATTCCCAGTCACTACAACTTTGGCATCCCCACACTTGTGGTGAACTATGGAGGCTTATTCTGTGCAATGAGGGACTCTAGGTTCTCCTAGAGTCATACATACACACACCATATCTGCATACATACTTACTGTGTGCTTTTTTTGCAATAGTTATCTCCAGAATAATAATTTTTTAAAAAAATTGAGGGTGAGACTAAAGGCGAGATTGCTGGGCTTATTATTTTTTTTTTTGTGGAATTCAATGCTTTCATCAGCTGCATTTTATAACACATCCTTTTAAGCTTTTTGTTTTCTTTGTCCTCCTGTACCATAAATGTCTGTGAAGTCCATTAACTCAGCCGACACTTTTTAATACTGACATTCGGATATTTGAGGATTTTATCCAGTTAATTATCCATGACAAACAGTTTGCACGGAAGGCTACAACACGTTCCGTTGTCCAGAGAATACAAGGATTCCAGAACAGTAATGAAGGGAAGATCTCACAAATAAGCAGCTATGTACATCCCAATATGCATAAACAGACTTCCATACAGATGACATTTTGAGACAAAAGCAGAACTATCAATTTTTTGCTTTAGTCTCTTCAACGTGTTTGTATTTACTGATATCTCTATAAGATTGGACGAGTTCTGTGAAAAGAAAGCCAAGGTTTTATTTACCATTTTTCTCTTATTTATTTACCTCTACGTCTGCAAGCAACATAGAACAATAGCTACAGTAGCTACAATAATATTAAGGGCTGAAAGTCTTTTGGAAGAAAAATACCTTCAGGATTTTCCAGAAGACGAGTAGCATCAGGGCCAGGATATTCCAGAAGTTTGGAGTTATTAATGAGGAAGCCTGATGCCTAGCCCATGCTCTCAGCACTTCAGATATACAGGAGACTTTCACAAGGTCTTCTCCAGATATTCAAACTGGATAGGCAGAATCTAAATGTTTGAAAAGATGGACTGTTGCGAGAGCTTTCTGGTCAGGTAGCACTGTAAATGCTGCCTCAAATTGGCCACAGATTTTGTCACGATGTGAATATTGTCAGTTGTATGTCTATGCAGGGTGATGCACCCCTATCTAATATTATGGTATATTCCAATACAAGCAGAACACGTGATATGATGTGTACGCATGTCTACATTCCTAATCCACCATTAATTTCCTCTTCTGCCTTAGCTCTTGACCTGAACGGTCGTGTTTCTTAGCAAAGATGTAATTATTCAGGATTTATTGTTTTTGTACTGAAATAAATATTTTCTATTAGACATTTAATTTCGGTTTTATTTCTGTCTGAATTCCAAGTAAAGATTCAAACGTCGCCTCTATGAGATTTTATTCTCATCCTAACAGATTTCATGTACTATTCCAGTAGGAACTGTGAGTCCTAGATCCTTATATCAAAGACCAGTTTCTTTAAAGGAAATACATTCTCACCTTCAGCAGCCATCATGGGTATTGTTCCTACACTATTTATGCATCTCCATTTGGTAGAATTTTTGTTTCTCCCCATCAAAGTCTTGACAACCTCCAGACAGTGGCCCAATATTTCCACAACATCTTCAGTTTAGTACAGAGTAGTGATATCATCATGCGTGCCATCAACATCTCACCCCAAAATGAGAAATGATGTTTCATAATGTCTTGTAATCTTCCATTGGAATGCCCAAAAGTTCAAATACTTATCTCCCATGACTACAGAGTGGAATCACCCCTTATTCTAAAATGGCGCTTTCTGCTTCCAACACTTGTGGGCAACTTTAGAGGTGAGTATAGATGGTGGTATTGAATGTTCTCAGAGTGCTAATAGGATGAAGAGCAGCACTGTTACCAAATATATTTGAAGGTCAGCAAAGGCCAATATTATTTCCAGCTAATGACATGGCCTGAAAAGTGGCTGGTAGGGATTATTTGGTTAAGATTTTAAATAAGATTTTCATGTTACATGCCTGACCAACTGTTTATATTTAAATGTTATAATGTACAATGTTCCACAAATGCTTACTTTTAGGAATGTTGAACTATTCACAAGTTATCATTATCTTCTTGCCTGATAATTGAACTCTTGATTGATAGTTCCTGGATTGGGGTATTGTTTACTGCTTACTACGGGGGTGTCAAACTCAAGGCCCAGGGGCCAGATCCGGCCCACAGGTGCTTAGATCTGGCCCGCGGGGCTGCCCTGGAAACAGAGAAGGACTGGCCCGCAGTGCCTCTGTCAGTAAAAATGGAGCTTGGGAGGGCCGCACACGGCCCTTCCGAGCTCCATTTTCACTGGCAGAGGGTTGCAGGAGGCCATCACAGCCGAAAATGGAACTCGGGAGCCCATTTTCACTGGCAGAGCGCTCAGGACACCACAGGTGCCCCCGACACGTGACGTTGAGCTGGCCATACACACCCTGGCCAGCCCCCCCCCCGAGATCAAACACAACCCTGATGCAGCCCTCAATGAAATAGAGTTTGACACTCCTGGCTTACTATTTCGAGCAATAAACAATAGCCCAATCGAGGAACTACCAATTCAGACACATAGCCAAACAGTAAACAATAGCCTAATCAAGGAACCATCAAGAACATTCCCACCAACACTGACAAGGCAAGCCACTTGCATATAGACAGAGACTAAAGTCCACTCCCTTCTAGCACTGATGTATTACCTAGTTGGATAATGAAGCATCTGCAAGAAAACAACTAAGCTCAGAGAGCACCAAGGGTGCCATAGTTCTTCCTGTGCCACAGATATGCTCTTCTATTGGTACAATGAAGTTTAGATGAGTCAATAAATCTTCCATAAAGGAATGATTGGTACAAACCATTATTTCATTATTATGATGTACCTGTGGTTATAAAGTTTTTTCAGCCATATAATACATTGGACTGTTGCCTTGGTGACGAGACCCAAAAACATCTATTTAATTTCCAGGAGCAGAAGATAGACATTGGCTAAAAGAATAAAACTGCTCCACACATACAAACATAGAAGAAACTTAGGTAGTATGCTAGGTAAATAATAGCTGTTAAAGAAACAAAGTCAAGTAATACATGCATGCATACATACATACCGTACATACATACATACATACATGTACATATGTGAGGAGTAAATTCAGGGATGCAGTCAGAAGAAAGATTCAGGGATGCAGTCGAATTATCAAAGGATTAAAGCAGTGTTCTGTGAGCCTCCTAAATTTCATTACCTTCTGAGACCTGTTTAAATACAACATGCAAGAGTTTGCTCAAGGTTTCTCTCCTATATGGAGATGCCCCCCTCTAAGTTGCTGGATCATTCTCATGTTCTTTCTGTATCCCACTTCCAAGTGATGACACTGAGCTGTGCTTTTGCATTTGATTTATTGGTTAGTGAGAATCTGTTGCCATTTTTAGCAGGTTTTTTTTAAAATGGTTTTTACATTGTTCAAAAAGCATCTTGACAAACGCCTGGAAAAATGAGCTAGAAAATTAATAAATGAATAATATTATTTTTAAGTACACCATGGAGATCAAACAAAATACAAACTTGGATTCGACTGCATTTCCCTAAAATGCGAACCCTTCTTCAAAATGAATCTCTATGCACTACTTAGTATTCTGTTTAGTATTCTGAATGGTGTGCCACAAATTTAGCAGCAGCATAATGAGTAAACTATTCAGCAGCACTCAAAATGTCAGACATATCCCTGCAAAACAACAGTGCAAGAGACCAATGCAGCAATATATATTATTTTTGTTTATAAGTGAGATTTAACACAAAAATCCTGTTTATGTGCTTGCCGAAATAATGGGAACTTAAAAGGTGTAATAGGAGCAGAATCAGGAGAAGCTGCTTAAATATTAAAACCTGAATAGACTTCTACAAGCTTGTGCCATAGTTCTGCTATACCCTGAACCCTAACTTATTTAGGTACAAGAAAATCTTTGTGGCTCCTCTAAAAATCAGTACAGGGAGGATTCTAAATATGTTCTTACTAAAGGAGTTCCAAAGTGATCCATAAACTCCTACAATTTGGAATAAAAGTATTTAATTGATTCAGCAAAACAGTTATCTGAATGCAGTGGTGGGTTCCTACCGGTGCGGTCCACTCTATAGCACCGGTAGCGGCCCACTGGTGACGTCACAGTACTGGTGCGGTCGGTTGCTGGTGCCTGGGTGCCGCCATTTTTTAAAAAATAAAAAATTTTCTTCTGTGCATGCCCAGAAGCCGAGCTTCCAGCACTGCACATGCACTGCCTTCCTACCCCACAGTGAGTCCAAGCAGGGGAGGATGGCTGAGGGAGCACATGAGACGCTGAAAGAATGGGTGGCAGGAACTATCTCCATTCCCCTCCCTTCAGCAGTCCGAGAAGCCACGAACGCGCGGTGATGATCCCAGGCATTTTTGCACGTTCGAGGCTTCTTGAGCTGCTGAGGGGAGAGGGAACGGGCGGCAGGAGCCTAGAATCATTGAATGGGGAGAAGCATTCAGGCTGGACGGAGCCTCCTAGAAGAACTGCTGCCACGGTCTTGCTGTTCCCGCTGTGGGAGGCTGCATTGCGGGTGGGCAATGCCCCCCTGCTTCTCCGGCCGTTGCCAAGCTCCTGAGGCCCACACCCACCCAGTCACATGGCTGGCAAGCCACACCCACAAAATAAGCCATGCCCACAGAGTGGCAGTAAAAAAATTAGGAACCCGCCCCTGTCTAAATGTAAACTGCAACTTTAATTATTCTATTTGCAACTCTTCTCCGAAGAAGGATCCAAACATATTACAGAGCTTTATATGTGGCTTAAACTATGATCCTTGAAGAATTCCATTTTAATAAGACAAATACTTTGATGTATGCTCTTCCTTCATTCCTGCACAAGTCCCTGTATTTTGGTTTTCCAATGCAGGCTTTCTAAGGCTGAGAGAAAGTGACCGGCCCAACATCACCCAGCTGGCTTTGTGCATAAGGCAGGACTAGAACTCATGACCTGTTGGCTTCTAGCCTGGTGCCTTAACCTCTACACCAAACTGGATCCTGTTAATAATCTAGGTATATTATATAAATATCCTTGTATCAAAATAACATACTGTGCTAAATGTGAGAAAATGGACCAATACTTGGCCTATGTGGCTAAGTGTCAGGGTTCCAAGTAACATCCCCAACAGAATCAAAAATCCGAGGCATGCATATTCCTCAAAGTGTGCATTTATTAGGCATGTCATATTGGCACATTTGGGAAAACCCGGCTCTGATCTCCCTCAGGTTTTCCCCTTAATTAAAAGTATATTTTTCTTCCTCTTGCCCATGCATCCCATCACATGGTCCAATCAGGTCACAGTCCAAAGTTCACATCCCACCTCCTGGCACCTGGTGGGAACGTCCTTGGTTCTCAGAGAGAAGAATTTTATTTTGGTTACAATCCCCTCACTATCTCTACCTCACACCTCCCGTTCCCAGAGCTCGATGGCCTTCACTGTGGCAGCCCTGAAGAGGCCAGGGGGAAAATAGCTCCAGAGCTTAATAATATGTTAACGTTGAGTTGTTTTATATTATACTATATTATAATATTATTTTATATTAACATTTTATGGATATACCTTTAGTTTCTACAAAAACTAAATAACTGTCATTGTTCTATATATTATTTTCTGGTTTTCTGGTATTGTGTTGTATTGTATTTATCCTTTTGGTTGCACTTTATCATGTCTTCTTCTTGTTACACCTACCAATAAATAAATATATGTTAAAATAATTCCATTTTAACATAATCTAGGGAGGCAGCAAGATGCAGGGATTTTGATTTTTAATAAATTGCAGCTGAGAAATGCCCTTATGTATGCTTCTTTTGCTGGGGGATGAATGGCACACCTGAAAACATTTTGATGTGTATCAGAAAGAAATAAAAAAGGCATTTTTTGCCTTTGATATTTTATTCCCTTATGGTGCAATGAGAAATGTCTTTTCATGAGCAACTGTGCTTCAGCATTCACCTGGCACATTCCACCTCTCAATGGATTGATGCATATTTATTCTGCAGAAAACAACATTCAGTGGCTCTGTGCAATGACAGTGACATCAAAAAGAAACACTGAAAAAGACAATATGTGAAATCTGGAAAACTTAGTGGTGTTTTAATTTGAAATGTATTATACATATGGATCATCAGCAGGGGTGGGTTCCTTCTGGTTTGGACCAGATTGCCCAAACCGTTAGAGACCCGCTGGTGATGTCACAATGATGTCACGGATCCGGTTCGGTCGGTGCCGGTCCGTGGGCGCCACCATCTTTTTTTCGGAATTTTTGGTGAATTTTTCCGTGTTTGGATGGCTTCTCCTCTTCCGCGGCTTGAAAAAGAGCCCTCCCGCCTGCCCCCGGGTTAATACTCACCTTTATTTCTTTGCCCGAAGCACAGCTGATGAGCTCCTCAGCTGTATTTCGGGCTGAATCTTGCTACTGAGCATGCGCGGAAGTAAATTTGCACTGGGGGAACCCGCGCGTGATGCGAATCGGTGGCGAAGGTAAGTGGAACCCACCCCTGATCATCAGGTAGGAAGATTAGTTAGGTAGTAGGACAGTGGCAATTCATGACAATGTTTTTGGCCTCCCTTTTTGTTCTTGTGCTTAAAGAAAGTCATTATTCAGGATAGGGACATTGTTATGTATTATGTATAAATTACTTAATATGAACACATGGCTAATTGCAGTGTCAAGGCATAGCACAAAGATGGGATATTTTAAATGACCACTGACAATAGAGCAAACGAAGGCTGCTATGGAATCTTTGACACCCTTTAAATGAATGGGTGCAAAGAACAGATACCTTCAACTGAATTTTACATGCTTGAACTGTGATGAAGAGAACTAAGTACATAGTCTGTCAAACATACAGTAGATGTGCTGATTTTATCAACAGTGCTGTGGAGGATCTTAGGTCAAGTTGTCAACCTTGAAGAATGTGAGTCGGATTCAGGAATTGTAACAGATTCTCAAAGCTTACTTGCTAACTAATGCAATTTCTCAAGTACCTATAGATTCTCCATACAACTGATGTAAGGTTTGCAACATAACAACTTTTAGGTGCAAGGCATTAATTATGTTTTTAATCTGCCCAATAATGGGCCTGTCTGTGCAGACCAGTCCTTCAAATGCCTGAAAATGAGGGATGTATCAAGGTGTGAGAGTTTAATTACTTGTCTTTGTCTCTGCTTAGGCTTCACAGATTTTAAAGCAATACATGTATTAGGCTGGGATTTGAAGAGAAAACAAGCCCAAGAAATCAGTTTCTCTAGACAGTGAACTAGACTTTCAGGATATTGTATGAGGGAAATTTGACATTTAGGGGAAAAAAATTATGGCTATGCTGGTATCTGAAGTCCAATATAGGATACCAAAGCTATTCATAGCAGATAGAAGCTCTATTGCTTATATTGTGATTTATTTCATGCAATTTTCCTTCTGACTGAAATAATGACATCTAATTAGTTTATTTTTTTAAATGTCTAGAATGAGAGAACTGAGGAAGCTTCTTGGATGAGAAGCAAAACATTTTCAAAGAAAAAAACAACAAAGTCCTTCAAAGTTGCCTTTTGAAAAAAGCATCTTGGGGATGTCTGGAATGAAATGTTTCCTGGAGATGCATCTATTGTCTTTAAACATTGGTCATTCTTTTTAATGAGGTACTTTTATAGAACAGCAATTGTTATGTACTTTTGTTCCATTCTCTGTGAACTTCTGTAATAAAAATTATACTGGCACTGCTTTTGATATGTTTGCCTTTTTTAAACTATTGAAATTCCTAAAGCTGTTGGGTTTTTTTAGTCTATTTTTTCAGCCAAGAAAAAAAAAACTTGTGAGTGTTTTGCCCAATAATCTTTGGTTAAACTTAAATCACTGTTTCCTGGTGAAGTAATGAGGCTTTTTGTGGAATCAAAGATCTGTGCAATTAACCGTTCTTTAATTTCTCCAGCAGGAAGAAAATAAACATTTTACATGTTGCCAATGTGGCTCTGAGGAAAAATACTGTGTCTGGTTCTTAGTCACAAGGGGTTGATTATCTTAACCAGGTGATATTATCAGGTAGCAATTTTGTTGAAAATTAGGTCTCAAAGCTATTTAGGTATCTTAGCTGGGCTGCCTAAAGTACGAGAAATCAGGTCTATCTATGCTGGATTCTTGGCTGCTAGTCTGTATACTTGGACTAAGTAAGTCTAAGAAGAAGACTGAAGTCCTTTCATAGAAATTTCATAGAATGTTACATTTCTGCAAGGTTTTGCTGTGTAAGTTGCTATTATTTGGGAAACAGAAATGTTTCCATGACTGGTAGACATTGCTAATATTCTATTGCAGGGATGAAAATGATGATGATAATGATGACAACGACAAGTGACTGCTGTACAATTCTTGAAAAAGATCACACATTTTTTATTTAGCGTATGGCTGGTCACACACAATATTAAAACACTTCATTTTTACAAATTAAAAACAGTTAAAGCAGTAAGAAAAACCTAAAAAGGAAAACAGAAATAACATTTCAAAGCTTAATATCAAGTTTGGAGATCCAGTCAGAAGCTGCCGTTGTTGTGCAGAGGAAGTCCCTACAGTCTCCTGGATATCTTCTGTTAGGGCATTCCCTCACTATATGTTGAATAGTCTGTCGAGGAGCCCCGCAATCACATTGTGCTGAAGGTGTCTTTCTCCATTTATGTAAGGAGTCAGCACACACCCCATGAGTTGTTCTAATTCTATTATATGTCACCCACTTGTATCGGGGTAGGCCAAATCCTGGAGGTATACTACTAGGGCTAATGTGCCCAGAGACATCTTGGGGGGTGCAGCTATTCCACACCTCCATCCACTTTTGTATGATGTTCTGATGGTCAGCCATTAACTTACGCGCTGTCAAGAGCGGTGGATTTCTTGATTTTAATCGACATCTTAAGAGGTCAGGAGTATATCCATGTATGGGTAGAGAGGAATTTACCAGGATCTTGCTGTACTCCCGAATAAGGGCTTCTTGTCGTCGTAAGTGCGGGGGAAGTATGTGACTAAGAACTGGTAGCCAGTGACTAGGTGTTGATTTTATACACCCAGTAATTAGTCTCACACAATAATAATTAAACTACCCTGTCACCATTTAACCAATCAGATCTGATTCCCAGCATGAAGATTCTTACCTTGCTACCCTATCCTAATACTTCATGTGCCATGCCCCAAACAAAGAATGACATCAGATTATTTTTTTCAAGCTAGGTTCTTTAGTGTTTCACTCCTATAGACAAAATCATGCAAGACAGAACACTCTGCTATCTGCATATACAATATACTCTGTGAATTATTATTGAGGGGCTGTCTTCACCCTCTCTTTGTCTCACATATAATATCTGAAATGATATTTTTTTTAATTATTCCTTATTTTTTATTTATTTATTCCTTTTATTCCTCTGGAATGCATTTCCTTCCTTATAGATGGGATACTTTTGCTGGATCAAAGGGAAAAAAATAAGGTTTTGGTAAAAATGTCCTTCTCAGAGCTTCTACCACTGAAAAGTATCTTTAGATGGTTTGGCTCTCTGTTACAGTGTTAAAGGAGACATGTGCACTTCCATAGTAAATTGACAATTGGTGCATACAGTATATTTCAGAAGCTACTGGTTATTTTATTCTTTTTTTAAAAAAATCTTACTATTTCTGCAGGAGCCCACACATTTTTCCCCCTCATTGTATAGAAGATAAAAACCTTACTGATATGGATACCTCTGAGAAATTGCGACTTGTCAAAAATAATCTGATGAGTTCCATGGCTGAATGTCAGTGGGATTTGTACTTGGATCCCCCAGCCTTTATTTGAGAAAATATAGATTGTGGAACATATCTATCTCTTTTTTATGCTTTTCTTTTTGAAGCCTTTGAATGACATTTCATATCTGATGTCTCACTGAAATGGTGCATATTTGTATGCGTTTGAAAGAAAATCAGATTCGCCATTATGATCTGCCATAAAATCATGCTGCTTCACATGTAGGTAATCTTTTGAAGCTTTCCCAAGCAAAAGTGGAGAGATCAGGTGGCATGATGGCAAATTAATATTTTATTTGTAGCTTTTCTGTCATGGTGACTTATTGGCTAAATGCTGTTATATGCACTTCAAGGGGAATAGCTGTGTCTTGAATGAACAGAAGATATTTAACAACCAATTTTTTTTCATCCATAAGCCAGCAATGTAAAGACTGAGTTCTAGTTATTGTACATCTGAGAAATAAATGCATATAAATACTCAAAAATGGTAAGCTCACCATCCTGTGGAAAGAATTGATGAGAACTTCATGCTTTTACATTTGGGGACAGTGTCATAAGTCAAAAGCACCTTTTATGAGCATATTGGTAGAAATTATATTTCCAGCTGGTTCCGCTATTCTCTGGCCAGGGATAATGTAATATCGGTATCTCCACTGCTTATTCAAACACTGAAATGAAAACTGTTGTACATGCCCAGGAAAAGAAGCTGCCAGGATTAGATTTTATTATTATTATTAAACTGATTTTGGTTTTTTGACCATTATTGTGTATTTAACTCAATATTTTTATGTCATTTGGTTACATAGGCACCTGACTGTTGAGAGGGCTATACATATTTTAAATACATGAATAAACTAGAAGAGAGACAGAATGAGATGGTGGCCTCAGGTGGCAAATAGTGGGCATTGTAAAGAGACATGATAACTCCTAAGTTCCCTGAGCTTTCTCCCCTGTTGGAAAACAGAGTTGTGTTTTGTATGCAGATTGTTCTTCACCCATAAATGAGTATCGGGCAAGGGAGAATGCCCTTCCATCAACAGTGTCAAAGTACAACTCCTTAAGCTGATTGTGTATATTGAATAAATGGAGGGAAGGAGATCACATCCAGTGTTATATACTAGATTAAGATTAGAGATGTCAAGGAACCAGTAGAATGCATTAGAGAGCACTTGAACATAATGATCAGGTTTTATGAACATAGCATATCAATTGGCTTCAAAGATCAAGATCGCCTGCATATGTTTTCATTTTCATGCTGGAAAATTTTACTCAAAATGTTCAATAGACATTCGGTTGGGTTTTTCTTTTTCTTTGCTTTTTCCTTTCACATCGATTAGATACGTTGATGTTGTTCACCATCTGGGTCATTAATTAATGCAACAAATGTTTACAGTGAGCTGGTAAGGATGTCTTTTGGAAGGCCACAAACCTTGTATACACTGCTCCCTTAGTACCACTTTCTGCTTCAGTCTCAGTTAGCTCTCACTTAATATTTGGATGCAATATTGGGTTGGCTTTAAAACGCTGCTCCCACAGTAGCAAATGCTACTTTAGTCCCAGCTCTTAAGTCTTATTCTGTTGGCTCAAGACCAGAATGTATTCCAAATGCCATAAACATATTTTATATTGTTTATGAAATAATCCCTTCTCTTTCTAGATTGTCCAATATATATAATCTCAAAGATGAGAGAACAAATAATAATAGCAATGCTGATTCTCTCCTGAAAGTGCAGTAAAATGCTTGTATATTTATGAATAAGAGTTTCAAGCACCCCAACACACATACACACACACACAATTAATCCCAGATCCTCAAGGCCATTATCAGGGTTGGAGCTTTCGAACCTCAGGGGGAATGCAATTCCAGAAGGCAGATGCTGCAACAGAGAAGGTTGACTTCCTAGCCTTCCATTAGATTTTATTACTTGAGAGATGGGGTATAGAGCAAGACCATTGTCAATTCTTATGGGACAGACAGAAGAATGAAAGAGAGATTGTCCTTCATATAACCAGCTTTACTGCCAGGAAGGATTTTATAGGTGATAACCAGCATTCTGTTTTGAATCTACATTGCCAGGCAGTGGGGCTTATGTAGGAGAGTTGTTACATAGGTGTACCAAGTTATGCCCATAACTGCTCACACGGCTGTGTTCTGGACTAGTTGTAGCTTTCATCTACAAGGGGACCCATGTAGAAATAATTGTAATAGTCCATTTGTGAAGTGACTAAGCAGACAGATCTTAAGAAGGCTTTCCGGAAAATAGTTGCCACATGCTCTTCAATATCCTGAAACTGTGCACCAATATTCTCTGGGAAAATGTCATCCTATTAGGAATGCAGATAGAAAATCCTCCTACATTGGAAGAAGCATGTAGTCACAGCTATTCATTTTTGTCAGAGTTGATTTTAAGCCTGTTCCTCCTGTTCCGAACCTTTACAGTCTCTAGCTGTTGCAACAGGATCAGGTCAGCATCAGTTGGTTGATCACAACTAGAGGGCTGGCCCTGATAGTGATTGACTGAAGGAAGTCAAGAAATAGCCCAGGCTTTGGTTAAATAATGCTGCACATATTTGGGAGTCATATGGGTTAGAATCATTAAAAGAAATATGGGCAACAATTCAAGGACAATAAAATTGATTGGGAATGCTTTATACCTGGGATAGGGTGCGGTGTGTGGCAGAGATAATTGCCTGGTTTTTCTCACCTGGGCTGCACATTAAAATATGCAATCCTATAGAAATTTGTTTCAAAATCAAGGAAAACTATTCCTCTCCAGTCTAAAGGTTTTGGGATTAATTTTACTGTAATTTAAATCAAAGACTGGGAACTTGGGGCCCTTCAGATGTTGCTAAACTAGAGTTCCCATCACTCCCATAAGTGCAATCAATAAAATAAATGCTCCAAGTTGTGTTAGCAACATCTGGAGGACCACATGTTCCATGGCTTGGAATGCTTTTTTTAAAAACAATCTTTCAAATTAATCCTTGTGTGCAAATGTAGAGATTAGCAACAGTATAAAATCTCAGTTGTGTGGCCCTGGTGAGCTTTTGACAAAATGCAGTGAGGCAGAAACAGTGAGTTGAATTCCAATTTTGTGCATTCACAGAAATGAAAGGCATCGTTTTTAAGTTTAAATAACATATGGAACCTAATCCTTTGTGATTCATCTATTCACAAAATATATGGGTTTACTAAGGTGTTCATATCTATTTTAGTAAGCACATTAATATCTATATTACCCAAATATACAGTATATAGGAAAGTAATGCATGTTTATTGTATTACTCTATCCTCTCCAGTTCCTCCTTCAGACCCTGGTACTTCTCCAATTTCTCATACTCCTTTGTAATGTAACTTGGCATCACAACATCTATCACCACCACTGTCTTCTGGTCCTTGTTTATTACCATAATGCCTGGTTGATTGGTTAGTACCATTCTATCTGTTTGGATTTGGAAGTCACAGGATCTTTGCTTTCTTATTCTCCACAACATTTTATGGGCTGTTCCATATAGAGTTAGGAAGGTCTAGCCATTATTCTGTAGACATGTTCCTGTCCACAATGCCAGCTACTTGGTTGGCTGTTCGGTGTATGCTGTTCCTGACTGCAGGTTGGCAGGAACTGGGGCAAGAATGCCATCATGTGGTGCTTGGGTCTCGAACAGCCCAGTGTTGCAACCACTAGGCCACCGCGCCCCTTATGTATTATCTATCTATCTATCTATCTATCTATCTATCTATCTATCTATCTATCTATCTATCTATCTATCTATCTATCTAGTGGTCTAGTGATTGCGAATATGTGTGTGTGTGTGTGTGTGTGTGTGTGTGTGTGTGTGTCCTTGAATATTTAGCTCAGCTCCTGGTTCATCTTGGGTTGTTCTCTATGTTCCCAAGTTTGCCTATTAGATGAGATTATATCCTATATATATGTGGTTACAGCTAATCTCATCTAATAGGCAAATTTAATCCAGCATTTAATCAGCATGCCTGGCATTAAAAGTGAACAGGAGTAGAAAGAATCAGAGAATGAAACAAGTTAATCCTGTCATAATTTGAGAACCAAAACCAAAGGGCACGTAAGAACTCCTGATACCGAGAAAGGAATATATATGGAAATTGGAGCACTGTGCCTCAAACTTTCTGCTATTTGTGGCATGTTTTCTGCACTTATCCCCATTTTTCAAAATGTTCCTGGATTCCTAACATAGACAATCCAATATAAAGAACAAAGGATAACAAGATTTTAATGATGGTGATTTTGAATTTTTAAACTCAGCAGTCACCTTTAATATACTGTCATTATTTAAACCCAAGTTCTATTTTTGAAAAGTAAAAAGATCTGCTACATTATAATGCTGCTTTGTTTTTATATGTCCCTGTCTTAAGATGAATTGATTTATTTTTCTGCATGTATAAAACATACTATTTTTATCACCTTGAAAGAAAAATAGCCGATGTGTAACAGGTTATGCAAACACAGAGAAAAATTGATGTTCTCCTCTCTCATCTTTAATTCCTCCCCCAAAGATTTATTTGCACTCCATTGATTCCAAATACATTGATTATATTTATTTTTAAACTTCTTTATGCTAACTTTATGCTAAGTATAAAATGTAATAGTTAAAACATCCATGTTGCAATTAAAACAAATGTGTCATTGTAAAACCCACAACAAAGACAGAAAAACCACCATCAAGAACAAAAATAAGTATGTAAAATAAAGGTGGTGAAATTGAGAGAACCAATGTAAGGAAGGCAAAAAAAATATATGTTTCTACTCCCAATCCAGGAGTCAATCAGTACATAGGCAGCTGCCTTTGGGACCAGTTGCAGTTTCTTAGTATCTTTCATGAGCAGCAGCATGTAAAGTGCATTGTTGTAATCTATCCAGAGGATAATGAGGGTGAGAGTTATGCAGTTAGATCTTCCTGCACTATGTGAGTTTGCAACAAAAAGCTGGGCAAAGTATTATCTAGCCATGGCTTCCCTTTGTTGTTCCAGAAAAAGCAATGAGTCCAGAATAATTCTCTAAATTGGAAACCGGCTTCTTCATGGGCAGTTCCCATTTATCCAGATAACCCTGCACTACAAACAGTAATCCCATTTTACATGGGTTTATCTTTAATGTGCGCTCTCCATCTGGACCCTTATAACTTCTAGTCATTAGGGCAGGAGGTCAACGACATTTCCCTTATTCTCTGGAGTGCCAATGTAAAGTTGAAAAGTCAGATGTGGACCACTGGATGTCCATAATCCCGCAGTTAAATATAGACATTAAAAAGCAAGGAAGAGGAAACTAACCCTGGCAGTATTCCACATTTCAGAAGCCATTGGATAGACTTGTCTCTCTCTCACATACATACCGCCAATTGAGTGAAACTATCAGCTGAGGAAGGAGTGGAACTACTGCAAGACAGTGCCTCAAATTCCCAAACACTCTGTAGGTAGTTCTGTATGATACTATAATTAATGTTATCAAAAGCTACAATGTAAAATCTGAACATCTGTCTCTCTCCCTCTTATACTCCAGTGAATTAAGAGGGAGTTATTATGAATCTCTGAGGCTTCCTCTATTCCCCAAGCTTAACCTATGTTTTTTCAACTGTTGTCTCTATTTAACCTAAATAGAGGCTAAAACATATGAAGAACAGTTGCAGGAACTGGGTATGTCTAGATTAATGAAAAGAAGGACCAGGGGAGATATGATAGCAGTGTTCCAATATCTCAGGGGTTGCCACAAAGAAGAGGGAGTCAAACTATTCTCCAAAGCACCTGAGGGTAGAACAAGAAGCAATGGGTGGAAACTAAACAAGGAGAGAAGCAACTTAGGAGAAATTTCCTGACAGTTAGAACAATTAAACAGCGGAACAGCTTGCCTCCAGAAGTTGTGAATGCTCCAATACTGGAAGTTTTTAAGAAGATGTTGGATAACCATTTGTCTGAAGTAGTGAATTTTTTTCTGCCTAAGCAGGGGGTTGGACTAGAAGACCTCCAAGGTCCCTTCCAACTCTGTTTTATTAAATTAGTAAACCTCTCCAAGGACATCCCTTTCACTTTCTATATTATGCTCATTCCTCTCCAAAAAAGAGTTGGCCACTGTAGACAAGGCTACAGATCAGGAACAGATATTTTTTTAGCTTTCTTCTCATTAAGCCAAGACTCCATTAGAAAGAGGATCAAAGGCAATAAGAAGGCCCTGCCCTTATTTGCTCATTGATGAATGAAGACAAAGATACTGTATACATATCCAAGTGTCTACAAGTCTGCCTGTTCAGAATTTGGGGGCCCTAGTAGGTGCAGTGATTAGAATTAGCAATAGCAATAGCAATAGCACTTAGACTTATATACCGCTTCATAGTGCTTTACAGCCCTCTCTAAGCGGTTTACAGAGTTCAGCATATTGCCCCCAACAATCTGGGTCCTCATTTTACCCACCTCGGAAGGATGGAAGGCTGAGTCAACCTTGAGCCGGTGAGATTTGAACAGCTGAACTGCTGAACTAGCAGTAGCCTGCAGTGCTGCATTTAACCACTGCACCAACTCAGAATTCAGTACTGCAGGCAAACTCTGCCCTTGGCAGGGATTCAATTCTGATGGGGTCGAAGGTTGACTCAGTCTTCCATCCTTCTGAGGTCAGTAAAATGAGATCCCAGATTGTTGGGAGCAATATGCCAACATTGTAAACCTCCAGAGAGTGCTGTAAAGCACAATCGGGCATATATAAATCTACATGCTGTTGCTGTTGCTATTTGTATGAGAATCTTGGCTTTCTTGAATGTGAGCTGCTGTAGGAAGGCCAGACATAGACCTTCTGGGAAGCTCCAACCTAGTTTGAGCCTGCCCAGGAGATACTCCAGCTGTTTTATAGAGATATACTCTGTACTAATTGGCTGAGGAGAATGAACCAATATTCCCTTTTTAGCATTTGAAGATTGACAGTCCTACAGATATTGAGACTTTAAAAGGCCAGGGAATGTATGCAAAATTATATTTTTGTATCAGAGTTTCAATGACAATGCCTTTCTTCAGAAACACTGCTATATCCAGTGCAATGGGTGATAAAAAGCTTTTTTGTTGGTAAATCATTTCAGAAAACCTGGGATAACTGCCAAACTAGCCTCCTTAAGTGGCCTGCTAGGATTTCTTGTTGTCCCCTTCTTCCGACTGACCATGTTAGATGTTCTCTGTTCCATTTGCTCCTACCTACATTAAAAATTCTTCCAATTTTTGGTAAGTGCGACTGTAGACAAATGAGCCCCTTACTTTGCAGCAACCTTTCAGCTTTCTTTTATAGCTCTCAGACAGAACAAAGTAATAAATTGCCACCTACAAATCCTTCTTTTTCTCCACATCTTAGGAAGAGTAAAGGAAAGAAGAGGGGGAAATATAACAGGTGCGTGCAGTGCCCCTATTGCCTTCTTTAGGGACATTTTAGGGTTCTGAAATGGAGATTCCTAATTTGATTTGCTACATGAAGCATAAAGCAGCTTTTTAAATATTGAATCAGCTATAAATAGCATAATTCCTTATAAATTTCAGGCAAATTTTCGCATAAAGATAACCTAGGGTTCATTCTGCATTCTGAAATAACCATAATCAACACCTCTTTAGTTTTTTTCCATGTCCTGTTAAGACTAATCCTTGAAAAGCACAGTTCCTGTTACTTGCCCACAACATGATTTAATAACCTCTGATGCCAAGTTTCAGATTTGAAATGCATGTAGATTACCACTGATTAAATACAAGGTGATAATCTCTTCTAATACACTTTCTCATAAAAGTGCCAGTCATGGTTTTAGACCCGTTTAAAGTCAGTGCCTTCCTGTGTTAAAATTGGCAGCAATTGTAAACAGAAGCTCTTGTAATTTCTTTGCCTTGTCTACTTTCTATATTTTTAATACTAGTCCTTTAGTTCCAGATCGTAGAAGATAAAATTAGGTCCAGCTGAACCAGAACTTCATTATTATTTATAATACTTCAACAAATAGAATCTGATCACAATCACTAAAATAAAAATATAAATGGATTTAGTTCACTTCAAACAGAACCCATGAAACCTTTGTTAAAATGTTCATCCCTATATGTTTATATATTCATATCTCTATATGTTCATCTTATCCTTATCTGAGGTTGGTTCCTGCAGCAGCTGTCCGGAATGCAGATCCAGGAGGGAGCGCCGATTGTGCAATTTGCGCGTGACCGCTCCAGAGCCCTCTCTGCCGGTCCATCGCGCGCGTCGCCATCTTTTTCTGTGAATTTTTGGGCAATTTTGCTTTTGCGCATGCAAAATCTCGCAAGGGGACGTGCGCGAGAGAGACATTTTGGCGAGATTTTGCTTCTGCGCATGCGCTGATCCTTATAGGTGTCCATATGAGATATCACAACAGCTCCAATGCTGAAAAGCATTTGATCTTTTTGATCATACAAATAGGTGAAATGATTCCTAGATTAAGCTTCCTCAACATTCTTAGGCCCAGCCTTTGCCCTGAAGCTTTGTTTATTTATTTAACTTAAAAATAGCAACAAATCAGAATTAAGTAAAATCAGTAGGTAAATGTAAAAGAAAATAGAGAAAAATCATACACAATATAAATTTCAATAAAAAGGTCAAAGTAACTTAAATTAGTGCTACATACTGAAGTATTTCAGATACAAGAAATATTTGGTATCAGTTTAAGGCTTCAGAATATAATAATAATTAAAAATAATAGTCAGTATAGTATGAATCATAAGCCAAAATAATAATTAACAAAGTGTTCTGTCTGATAAAATAATTTTGTCTGATTTAATGAACCTATATATTATTAAAGTCTCATTTTAAGAGTGACCCAAACTTTGGATGTAAAAGAATCTATGTTCCCACCAATTTTTTACTACTGGCACATAACTTTTATAGATATTCCAGTGAATCATTTTGGTGAGCATGCAATATTCTCATGCAATATTCTTGCATAAGCTGAGTATATGATCTACTGTTTCTTCTGCTTCTTTCCACAATCTGCACTTTGAATTATTTTGATGATTTGTGGGGAAAATAGGAGGAGGATTATTACATTTGTTCACTGCCTTGAGTTTTTATAAAAAAAGTAATAAAGGCAGGATTAAAAAACCTAATAAATAAATACTACATTATTATTTAGAATTAGTTTTAAAGGTCACTCAACTCCAAAATGACTCAGTGTGGCTTATCTAAATATACATATTTCAACTATATATGTTCGATGTGCAGTTTATCTATGAATTATATATATCTATATATCTATATATAATTTATATATATGAATTTGTCATTCTTCTGCAAAATGAATTATACATGATTACCAATAAAAATATAAAATGCCCTGGCAGCTGTTATAGTTCTTCAAGCCAACTCAGTTTACTCTGTGGGAATATAATTTTTGGCAATGTTAAACAGAAAAAAAAACTTACAGGAAAGAGAATTCATCCTTTAACATTTGATTTATTCTATAATAAATCACCTTCCAGAATGGTTAGGCTTTAACAGTATTGCCATCAAACTTGAATGAATTATCTGACATGAGTACTGCATTTCCAACCTTTTTAGAAAAGGAGCTATCTATTTTGGCAGTCAATACTGAAGTAATATAACAATGAAACATCTTGTACCTGTTTTATCAAAATGTGATATTTTTATCAAAATGTGATATTCATAGCACTCGGGAGTAGGGCGGCATAGAAGAACCAATAATAAATAAATAAAATAAATAAATAGCAAATTTAATGAAAGAGTCATTTTGATATGATATGGACAGCAAATAAATTTAATAAATAAAATATATAGCAAATGTAATATTTGTCTTCCATTGATGTTCACATTATGGCATATCTATTATCTTGCTTAAATTCTGCATCCAAATTAAAAACTCAACCTTTAACCTTTTTGTTTGGCTTTTGAATCATTGTTCAATAACAATTTGTAAATATGCCCAAACAGAAGTTTTGATTTTCATTTTATTATTGTTTCAAATCTGGCCAGGTCTGTCAGTGTTTCACCCAATTTTTCTAATTCCTTTTTAACTATGCTACTTATTGGGAGATATTGAAACCAGTAAGGTGAGTCTGAGCATCCCCACAAAAAAACCTCAAAAGATTTCATGTTTGTTTTGTTAAGAATGAGGTCTTGCTATCTGAACAAATTGTTCTTTCCCCACCAATATTTTTGGTATATTCAATTTCATGAAAATAAATATTTAAAGTTGAAGCAAGAGGCAATAAATCTGAACTAAATATTTTTCTGTGTTTACCTCCATGTTTAACTTGCTATTTATGATAAAAAAATACTTTGTTTTATTGAGCCAAAGTTATTTATGCAAACCATCTAGGAGTCTAGCTCCAACAACAGAAGCTATCCAGTCATAAACCGATACAATCCAGTCAATATATTTTTCAAGCTTTTTCAAATGTCGGAGAAAGTGTAATGAACCGTAAAATTGACTCCTCTGATATTTACCTTTCACTTTCATCTTGTTCTTAGCAAGATATATTGTTTTCTTTTTATGACAGAAAATGCAAATGAGGTCCTTTTGATCCCCTCATCTCATCTCATCTCATCTCATCTCACTTCACTTAAATTGGATTCCTGAGTTTGATAGAAAAGATGCAGAGACCATAAGTATAGAAAGTGTAGAAAGAACACCTTTCCAGTAAAAAAAAAATCACAGAAATGCATTTGAAATAAAAAGTCGGGTAAATTATGACAACAACATTGTTTGCTTGCTTGGTTGATTTATATAGCTATTTGTCTCACTTTTATGTGATCCAAGGTTGCTTATAATAAAACAAATAAAAGACATAAGACACAATATAAAAAAGCAAATATCAATAAAACACATTGAAGCTGGGTATAATCTAGCCCAGTGATGGCGAACCTTTTTTCCCTCGGGTGCCGAAATAGTGCAAGTGCGCGCTATCACACGCGCGTGCGTGCCCACACCCATAATTAAAAGCCCCTCACTCGCCCCACCCCCCTGCGCATGCGTGCGCAACCCATCCCACTCCCCCATTTCCCGACTTCCAGTGGGCCCGGTAGGCCCGTTTTTTCGCCCTCCCCAGGCTCCAGAGGCTTTCTTGGAGCTTGGGGAGGGCAAAAACACTCCATCCCCACCACCCTGGAGGCCCTCTGGAGGCCGAAATTGTCCTCCCAGAGCCTCCGCGTGAGCCAAAAATCAGCTGGCGGGCACGCACATGCGCACTGGAGCTGAGCTAGGGCAACGGCTCGCGTGCCGGCAGATATGGCTCCGCATGCCACCTGTGGCACCCGTGCCATAGGTTCGCCATCACTGATCTAGCCATTCATCCACAGAACCAGAAGATGGACCCAATCCCATTCCTGAGGGGTCCAGACCTGGGCACAAAAGTGTCCAAGTGCTTATGAAAGGCTAACAAGGAAAGGGCCAGTCTAATCTCAGAGGGGATGATAGCAATAGCAATAGCACTTCGACTTATATACCACTTCATAGTGCTTTTACAGCCCTCTCTAAGCGGTTTACAGAGTTCAGCATATTGCTCCCAACAATTTGGGTCCTCATTTTACTCACTTTGGAAGGATGGAAGGCTGAGTCAACCTTGAGCCTGGTGAGATTCGATCTGCCACTGTCTGGCAGTCGGTGATCAGCAGAAGTAGCCTGCAGTACTGCACTCTAGCCACTGAGCCACCGCGGCAATGGCTGGATGTCACAATAGAAAATGTTCTCTTTCTGGGCTTGGTCAGCCAACACTTCCTAGTGAATGGTACCCAGAATCTGTCCTTCATGCCAGATCAGATTAAAAAAAAACATTGGGGACAGACAGTCCCATAAATAACCCAATTCTAAACCATGAAGTACTTTAATTGTAAAAAACCAGCACGTTTTAAAGTACTGGCACCAGCAAGTACCTATCCTGCTGCATTCTGCACCAATTGGAGCTTTTGAATACTCTTCAAAGACAGCCACAATCATGAGGGCATGACTGACCATGAGCAGAATCCATTGGTCCAGGAATGAGTACAACAGGACACACAGCCTTAAATTGTACAAAGGTCCTCCTCGGCATGGCTACCATCTGCTCTTTGAGCAGCAGCTAAGAGTCCAGGAGGACCTCAGATTGTGTACTGGCTTTTATCTGGGCATTGCCATCCCATGCAAAACCAAGGATGGAAGGAGGGCCAAAAACATAGAGCCCCTCAGTCTTGCCTGGGTTGAGTTGGAAGCCAAGATGCATTAGTATGCATTGATAGCATAATCAGAAACTAAAGAAATGTTTGAATAGTGAAAAAATGTGTCTTTGTCATCTTGGTGAGATGGGATTTCACTGTATTATTTAACTCTTTTTTTTTCCTAATTGAAGGAAAGCATCACAGTCTCATCCTCCCACTACACTTCTAAATACTCAAATCACAGCTATCATCTTTGTTCTTTCACAGCACTTTGCAGGAACAGATGGAAATCTCCTGCTTCTTAGTGTTTACGCTACAACTCTGAAGAGCTAATGTAGATGTGGCAATAATTGTGTACATTTCTGTTGTGTGAAAAAGATGGAATGCCTGTTGGCGCAATTCCAGAACAATAAAGTATATTTATTTAGGTTTTTGTTGGTTGGTTTGTTTATCAGTTGGATACATTTGCCACCCATTTCACATTTCAGATGACTCTGAACGGTGAGAGTTAGGGTATATATGGAGTTGAAGTTTAACTCACTGCCACAATTGGGACAAGTACCCTCTGTCTTTAGCTGCTGTTTTCATTTTATGCAAAGCCACTGTTACCAAGATGGATAATCTGAGACTGCAGAATTACATGTGTTTCCTGCCAAAAAATCTGGATGCAGTTCCCAGATTAACTATCGTTCCTGATGAATTCCAATACTTGAAATCCTTCCATATTTGTAATAATGTCCACTTTTCTACTAACCATTGCAGAGGGTTTTGCATTGTTTTCCTTTCTGTTGCAGATATTGTGAACTACACAATAGCTGTTGTGAGTTAATCCTGAATCTATCTATCTATCTATCTATCTATCTATCTATCTATCTATCTATCTATCTATCTATCTATCTATCTATCTATCTATCTATCTATCTATCTATCTATCTATCTATCTATCATCTATCTACTGTATCTATCTATCTATCTATCTATCTATCTATCTATCTATCTATCTATCTATCTATCTATCTATCTATCTATCTATCTATCTATCTATCTATCTATCTATCTATCTATCTATCTATCATCTATCTATCTATCATCTATCTATCTATCTATCTATCTATCTATCTATCTATCATCTATCATCTATCTACTGTATCTATCTATCTATCTATCTATCTATCTATCTATCTATCTATCTATCTATCTATCTATCTATCTATCTATCTATCTATCTATCTATCTATCTATCTATCTATCTATCTATCTATCTATCTATCTACTGTATCTATCTATCTATCTATCTATCTATCTATCTATCTATCTATCTATCTATCTATCTATCTATCTATCTATCTATCTATCTATCTATCTATCTATCTATCTATCTATCTATCGGTGGTTCACTGCTTGTGTCTCTCAGTGGTAGGATAGGGGCAATAGTACGTTGGCTTGCAAGGCAGTTTTTAGATTAGAGATCCTGGCTTCTTGCCTTCTTCCTAAGGCTAAAAGTGACTGGGTCAAGGTTATTCAACTGGTTTTGTGCCTAAGGTACGACTAGAACTCCTGGTCTGTTTTCTAGCCTGGTGCTCTAACCACCTCACCACACCAGCTTGGTCTCATTTTTAAGTCATACATAATATATTAAATTTAAAAGACAAGACCATTGATTTCTTTAAATAGAATACTCTAGGTGAGTGGCAGTAATGAAAAAAGAGATTGAAGTTTTGGAGAAAACCATGAGATATTCTGAATCAGTATGATCCAGGCAAAAGTGTTATTTTGCTAAGCAATGAGAATGCATCACTGGGAATATGATGAAATAATGCAGAAAAAGCTACCAGACATAGGAATAAAGGAGACCAGTAATTATTCATTGAGAACCTGCTTTAAAAGGAAGTGTGTTTTTCTTGAAAGAAAATGGTTTAAGTATTTTTATTCATATGAACAGATAGAAAAAGAATGAAAGTAAATCCAACAGCATGAGTGAATTGACCCTTTAGAATGAAAGATTGAGAGAATGATGAAGATACAAGAGTAATGAAGAAGCAGAGAAATGGAAAATAATTGAATGTGCTTGCTTTATGGAGTGATTGTGACTCATTTCATAAATGTGTGAAAGAAGCAATGTTTGTTTTGTTCTCATGTTTAAAAGGAAAAGGTAGCAAAAACTACCATGACTGTGAAGGTGTCTGACACAACTCTGATTAAAAGGTTACAACCAGTGAGAAGGATCAAAAACAGGGCAGTTGATTACAGCTTATGCCCGATAGGAAAGTGCAGAGACCAGACTTTTGCTGTTTTACAAGCCGTTGAGAAATGTATGAATGTGCAGAAGAAAATTTATTGTATATTTCTGGTTTTAGAGATAGTATATGATAAAGTGAATGGCCTTAAATTATGCAATGTTTTGCATGAGTATGAAGTTGATGGTGATAGTGGTAGTGGTAGTAGTCCAATGTGAGATATATGATGTAAGGAAAGTGTATGGAAGAAGATTTAGTTAATTATTCAAGAAGGAGTAAGGCAAAGATGTGTTATGTCCCTTTGGCTATTTAATGTATTTATGAATAAATGTATATGAAATGTCTTGTTGCCCTTTTGATGTGTTGGGCAGTTTGTTTCCATCTGCCTCTTGTTTATGCTATGGTCAAATTTGATATCATACTTTTTGTCATTGACTATTTGAGATTCATCACTCACAGCCAGGATACATAAGATAGGTTTAAGAATGAATGGGTATTGACTGAATGTGGATTGTATCTTTGTAAGTGGCCCTTACATTGAGAGTAGGTTGGATAACCATATGCATTTTCATAAATAAATAAATAAAAATATACACACATATAAACAAAGTCAAATGAATATTAAGAATGAAGTACTTTAAAATGGTTTGGTCATATAGACAGAACAAATGAGGTGGTCATATAGAAAGAACGAATGAGGTGGTCATATAGAAAGAACAAATGAGGTGGTCATATAGAAAGAACAAATGAGGATCAAATATCAAAATACACAGATAAAAGAAGAGTGGAAGTATCAAGAGGAAGGGGAGACTGAGAAAGTTGTGGTTGAAAGGTGTTGATAAGCTCCCCAACAACAGAACAAAAAGGCCTATATGAAGGTATTTGGACATGTTAGGAACAAGGATGGTTTGAAGAGTAGAAAGATATGGAATATATGGATGTTGGTATAAATTAGACTTTACGTCGATTTTCTTACTGCATTTTTTTAATTTACTACTTCTTATTCCCGATCTTCACTTTTCATAATATTGCTTTCCATGAAAGGAAGTAGAGTGAAGAATATGAATGTACATTTGAATGTACAATAGCAATGTGTGTCTGTTTTATAGACCACAAGAGGCATCCTGTTTAGTTTGTTGGCTGGTCTGAGTGTTTAAGATAGTTGGCTGTTTATTCTCCAATTATCCCTCATCTTAATTTCATTACGATGTATCCATAATTGCTGGTGGTCTGCTTCTAGGCAGTCACATGGTATCGAAAACAGACAGAAGAGGGAAGGTTCATGGATGAGATAACTGTACAGACTTTTCCAATTCAAGGGTTTGCTTCTTTTCAAACACTAGCTGCCAACCTGGGATTTACTCAGCTCAGACAACTTATTTATTTCCAGCAAAACTGAGCCTTTGTAATTTACACTTTCTCCATCCTGTATTCTTTTTGCTGAGAAAAGCCATGCTTTTATCTACTACTCAATTGCAGCATAAAAAATTTAACAGCAGTAAAAACAGTCCAAAAAAAGTTAAACAAACTAAAAGATTTATGAGGCAGAACTAGAATACATGGAAATGTTCATGATTTGGTGAGAAAATTCCTATGTCTAAATCTCAGTTGATGTAAGTGAAAAATGCAGCCTTTATCTGCCAAAGGAGACCTGCCCATAGCAAACATAAAATGGATCATTGTTTATGAATTTGATTTTCTGAATGGACAACAGAGGTGGGTTCCTACTGCTTCTAACCAGTTCTTTAGAACCATTAGTAAACCTGTGATGATGTCACGGAGCCGGTTCGGTCGGTGCCGGTCCATTGGGTGCCACCATTTTGGATTTTGCTTCTGTGCATGCGCAGAAGCTAATTTTTTTATTGCTGCAGACAAGCGAAGCGCGATCCTGAGTGAACCGGCAGCAAAAGGATCCAGAACCCACCCCTGATGGACAACTATCAGTGGTAAGCCAGAATAGAGCTGGCACATGCAGCCATAGTATGAGCCTTGGATGGCTGGACGATGGTAAAAGTTCAAGACCAAAAGACAAAGCTAGACTTGGATGAAAGAGTAAATCCAAAATCAGAATCAAAGAAGTAGCAGAGCCATTCTACGTAACCAGATGGACCTACAGCCAAACAGAAGAGGAAAAGGATGTCCTCTTCAATGCCTTCCACTTTTAAGAAAATCCAATGGGTAGACTCAGCTTGGACCTCAGGGAGGTCTTCTGTGAGAAGTCGAACTTGTAGTTTAGTGAGTCATCTTACAGGACTGCTGTGCAGAGAACCCAGCTATGCTTGAGTACATAAAAAAGCTCCTTCAATTCTTAAAATGTAAAAAGCAGTAACGGTCGGTGGGCTTCAGTGTTGCTCAAGTTGCACTAAGATCCATTCTAGCTTTCAGTCATGAGATCTGGAACCTGTCCTGAAAAGTGAGCTGACATATACTGGGGAAGAGTCCTGGCAAATGATTTTTACTTTCACTTAAGTTTCATATAAGGTCTATTCCATGTAACAGGAGAGGATGTTTACTCATTTGAGATATGTTCAGGATAATGCAAATTGGAATGCACCGTCCAAAAATTAAGAAAGGCTCAGTTCAGATTTGTGACACAACCTGGGGCATGAAATGACATTTCCTTGTCTTTTAAGCTGTGGCTACGTAGTGTTCACTGAATATTTAGCTGTGATGGACACCACAGAAGAAGAAGAAAAGGAAGAGATTAAAGCAGCTAGGTCCCTTCTTATATGGAATATAAGAAGAATATAATATAATTCCTTTATATGGAAACCTTGTCTGATACAACTAGTCTTCTTTTGGTGGGGCTGCACCTCAAAGTTGTCTGATAGCGATAATGTCGTTTCCTGCTTTTAAAGATTTCAGTCAGTGCTAAAGATAGCGCGAGCCAACCAAGCGCATGGAGATTCAGTTACAATCTGTGGAAAACAGATACAATACAGCTTTCTCACTAGCGGGTAAGCATTGAAAAGGGATAGCAATATGATAGGAAGCTGTTGGGGCAGAGAGAGGCTCCGGGCAGAACAGCCAACCTTTTATAACATTTTTAGCTGCCAAGATAATCTGCCTTGTTATTTCCATGACCCTGCTTGTGTATCAGAAATTAAATGTCAAGCTCCAGATAATGGAATGCTGCTCTCTTTTGTTGGTGGTGATCAGAACACTGATGTACGAAAATAAATATAGCACTTTCACCATTAGTTACATTACTGAGTTTTCCATTTTATTTGCCATTTCCATATACTTCCTCCCACTGGGTATTAACGGGCTGGCAATTACCAGAACCCTGTAACTTGATGTATCTAGCAGTTACATAATATATTTAAGTCAGCAGTAAGTTTAAAATAATATTCTCTTGTCAACATTGACAGCCACTTGCACAAAGAGAAAAGAGAGAGAAAGAGAGAGAATTAAAGAAAAATTGCTTGGATGTGATTGAAAATAATTAAAGAGACATGGGAAAAGACAATGGCCCTCCGTTTCTGCATAACCACATTTTATTAATGTTAGCCATTTCATATAAAATCAAATAATCTTGGTAGATAGCTATTTTTATACAATTTTATCGCTAGATAACACTAAACTTTATTTATTTAAAACATTTATATAACTGCCAATCTTCTAACCAACTCTGGACGGTTTCCAATCACATAACGATGGAATATCAAATGTTCCTACAGCAAATAAAGTCCTTTTCCTTTGTCTATTACAGCCTTGCACTGAAGAATAGAATGTTGATCAACATTCCATTGAATGTCCTCCTCCCTAAAGAATGAAGAAGGAAGAGTTAAATAATACCTGGATATTAGGTGGGGCTGCCACTTTTTGTCCCCTGCACTCCAGAACACCCTGGTCCTCCACTGACAAATTTGCAATCTCAACAAAAAGGAGGGTACCAAATCCACCAGTCTTCTTAAAGAACTTGTTATAGGTATTTCAAAATACACTAAACGTAATTCATTGTATTAGCTCATTGTTGTGCATATAGGATATCACTTTGAACCCCTGAGGAGAATCATCGATTATAGAATAACCATTTAACCCAACAAATGTGCTATTATTCTATTCTATTTATTATTCTATTCTATTTATTATTTTATGTATTATTTTATGTATTATTTTATTTATTTATTTTATTTATTTTATTATTTTATTTTATTTATTTTATTTTATTTTTCAAATTTCTTCACTAAAAGTGGCTTTGGATGGTTTATGAATAAAAACTGTGAAAAGTGACAGTTAAAAACAATATCAAAAACAGAGCTAAAACACTAAAAATTAAGAATTCCAAAGGTTAAAAAAGTTTTTAAAAAAGGTTTAGGAACGCTTCAAGCTACTAACCACCTCCAGGGTTGCATGCCACTCTTGAAACCCCTTGCCAGTTGACAGAGCCAGAACTTGACTCTCGTCCAGAAGACCATGTGAGTGGGTGTCTGTCTCACTTCTGGAGGCAAGATAATGTATAAGTTCTCTTCTTAGACCCCACCAATTGAAATTTTTTAGCCAATGTGCAACATGGGGTCCCCTCCCTGCTTGACTGGGTGGGACAGGTTGATGAAATAATTACAAGTTGGTTCCTCAGGTAACCTGGTTTCATACCATGAATAGCTTTAAAAGAGGATAACCAACACCTTGAATTGGACCTGGAAGAAGACCAACATCCAATGCAGCTCACATAGCAGAGGATTTACGTATGTCCCCTGGAGGCACCCAAAACTACTTGTCACCACATTTTCCACCAGCTGCAACTTCCAGATACTTTTCAACAGGAGCTCCATGTAGAGCACATTGCAGTAGGCCATATGAAAGATGACCAGGGCATGAGTGAAGGTTTCTCAATCCAGGAAGGGGGTGTAACTGGGGCACAACACAAAATTGAGTAAAGGCTCCCCTAGCCATGCCTGCCACTGTTGCTTGTGCAGGGGTTTATACACCGGGTCCATCTGACTGGGACTGATTTTCCTCCTGTTGTTTTTGGGGTTGGCTTTGAGATTTCAGGGGCAATTAGGAAGTTCCTTGAGCTGAACAAAAATTGAGACACATTCACACACTCACTTTCATGCTTACACCAGTAGTGGGTTGTAAATCCCATCACTACCGGTTTTCGCTCGTGCGCACTTGCTTGCTCGTTCATGTGACACTTATGCACAGGAGTGTCCTGGGTGGGTGGGCGGAGCCTCCTGCCACCGCCGCTACCGGTTCGCTGAACCAGACCGAACCGGACGCAACCCACCGCTGGCTTACACCACACCCAAACACATGCATACATGCTTTAATTTTCTCTTTTCTCTTTCATCACTATGTTTACCCAGTCTTTATTTTGCTTTTATTATAATATTATTATTTGAATTAAATTGTTTGTGTAAACCTTATAGAAAGTTCAAAACCAGCACAAATCTTTCTCATTCTCTTTGAGATTCTCCAAGAGACCACAGATCTCCATGATTCATAACTGAGTAGACTGCAGATCATACATTTGGGAAAGTTGGAGAAGTGGGATGGAAACTTGAAATAACTTCAACCTGCTTATATATGCTGTGTGAACTGAAAACCAGAGCGCAATTGACTCAGCCACCTGATGGCCTCAGGATCTGCCTTCTTGCTATCACTGATGCTGGCCATGCAAATGCACATGATGGTTATGCAGCTTCCTTCTGCAGAATGTCAACAGGGTACCTAACTAATGCCTTTGATGGCAGAGAGGTTGAACTGGATTGGGGATATAGTGGTGAGCCTGATCAGCTAATGGTTTGGTTCCGTGAAAATATGAGCAATTAATAACTGCATCCAGAACTGGAATGATTCCGTGAAATCTAAAATATTGTGGCTTAGCAAAATCACAGCACTTTTGAAAATGTTTTATTGTGTATCTATCCCAATCACAGTAGAGTAGTATAGAGTAGTATGGAATGGAATATGTACACATTTGATAGTGAGCCGGCTTGAGAATTGAAACCTCCCCTTTCTGTGCTTCTCAGCTGCATCCTTATGAAACTGCAATCTACTCCCTGGTGATGGGAGATAGGTAAGAGTGACAGGCAAAATGTGCTCAAAGTCAAATTACAGCAGTGGGTAGAGTGGGTAGCACTATCAGAGAGAGTGCCATCATCCTTGCTTTTACTGTATTGAAGAATTTATATTTGAATGACCGCGTTAGAATCCAGAAAATGGAGTTATCTTCTGAAAAATATTAAGGTTTCCCTATATGGAGGCACCTTTTTATTTATTTTATAATATTCTGCTGGCCAGTGACACTTAGATTTCTATACTGCTTCATAGTGCTTTACAGTCCTCTCTAAGTGGTTTACAGAGTCAGCCTATTGCCCCCAATAATCTGGGTCCTCATTTTACTGACCTTGGAATGATGAAGGCTGAGTCAACCTTGAGCTGATGAGAATCAAATTGCTGGCAGTCAGCAGAATTAGCCTGCAATACTGCATTCTAACCAATGCACCACTACAGTTCAGTACAATTAGAAAATCAGCATCTTATACTACAGTTTAGTAAGAGGTTTTATCACAAAAGAGGAGTAGATTGCATGGCATGTTGGAGTGGGGGGGGGGACCATTGTTTTGTGTTTGGGGAAGGGTAAGGAAGAATCTCAATCCTGTCACTTGTTTAACCTGTGTATATGCTGGTTGACTTTGATTGGGTGGAATTAGAAATGTGCTTACCATAATACATACATATAAACAATCTAGTCCCTATTTTGTTTTTTAAAATGGTATACCGGTATGTTAGTTGGGAGATTTATTAGGGTTTTCATTCTGTTTTATTTAATAAAGAGCATGTCATGGATGAAGTATCCTAACATGTACATTTCAGTAGATACTGTAAGTTGTATTTGACATTCTGGTCCAGGTAACATTGAAGTTTGAAATCTGTACCTGAATATCTGTACCTGTACATTCAGGGCTCCATATCAAGATATTCCCCCTGCATAGAACACTAGCATACCATGGAGAAAGATTCATTGAAATGTTCTTTTTCTATATTGTGCATTTTTTTTAAAAAAAAGGTGGGAATATTTAAGCATTTGAGAAGCAAATTGTTTGCAATCAGTTTACCAGTTAGCCAAAACCCATTTATTGGAACTTTTATCTGGAGTTAAGCTTCATCATGAGGTAGGTCTGTGCAACTGTTAGGTTGATAGGACTCAACCCTTAGAACCACAGTAGTCTTGAGATGGCCCTCTTTCCTTATCTGAACTTTGTATGGTTTTTGTGAGATTAAATAATATCTATTTGGGTTCTTTGGGAAGAAATGAGATAAATATGCAGTTATAGACCAATGGTACAACTTCTACTGCACTGTATACATAATACAACTTAGCTTTTGAAAAAAAAAACCAACCAACCAACCAACCAACAAAAAGTTGCTGTACACCTGTGAATGTTTAAAGTTATTCAGGTTAGGATCTTTTCAGATTCTCAGAAAACATGCAGCTCTTTTTTGTTTGGGTTTTGTTGTTGTTGTTTGCTGCCCTTGTATAAACTGAATTGCTACTATCTCATTTAACCTTAAAGGAAATATAACCAGTTCTGATAATGATCATGGTTGTAATGATACAGTGCTGATAAATTAAGGCAAAACTATGTTTCTGCATTTTGTCCAGAAAGATGGCATCTGTCCTTTGAAGGTCCAAGGGCACTGATTTTCGAGCAACTAATGACATCGCTTGCTTATAAAGGTTGGTGGCTTTGCTCATTGTAAGAGTTGTTTGCAGACTTACAAGGTTTTATTATATGCTCATACCAATTAAATTGTTTTTTAAAAAAAGGATTTGGTTGCTGAATATAGAGTGCATTTTCTGCTGAGGAAAAATCCATGACTTGTTTTCCTGTGCAGGGTGGATACATATTAACATTATTATTGATATTGATTGCATAATTGCAACCTTTTTTGTAGAGAGGTTGCTTGATAATTTGATAATTAGTCACTATGCAAATAAGCAAATTAAAAGTCCAGACTGCCTCTGATTCAGCAAATGCCATGCACATTATTTTAGCATACACGAAAAGGGATGCTTTGCATGGAACATTGGCAGCATGAGTATATAACATAATTTGCAAGATTGTCTGGTACCATTAAAGTAGCAGATCATTTGCATGCAAGATCAATGGATTTGGAAAATCTAACAGTCCAAACACATGGCATTTTAAAGACCATAAGAACATTTTAAAAAGCTGAGAATTCAGTCTCAATTTTGCAAATGAACTGAAGTGGGCTAAAATGTCCTGCAAGTGGGGGAATGTCACGGTGTGATTTATTGTCAGTTGTATGCATATGCAGAAAGCTGCATCCCTATCTATTATAATGGTACATTCCTGAGCACGTGATTGATATGTTCTTGTACGCATGTGTGCATTCCTGAAACTCCATTCTTTCCTTCTTCTTCTGGCTTCCGACTGAGGAAGTCGCATTTTATAGCAGAGATGTAAACAAATGAGATTTTATTGTTTTTGTACCGAAATAAATATTTTAATTAGACTTTTAAATTCCGGCTTTATTTCTAATGTCTGAATTCCGGGAGAACGATCTATTCTCCATAGTGGGTGGAGCTAGCCGCCAAGATTGGGATTTGGCACAGCCTTCTAGCCAATCAGGACTGAGTCTGTAAAAGTATAAATAGTGGCTCTAGGGCCTAGTTACCCCTTTTTTTGACTCAGTCTGAGCCAAGGACTTGTGCCTCTCAGCTATTCAAAGACGATATCTCTAATACCATCTACAATCAAATTTAACATCTATTATCAATCGTGAGTGTCCCTGACCGAGCCCCCCAAGTACCATACATCTGCATTGGGAGAAGGCAGCCAGGCCTCTGGCCGGCTGCTGCTCGCCCCTCCAGCCGAAGGCCCAATTCCATCATAAATCCGTTTATTAATCCCGGCTGTAGAGGGAGTGGGACCTGTCCCTATTCATCAAAGGGGTTATGGAGAAGGTGTAAAGGTTTTTTTTAAATAAAAGGACCAAAGTCTTCTAAAGCACGTATATTTTCATACCTGCTGCACATTTTAGTAGATACAGTAGGTTGCTTCTGGCACTCTGATATAGATGACATTGAAGATTGAAATCTATATTTGAATAGATACAAGATACAAGCAACTGGGAAAGTTTAATAGTAATCAAAATCAGAAAATCTTGCTGAAACATCTGGAATAGACATAAAAT
>JALIGW010000001.1:155347465-155599965 GCA_023053685.1 Diadophis punctatus similis
TTGAAATGTGGATTTACAGATAGCTGTTACGTATAAGCTGGGTTAACAAAATCACAAATGAGGAGGTGATAAGACGCCTGGGAAAGCCAAGGGAAATCATCAAAGCCATTAAAAAGCAAAAGTTAGAATATTTTGGACATGTGATGCAACACCCAGAAAAATACAGCATCCTTCACTTAATTCTCCAGGATAAGTTTGAAGGCAAACGAGGTGCAGGCAGAAGAGGAACAACATGGCTTAAAAACCTAAGTGACTGGTTTGGGCAAAACTCAGCAGCACTTTTTCATGCAGCTGTTGACAAAAATAGGATTGCCAAAATGATCGCCAACGTCCGATGACAGATATGGCACAAGAAGAAGAATACTGACCAGGATCTTCCAATAAGCTTAGAAGAATATTTTCATCTCAACTATTTCAGAAAATTTTTTTATCTGGCCTTATGCATAATCTCCAACAGGCACTGAAAACATGATTGAGTTTATCTCAACATGATTATTATTCACACTATCTCTTCAGGATATTGTGGAGTATGAGAATATTAATGTGGACATTCCTAATTTGTAAAAAAGTATGAAATCCATTTGTTTTTCCAGTGTCATAATGCAATGGGATGCAAAATAGTTAATTAATCTTAAAATAGATTAATTGGACTGAATTATTT
The DNA here is from genome assembly GCA_023053685.1 of Diadophis punctatus similis. NCBI lineage: Eukaryota > Metazoa > Chordata > Lepidosauria > Squamata > Dipsadidae > Diadophis > Diadophis punctatus. Next base: position 155,348,127 of record JALIGW010000001.1, read on the forward strand.
TCCATTGGATGGGTGGGTTCCTAGCTTTTGGTAACAGTTCATGACAGTTTTAAAGAATTAACAAGAGTTACTATGTTTCCGAAACCAATTGTTATGGAACATGGGTTTTGCACGGGTATGTAAAAAACAGGAGAATGGATTAATTAGAAATGAGATGTTTTCCTGCAATCATTTTTAAAATAAACTGTAACATGGAACCAAATGAATACTTTGCCAATCATGCATCAAATTCTAATGATTTGGCAGCTGCAATTTATTGAATTTACTTTTCTTTTTTCCCCAGTTTTTATACTGCAATGAGTTTTTAACTGAGGGCCTCCCAGATAGTTCACCATGCTAACTGTAAGTGCAGACCAAAATATTACAATTGGAAATGTAAATTTAAAACAAACCTTTTCCCTGTACTATGGAGAGCAGAGGGGGATAGAAATTGAATACCACAATTTTAAAACACTGAATTCAATAACAACAACAACAACAACATTTGTGGGGGATAAAATTATAGGCAATGAATCAGTGGTGGATTGCTGCCGGTTTGGACGGGTTCTCCCATACCAGTGGCAGAAATTTGCCACCGCTTGCAGAACCGGTAGTGATGACTGACTGGCCACGCCCCCAAACTGGTCCTCCGGTCGCCACTCCTTGAAAGTGGCTGGCAAGGAACCCTCTGCTCATACACAGAGGCTTCTGCACATGTGCAGAGGGTCATTTCCGGGTTGGGACGTACACGTGCTTGCTTCACTCGTCACTCGTGCACACATGCAAAATGCGCACTTCCAACGCAATGCGAACCGATAGGGAAGGTAAGTAGAACCGTCCCCTGCAACGAATGATAGAGGCAATTCCACCTAACTGAGGGTGGTTGCAGTGTTCTTTTTGCTTGCTTATGCCTTCATGTTCATTTTCCCAGGGCATCTGAGGGTCATAAAGCCTTTGCATTTGGAATAGACATGTGTTGCTTTAAATAATTTTAATCGAACTAAAGTATTCCAGATGTGTTGGGACTTCAGCTCTGGATCTTTGAGCCTGTAGGCCTGTGGCTGAAATCTCCCAACCTTCTAAAGGTTGTCAACCTGGAGAAAATGGATCCAACAGAAAAGACCTTGAATTATTAGAAGAAATCAGCCCCAGCTTCTTTCCACAGCTTTGGTTAACTTCTATGCTGTTATTTTTCTAAACAAGCATTTCAGGGAAAATTGAACAGCTCAATCTATCTTGAACACACGTTATTTCCACTTGCTTTTCTGCAAGATGGATTAAGCTGTGTGCTCATAGTTTAAATGGATTATGGAAAAGCTACCAGGTTGATGTTGGTTTTGTATTCCACAGCTAGATTTGTTTGTGTCAAACAGATTACAAAACTGTTTTCTGTTCCATTTTCCAAAGATCTGGATTTCTTTGGAAAAACCTTGAGAAAGTATCTGCTTCTTTAGTAGAGATTATTTCACGAAATCATAGAAGGCAAAGTTGGAAAGGATCTTGCAGATCAAATGGTGAATCCTCTGCTCCCTGAAGGAATCCACTACTCCAGCATCCTCTACAGAAAACACTTGAATGAGATGGGGAAAATTACTTAGTCCCATGCATTTATGAAGCTTAGTGTAGCCCATGATTTCTTGGCTCCCTCATTCTCCTTTTTTCACTAGATTGCAGATTATGAAGTTGTCCAATATATGCATTTCTCCTGCAAGGCAGTCTTTTCTCAATTTCCTTAATAGCACATATATTTAAAAGCCAATGAGGAATTATTTACATGGTAGTGAGAATCTACGAGGAAGCGAGCTTTTATTTGTTAGGGTTTTCTTATTTTTGGTTTTAGTATTGTTGACATAATAAATTGATCTACAGTATACAGTATACATTCTCTCCCACACATCTGCACTGACATGCTTTTTTGACAAATATATTAGATTTAACCATTTTTGCTAGACAAACCTCTAGAGTAATTTGTGCCTGCTTTTGATGACATGGTTTCTACAACTTCTAGGATCTACTTCAAAAGTTATTTCACAGGAATGGATGTTTTTAATTCAGAAAAAGAAAAATGATATCCAGCCTGCAAAATTAAGCATTCCTATGCAAAACAGAGATGAAGGACATCTGCTCTCCAAACAAAAATCCTTTTAGAGGCATCAAAAGTAGAACTCCAAGTCAAGTGATGGAAAAGAAACCAAATCTTACAGAAGGACATACTTTTTTGAGGGGGGTGGGAGTTAAAATTGGAACTATGTATGAATGACTGTCAATTAACTGGGTCAACAATTATCAGACAAAATATTAAAAAAGACTAAAAAAAATAACTATTTTACGAGAAATATAATTGCTACATTTTAAAACATCTCATTTCATCTTAAAAGTACATTTTCTATTTTATTCATTTGTATTTTTACAACTGGTTAAGGGTAGCTCTTTTTCATTATTGATCCAATCCCCATGAAAACCTGGATTGTGTCCATTCCTTTCCTTCCATTGAAATTCCGATAGCAGCACTGACTCCAAACACCATGCATTGCCTCAAGCCAACCCCAGTCTCCATCTACTAGCTTTGATTGCTGTGGCATCTTTATTTTCCTTCTTCATTTTTAAAAGTCCTTTCATCTGTCTAGAGGAGAGAAGCAAAAGGAAAATGGAACTGACAGACATTTTGGAGCAGAAAACAGTATTATATTTGCAAGACTGGAGGTTTGCACATGAAGAAAATGTCAAGTATCATAATTTTGATGTTTTAGAGAATCAATGTTGATATGATCGTGGTGATTTAGAATGGTTCTTGAGTTCAGTTGACCTGGAATCGTCTTTCTGCCCATGGGAAACATCAGTAAGGAGGCCCAAACAATATTTCTTTTCAGTGGAGTTTGCATCTCTTTGCAGCTGGACTTTTCAGACTGAAAGAGATTGGCAAGTGAAATCTGTTTCGCAAATTCCATTGAGTCTAGTTGGAGATGTATAATATATTGAGGCCTGATGAGCTGTATAAGGAGTACAATGCTAACTTCCCTGTTTTGCTTATCTAGAGTATTCTTGTCCAAGAGAAGTGGAGAAAAGAGAAGAAAAGTGTTAACTGCATTTAGTAATAGCAGGAAAACCTTCTGTTACAGGCTGCATATTTGGCCATTGTATATATCTGTATAAGTATGGATGCGCTTATTTATTGGCATCTTTCCTTTGGGAGCAACAATGTACATGGAACTGCCTCTTCCAACCACTTTCCTGAGAGGTAGGCTAATTTGAGAGAGTGTGGACTTGTGCATGTAACACTTATGTGTGAGAGAGACAGAGAGTGGGGGGAGGGAGGGAGGGAGGGAGGGAGGGAGGGAGAGAGAGAGAGAGAGACAGAGAGACAGAGAGACAGAGAGACAGAGAGACAGAGAGAGAGAGAGATTGTTCTACCTTGATATGATCAAAAGTCTGTTCCCAGGTTCAAATTATCTAACTAAATTCCCTTGAGGGTTGCAATCTATTAAAAAGCCAATGCTGTAGCTTGAAACAACACTTCCTCATTTTTCAATTTCTGTCTATACTTGAGAAAAGATATTGAGTAGCTTGAAGACTGGGCTTGTTTTCTTCAGAAACGTTCCCACTTTGGATTGGTCTTGAATGCAGCCTTAGATGTAGCCATGATTCTTTCCCACTGAATGAACAGGAATTAAGTTTCCAATTGTTAGATCAAGCTATCCAGCCTTAATGTGTCAATATTGTTTTTGAATTCAGTGTTGGATCTATAACTCCTTACATTCCTCCATCCATGATGCTGAAGCAGATCTGTCTGCAAGTATCTTAATGGCAATGTATTACGGTTATTTCACATAGAAAGAAACTGTAGAAAGATGTACCTTTTTATTTAACTAAGGACAAATTATTCACACATTTGTTAGTAACTAAACTAGAAATTCCTGGTCTCATTTTTGTGTGGCTGTTTTGATACTTACCAATATTTTGATATTTGGTAACTATCAAACCTGCCATCAGTGTGTGCATTTGGCCTTTTGGGTATTTTTAGACTGACCTTTCTCTGACATACACATGGTTGCATCCATGAATCTTAAGCCTGATTTTTATGCTACTCAGTTGCAAATTGTTGACTAGTTAGGAAACCTGAGAGAGGAAGGATGTGCTCCTGAGCTGGTCATGTCTTTTAATTTAGAAACCTGAAGACAGGATCTTTCAAATGATCCTGGTATTTGTAAGCTGCCATGGGAGTCATTTTGGCTAAGCAGTAAGGAGAAACAATAAATGCTTTGGATGTCTTTAAAATGTTCAAAACTGTGAAAATAAATTGGATCTGGACTCATTTCTCCATTTGGATGGCACTATTAAATTGACCCTGGGAAATAATCTACTGAAAAGCTTGCTGTGGAATAAGCATTTTTAAAATAGATCTTTCAATGCCTATGATAAGCTACTTGGGAAAGCTCCAATCTCATGCTCCACCTCTTCAATTGTGCATACAGAACTTAATGAGAACACGGGAGTTGAATGTCTCCGAGGACAATATTTGCCATATAGCAGACTAATTTAAGGAGTTTTCACCACGTGTGAAATATGCAGTACACAGCCTTGTCATCCAACAGAAAAGAATCACCACAGGACTTAGAGAATCTTCATTGCTTCCCATAGCAATCTCTAGCAAACTCTGACGTTCACCTAATGATAGAAATGATCCAGGGATTGCTGGACCATTCTCTTGGTCTCAATTGCAGATCTCAAGCACTCGGTAGAGTCCAACGTTACCTGAAAGTTATCTGATGGCAAGAGGAGGAGAAGCCTAGTCAGTTCTCCATCTTTCAATTCACTAATCAAATGGCTGCAGATCGTAGGCTGAGAGAGAGAAAGCAAGACAGAAAACCTTAAGTAAGATATTCAACAGTGCATTTGTGAAAAGTCCAGACTAAGTTGCTACAAAAACAAAACAAAACAAAAAGAATAACCATAAACGCAGAATAAAGAAAAGTTAGCCAATTTTCAATCCCAAGGAATTCCCCTTCCACCCACTAGTCTGACTCAGATACCTCCTTAAATTTCCCAAATCCTTAAATTCTAGTGAGTTAGAGAGAGCATCAAAGCACCAATTGCTGTATGCATTCGAAGTACCGCTGCGATGAGTAAAAAGTAAGATGTGTTGGCTCCTTTTCAAATCCTGGTTTAACAGACCAATGAACGATTGTTTCCCCGGGTTTTTTTTTATTTATTTATTTACAAAACGCTTAAGGGGACTTTCCAATGGCAGCAATAAAGGATGAATTCAGTCATGCACTGTTTTTATTGGTAACCCTGCTGCTGCTGATCTGCGAGAGCAAACCTACCCTTTCTGAAAAGAGACGAAAGCCGCTCACAGAAGCGAATTTCAAATAAATCTAAGCGGGGCAGCTAAGAGAACATGTGATTTCGAGAGTAAGGAATCCTTGGAGGGATGTGATACTGATCATGGGACCGAGGGCACTCCCGGGGGATGTGGACGGACCGGGCGTCTCGCCTCTCATTTCAGCCTTGCCTCGAGTTCCACAAAATCAAGAGAACTCGACCTCGGATTGGAGGAACGGAGCTCTCTTCGCCTCCCTCCGGGGTTTTTTCCCTTTGCTTCGCTCCGGCTTCGAGAAAAGGAGGATTTCTCCAGGGTGCTGAATCAGTTCAGCGCGGCCAGGCTTGCCTCTGCTCCGCTCAAGCCTTTCTCTCCCCCCCCCTCTCTCCCTCCCCGCCCCAGGCAGCTGAAGAGGGCGTCCTGCTACGAGGCAGAAGGAGGATCGCACTCTCTCTTGCCTCCAAATGATTGGCAGCCCTGCGGCCTCACTTCGCTTTCTTTTCGCCGTCGCGCTGTGTTATAGATGAGGAGGAGCTGAAAAATGCAGATCTGGCATCACACGCACACACGCACACGCACCCATCGGGATAATTCCACGAGCAGCCAGCCCATCGGATTCCCCCTCTTCTCGAGGCTTGTGAGATGCTAAAGCAGAGCACCGCTTAATGTGTTGTCTGCAGCCAGCCCGCTGACCGGTCCCCTTAAGAGTATCCATATTACCCTTTGCTTAGCTTTATTCCCGTTATTGAGCCCACGAATATTGCCTTGCACTCCCTGTCCGAAAAAGCCATGAAGACAGGCACTGTTCCATGTTGCAAGACAGCTGGCCTCTTTTTACTGGGGTTCCTTCGCTTTGCCTCTGCATCTCAAAAGGCCATCTATACCAATCATTTTTTCGTTGAGTTTCACAAAGCCGGAGAAGCAGAAGCCAAGCAACTTGCTGCAGAATATGGCTTTAATGGGGTCAGGAAGGTAAGATCCCCTTTCTCCTCTCGTTCTTCCTTCCTTCCTTCCTTCCTTCCTTCCTTCCTCTCTCTCTCTCTCTCTCTCTCTCTCTCTCTCTCTCTCTCTCTCTCTCTCTCTCTCTCTCTCTCTCTCTCTCTCTCTCTCTCTCTCTCTCTCTCTCTCTCTCTCTCTCTCTCTCTCTCTTTCCCCAGACCATTTAGTTATGCATGATGTTTATGAATTTGTTCTGCAAAGTTGGCATGATCTATGTCTGCATTTTAGTACTCAGGAAGAGGATTAGAGAAAAAGAGTTGTTTGAAACTCTTGTGAAACTAGGTTGATTGCTCCTAATCTAAATGGCTTCTCCTACATATTTTTAGCACAGTTTTCTTTTTCTTTTTCTTTTTTTGAGGAGAGTTGGCTATCTATGTCTATGCTTGTAGCTACAACAGTTTAAAGAATGATTCATTCTTTGAAGCTCACACTTTGACCATGTCCACTAAGTTAGGAGCAATACAGAGATCCTCATGGATGATTCTTCTGTTTCTTTGACTTCTAAGGTTTAAAAAGTCAATGTGCAAAAACCCCAGGGCACAATATTTTGAATTGGATGCTTTGTTTTTGAACCACACTAATTAGAACTAAGATATCTTTTCTCTACTGATTAGTTTTGTGTCAGTGGATCCATACTGTATTGGTAGAACCCACCAGTTCACCAGTCTTCTTCTCCATTTGCCACCAGAAGAGGTCAGTTGCAATAGTCATTATTGATGGCCAGAACTGTCTCTTAATTCAAGAACCTTTCTGAGCTTTTATTTGGGAATCTCATAACAAGTCTACCTTGAGTTTTCCTTTTATTTCAAACAATTTCTGTTCTGTAATCTCTTGGAAGTAGAGAACATGTGTCTGCAATAACTAATTAATGCTCCTTAATTGTAACCAAGTATCCATGCTCACTTGGTAATATAACATACCAAGTTTATACACGGAGTTGGGGGAAAAAACCTATGGTGTCTAACAGCAGTGGGGGGATCGGAAGATAAGATAAGCTGCTTATGGTATCATTGCATATTACTCACAAATGACTCCAGCATGCCTTTAAAACCTTTCCTTTCTGTACCTGAGAATGAAAACAAGCAGTGACTCCATGTCAAGAAAGAAACGAATTCCATTTAATTAAACAACAGTAATAGAATGTGTGGATTTATGTAATGTTTCTACAGTATTGTCAAAGTTTTTATATATATATAAAATACAAGGACCCAGCAAAGATGTACCTAGGATAAACCAATTTCATTATATTATTCCCCCACTCACCCAGTGATTATGCAAGAAGGACCTGAAATAACTTCTACTGCAGGCAATGGGCTTCTCCCTGTTTACTTCCATAGGATTGGGCTCCCACAAGCATGTCTGGAGAGTGGAAAATTGCAGAAAGAAAGAAAGAAAGAAAGAAAGAAAGAAAGAAAGAAAGAAAGAAAGAAAGAAAGAAAGAAAGAAAGAAAGAAAGAAAGAAAGAAAGAAAGAAAGAAAGAAAGAAAGAAAGAAAGGAGAATCCATAATGCCTGCCTAACTTAAGATTTTTTAGCCAGTGTGGACTCAGTCGGATAGAAATACATTAAAAATGAAGGAAAACCCAATAACCTCTGGTTTAATTCCATGACTGTCTGATAGATTTGGCATTTCTGAAATGTTCTGTTTGAGGCAGAGGCATTGCGGCATTGCCAGAGTTCTGGGGAAGAGTACTTATGGGCAAATATATATCTAGAGCTGAAGCTTCTTTGGTAAAGAAGTTTAGTTCTTAATGCACTTTCTGCTTTCTTCCCACACTCACTCACTCTCCACTCTTTTTTTTTCCTTCTTGATTTTGAGAAATGGCTTTTTGCCAGGTCTACTTTGTTCTTATTCTCTTCCATTACATGATCACTTCTTTTCTGCTCATCAGATGGGGAAAAAAGTAGGATCAGGGCAGAAATGTTCATGAAAAAGATACATCGAGACCAATGAACATTTGGGTGTTAAATAAGACCCAGGTTATCCCTGGGCACATATAAAAAGGGTGTAACCTTAAAAGAATACTATTTTCCCCCATATGCCTTACTACAAGGATCTGTGTCTGAGTTCATTTCCTTCTATTGTTACTTAGTAGGAGCTTATCTAAGCATCATTTCCTCTTCATAGAAGGAATGAAACAACACAGTTTATTTTTTATATACAACTTAGGCTGCAAATTCCACATAAAATAAGTTCTGCTAAACCTTAATTCTGAGTAGATATATGCAAGTTGAATATTAACCAACAAGGTTAAAAACAAACCAACTACCACCACTGCCAGAACTGGCTAGCAAACTCATAATGAAGCACTGTATGGCTGATCTTAGCAACACTTTTCTTATAACTGTTGGAATGCAATAGCAACCTTTTATAATTGCGTAAGTCTTATTGAGTTGAGGGGCTCTTATCCTTAGTTGATGAGTTCACAATCAAAGGCCTACTGTTCCCGCACATGAGCGACAGGAAAATTAAACGCTTAGCCTATATGGAAACTATATCAATAAGTGGTGGGTTTTCCCCCCCTTCCTTCCCCCTCATTGCATATCATATTTCAGGGAAGGAAAAACAACTACTCCATTATTTATAAGACATAGCGTTCATTTTCTATCGACTCCAGCTCTGTGCAAGATGAAATTCAAGATGAAGCCTTTAGTTTCTCCTTTCCATTAACAGCAACTCAGATGCTCTTCCTGAGCTGCCTTGCTCCCCTGGAACATTTCCACTAAGTTCTAACAGAGATTTCCATAGTCAATGTGATCATTGTAGGGGAAATCATCCTGGCAGGATGATTTCCCCTACAAGTATGAATTGAACTGAGTTATTTTGCTTTCTTTCTACTCATCATCGCGATGGGGAGTTTGTGGTGGAGAGGCAGCAGGAGGAATCTACCGTAGGCTATTTCCAAAATTGCCTGTAATTTACTGATTCTGTTTCTCATTTTACATTATGCTGATGTTAATGGGAATGAGCAAAGATTAGAGATGTAAGAGATACCTCAACAATAAAAATAACAAATTCCTAGGAAAAAGGAGGATGCGAGTTAAATTTTGGTTAATGATTCCTTCCAATAAAAGCTATGCTAGCTGAATAATTTGCAAATTTGATCTCAATTCCCCCCCAAAAAATTCATGCTTGTTTAGAAGTTTTTAAATGGCCTCCCATACAAGCAGCATTGGGTTGCTTCTAGCAGTGTTTGCTGTCAATGAAAGAATAATATGTGCCTACTTTTCCTTCTGCATGCTAAAAACTACAGGGAGCTAGTTTATTGTTTCTCCTGAAACTCTCCCACCCCCCTACCATGTAACTATCCATTGTTAACATGAGAGACAAATTATTTTTAATAGTATTCACTCCTACATGGTTATTTGGGGGGTGACATCTTATTATTTTAGAATTACTCTCCCTTCTGAAAAATATATAATGCTAGCATGCACAGACTTTACAATTCAAAACCTGTGGACCCACAGGAAAATGGTTACATAATTAATAATGCTTTTTTGTGTATGCATTATCTGTCTGGATTTCAGCTCATCTGAAAGACTGAAGATAGATGATAGATATTTATTATAAAGGGGGTGGAATCATCACCATTAAAACAACACTGACAAACCCTTATCATGTGATGAAATTGGGGGACTCTTGCGTTTAATGAGAAAATGAAGAACACAATAACAAAAACCAACAACAAAACATGAAATAGTTGTAACACAAACCTATTCAACTCCTTTAATCTATCTCCAAATTAATTAATATCACCTTTACGATTCCAAAGAGATGCCTTTTTCTTATAGGGAGCTGTTTCTGTAACTGCTTGTTGGACTAAATATCCAGAGCATTAACCAATTTTCAGAATGGCAAATGCTATAGTTTTCAGAGCATCAAGAACTGGACTGGAGTAGGTCTTTCTGTGACATGTCATGGGCTACTCTTGAAAATCTGGGAGGAGGTGGGCAGGGCCAGGATAAAAACCGCATTTGCTTGAATTTAATTGATTAATTAAATTAAAGTAATATATATTTAAATGTAATACAAAAAAGACAGTTAAGTAATTGGAATTAATGCAGTTGCTTCATATATATATATATATATATATATATATATATATATATATATATATATATATATATATATATATATATATATATATATATATATATATATATATATATATATATATATATATATATATATATATATACACACACACACACACACACACAGTATGTAACACATTTTTACTGATAATGAAAATGAAGGGAGACTAGTATAGATCTATTTCAAGCTATTTAGCTCTCCTCAGCTAGCCATACACATACATACATACATACATACATACATACATACATACATACATACATACATACATACATAAAAGGAAGCTGTGATGTTTCCTCCCATATTTGGGCACACCAGGATGATTCGACGGAAAAAAACATATATAACCCTTTCCTGGTGAAGAGCTGATAAGGGAAGAGAGCCTGTGGCCTAGAGGTTAAGCTGCTGCCCTACAGGCAGGCGGCCCAGGTTCAAATCCCAGTAAGGGTATGGCTATCTGATGAGAGCTAAATAGCTTGAAATAGATCTATAATAGTCTCCCTTCATTTATCAGCAAAAAATCTCTCTCTCTCTCTCCCTCTCCCTCTCCCTCTCCCTCTCCCCCCCCCCTCTCTCTCTCTCTCACACACACACACACACACACACACACACACACACACACACTTATTTTTCCCATCTGTCACATTCAAAATTACAACACCCAGGCAATTTTTGGTAGGAATCTGAGGAAAGTGTGAGATTACTATAGATGTGAGGCTACAATTTGTATAAACTCCACTCCCTAAAACTATACGTGAACAAGAGTTTCTACAACATGATCCAGTCTTGCTGGAATATGTGCAAGTCACAAAGGAAAAGTAGACAACCATATGCTATCCAGTCCATTTCCCTGACTTCTTCATCTGGAGCACATTAGTGAGGCTTCACCCAGCTTCATTTCCAGATTTGCCACTGTGAATTGGGACCTTAAAAATAATAATCAGGGTTTGAAATTGTTACTGAGGCCAATGTATTCGACTTGCAAGCATCACAATAAACACATTGCTCCTTTGGACATTTTTTTCCTATTGCACAGGAAAGAAAATGTTGCTTCCCCCCCCCACAATAACCCCCTCCCCAAACTGTGGTTCTTGGAATACATTTGTGTGACTAAATGCTACTTCGTTGATAATGGTCTATTCCTGGATGAAACACTGTATAGTTACCTAGGGTGATTTCATACATCCACACCTTTTATACCCCAAACCTTTCTAGAGCAATTTACAAGGTTCTGTAGTTATTCTCATGGAAACTAACCTCACAGTGTGAGAATTCCTCCACCACATGCTTTCAGTAAGGAAGGGCAAAAATCACCAGCCAGGTATTCCCCCTGTCCCTCCATTCTAATTTTGCACAGCATTTGTCACTTTCAATAGCCAGATCTACCTGAGGGGCTTACGCACTTTAAAAAAACTGGTGAAAAGATGCTGTGGTGCCTTAATTTCAGTGTAACAGAATAACAGAGTAATAGAGTTGGAAGGGACCTTCTAGTCCCAACTCCCTGTACAGGCAGGAAACCAAATACTGTTTCAGACAAATGGTTATCCAATCTCTTCTTAAAAACCTCCAGTGTTTGAGCACCCACAACTTCTGGAGACAAGTCATTCCAGTGATTAATTGTTCTAACTGTCAGGAGTGAGGAGGATCCCAAGAGATCAGGTGAACCAAGAGTTCTTGCCAGTGGAAAACCAGCTCCCACCAAGATCTTTAGCAACAGAGGGCATTCACAATGATTCCTCTGGAACAAGGGCTGTCTTGAAAATGAATAATAGACTCCATTATTCAATAGTGACATTGCATGCAACCATATTGACACAGAATCGATCACAAGTCGTTCAAATGTGAAGGGTCTTGAGCCGGTCAGTAAATTCCACTGCCAATCAAAGCATTTGTGAACTTCTCCATTTTTCCTGGCATGAAAAACAACAACAACAACAGAGATGACTGCTAGATGGCACCAAAGAATTTGTGTTTTCTGTATCGTTTTGCTATCATTTAGTGGTCATCTGGATTTCTGTAGCCCTAATTTTACTGTTTATAGACATCAAATCAAGACAGGTTAAGCCAGCAATTCTTAAATTCTTCAATATGGCAATAATTTGAGAATGATCAAAGAATGTGTAACACACACATCTGCCCTTTCGATGAATAAAACTAATGGGCGTAGGGTTGAGCAATATTGAAATATACCACTTTTTATAAATACAGTTTAACCTATGCAAGACAAAAGTCTTCAGCGTTTGCACTGCAGCACTGTCCCCTGCAAGCTTGTGCAAGTATAATAAGAAGCCAACCCTGCAAGTTTGGAGTTTAAATATTCCAAATGGACCTACCAACTGTCAAAAGTTGGGAAGCAATTCTACTAAATTTTCTTTTGTGCACCTGAAAAATGCACCTGACAAACCTCTTTCTTTCTTCCTTCCTCCCTCCCTTCTTCCCTGCCTGTGGTTTTTTTTTTTTTAATTCTTGCAGGTATGTCTGATGCTGGGAAAATGTTTTGGCTGCTTAATGTCAAAAGGGATGAGATATAAAACATCTGAGAAAAATGAATCTTATTCACACACAACCACACACAAAACCACAAAGGCAATATAATAAGAAATAATTATTTAGCATGATTCACTCAGTTCTAATTAAAAAAAACCGGAGAGGGAATACTTGCGAACATTTTAGCTGCAAAATAATTTTGTGCTAATTGCTAAAAGAATCTCAGTTGTTAAAACAGATTGCAATGTGCTGAGATGCTTGCCTTCTTCCAACATATAAGCTACCTGTGTTATATGTTTGGATATGCATTTTTAGATATGCTAAATCACCAGGGGTGGGTTCCACTTACCTTCGCCACCGGTTCGCATTGTGATGTTTCACGCGCAAGCGTAGCGAGCGCGCATGCACGCGTCCCCTTGTGCAATTCTGCTTTTGCGCATGCTCAGTAGCTATAATCAGCCCGAAACACAGCTGAGGAGCTGATCAGCTGAGCTTCGGGCGAAGGAATAAAGGTACTTATAAACCCAGGGGCGGGCGGGAGGGCCCTTTTTCAAGCAGCAGCAGAGGAAAAAACTTCCAAACAGTAAAAAATTTGGAAAAAAATAAAAAAAAAGATGGTGGCGCCCACGGACTGGCACCGACCGAACTGGATCTGTGACGCCATCATGACATCATCAGCGGATCGCTACCTGTTCGGGCAATCCGGTCCAAACTGGGAGGAACCCACCCCTGTAAATCACCCCAAAAGCATTTTAGTATCAGGAGTGCCATCAGGGGTAAGACCAAGGCAGAAGTCTACAGCTCAACTCAGAAGAATGACCAGGTAGGTTACCAAGCATAAATCTTAGCTGATTTTCAGATTGGTAAAACAGTATGCTACACGTTCATGCTAAAACTAATCCCCTCCATGCATTGCCTAATTGCATTATTATTTGATGTGCTGCTTTTTGAACATGAATCAAGCATCTTTGGGGATAGCCTGCTATTAGAAAGACTTGGGACTCTGCTTATTTAACATCAAGCTTTTAGGCTGCATTCCCAGGAATAAAAATGAGAATACTTGAAAAGCAAAATACATCCTGTCTGGGTTCCCTTTCCTACCACAGGATAATTAGACACTTTTGAAAACTGGTCTTGCTCTTAGATATACTTCCACACAAGCACTGTTTGCTCCTCAGCAACTGATAATCAGATGCATGTTGTCCTAGAACCGTGATGGCAAATCTATGGCATGCGTGCCACAGGTGACATGCAGAGCCCTGTCTGCCGGCACGCCAGCCGTCACCCCAGCCCAGCTCCACTGCTCATGTACGCGCCCCTCCTGGTGACCAGCTGGTCTTTGGGTCTCTGCCATGCATGTGCGGGGGTGGGGCCTTCCCCAATCTCCGCAGATTCCTCCCAGTGCGCCCTACCTTTCTACTCCATTTCTGCCACCCACACCAACCTGGAAGCCAACACAGGACATGGGGGCGCCATGCAAGCCCTCCCCGCATCCCATTTTGGGCCTGAAAAGCCTCCTGCACCAACCTGGAAGCCAAAATGGGGCACGGGGGAGCATGCACAGGGGCACTCGCATTGCATTTTGGGGATTGGGGACATGAGCGTGCATTCGTATGCATGCGCGCTTTGGGCACTCGGCACCAAAAAGGTTAATCATCACTGTCCTAGAACATAGCAAATCCATTTAGTCATCATGGCTAATGACCACTGATGGCTCACATTCTTCTTTGGATTGATCTCTCCTCCTGCACTTTAAAGCCATGTAAGCCATTGAACATCACAGCATCTTGTGGCAGAGTGTTCCATGAATCAATGTAAGCTGCATGAAGAAGACCTTCCTTTTTGTCCACCCTGAAATTCTTCACAGATTAGGAATAGTGCTTGACAGGGATTGTTACAAACTTAAAATTATGTTTGGATGGAATTATAAATGGTAAATGTATAATTTATAATAACTGCTTTCCTCAGCCTGGTGCCCTCTAGTTCATAAGCAGGGGGCAGCTATTGTCCATCTGTCCTGCTTGCAAGTTTTTCATAAGTATCTTGTTATCCACTATTGGAACCAAATGCTCAAAGAATTGAACTTTTGGATGCCTGCTCAACATTTTTCTTACGGGCATATCTAAGATGTAGGACTGCACGTCTGTAGAAACCCTGTCTACCAGGGAGATTCTATTTACTTTTGGTCATTTCTTCACATAATAGAAATGTACAATTATTTAGCATGTATTCCATTTTTATAGATTATATTCACTTGTAAGCAATCTGATTATTTAAATATTTATGAGGCTTGGTAGATGAAATACTTGGTGCTTTTATTTATTTATTTTATTTATTAGTGACATTTATATACCGCCTCACAGTGCAAGCACTCTCTAAGCGGTTTACACCAGTAAGCAATGTATATTTATATTGCCCCCAACAATCTGGGTCCTCATTTTACCTACCTCAGAAGGATGGAAGGCTGAGTCAACATTGAGCCGGTGAGATTTGAACCGCTGACCTGCGGATCACAGTCAGCTAAAGTGGCCTGCAGTACCCCACTCTAACCGCTGCGCCACCTCGGCTCTTTGCCCTTAAGAAATGAGTTAAGAATCTATCTTCTCACCTTCCTCCTTCACCTTTCTTTAGCTCTGTCACTTTAAAACAACAAAACAATAGAAAAAGAATAAGGGATGGATGGATGGATATAGAAAAGTACTATTCAAAGGTCAATGATTCCTGCAGGAAAATTAATTAAAAGGATCTGTTTGTTTTACACAATTGATGTAATAAAGGAATAGTAGTTTATCAGCATGCACAAGATTAACCTCAGTTTATATGAGCAATAAATGGCTGACATTTATTAATTGGTATTAACTACCAGTCTGTTCCTTTCTTTGATAGAGGCATGCATGGGCAATGTTTTGTTACTAAACTTTGCCCTTATTCTGAACTGGGAGACTGGGAGGTGGAGAATCTCTCTTTTCCTTTTTTTTAAATCCATGACTTCTACTATATCTCTGTAAATTAGTAACAAGTATAAATTATAGTTTTAGACATACCTTGTTTTAGGTTATAGATGTTCATTCCATTGTCTTTATTTTTTAATTTATGGTAGTTAAAAGATCAACATTGAATAAAATGGTCTCCTTACTCTTATATGCCCATTACTGAAAGGAAAAATTGGATATGGGGTGGAAATAATAAAGACCATGCACTAGTACCAACCTTGCATTTTTAAATCTTTCACAAATGTAGTTTCTACATAAAGTAATAGATCAGCAATAATTGGCAACCAGCAATACTGGGCGAAAGCCATCTTCCCTTCCCTTAACAATATAGTTGGAATGATTCTCTTGCATTAAGCTAAGTAAGAACTGTCTCCATACCACTGATCCATCACTGTAAATGGATTTTTTGTGAATTGTGAATTGTGAAAATGGAGTTGGTACGCTCAGAATCATCTGTAAGCCAACTACTTCCACTTCCACAGTTCCAGAAAGACTAGGAAGAAAAAGAAGGCCCTTTTTTTCCAGCTCAAGGGCAATTAAATAGGCAATTAAATCAAAAGAATTGTGTTTGGAATTGGTGTACATGCTTTGTTCACTCCGGAATAGGAAAAAAATATGGTACACGTATGAATAATATTTTTCTTGTCTTTGATAGCTACCTAAAGCAAGAAAATATGATTATAGCTCTCATTTCAATTGTCCAGACCGGAAATCTGGTGATGGAAAATGTCTCTCTTCTCTTTGTCAGCCTCTAAAGCCACTTCTTTCTAACCCTGCCCAAAGGTGAAGGAACTGTAGGATTGCAACCAAGGTTCCAAAATCCATTCCCCTTAGCCTTTCTGCATGCTTCCTAATCTGACATCATCTACCCCAAACTTGGAACTGGTTTAAATTTATCGCTCCTCCCTGAAACTCCCTGGTCCTTTAGAAAGGAAATTGGTTTAGAAATGAATAAGGTAAATGAAACAGGAATGCTGTTTCCTGTGAGAAGGAACCATGCTGAGCATTGGCTATTGCAAAACCTCCAATATCTCACTACACAATGCGTGTCACAAAAAGCACACATAGGAAGTCAGAGAAGCACTTATAGCATTTTTCTAAGGGACAAAAAAAAAGATGGTGTTCTGGTAGAATTTTTGCTAGTGATTCAAACAGATAATGATGTCCCTTATCAAGAGCTATGCTTTAGAAGTTACAACAGATAAGTGACTGTTTAATAAATGCACTGAAGTGAAATTACAGACATCAGACTATGTTACTACTTCTCTTTCTAAATAAATAATAAATAACCTATGCTTTTCATGGAGAAGAACTCTATCCAGGGTCTTTTAAAGCCAGAAGCTCTACAGAATCTCTCCAATTGCATGTCTTTCATTGTGTCTTGATCTGCAAGGGCTCAGAAATGGAGCAGGTTTGTTGCCATGATATGAAAAGTATCATATATGATTTTGCTTTTCCAACTGTTAGTTAGGCGGTCTCTGAACAGAACAGGCTGCATTCTCTTTCTGCCTCTGAAAGTCTCTATGCAAATATGTTTGTAGAGTCCTACTACAATTTTGGGAGGAGGTGGGGAGATAGAATTGTTGTTGATATTAGTCTGAATGTCAGCCCTGGAGGCCATCTTTTACTCTGGATCTTCAGGGCTGCCACACTTAGAGCTGTGGGAAACTGGGAGAGGGATTGCATAGAGTGGTAGAGATATCAAGCCATAGCAACATTCTTTTCTCTGGGAGTCAACCTGCACCTGGAGTGGCGTGACTGGGAGGCATCTCTAGTTGGGATGGTGGACCATGTGATGGACATGTGGGTGCAGGGGAAGGGACTTTGACTTTCGTTTTGGGGGGGAAACCCGGAAGCTTTCAGATTCAGGTTTCCCCAGATGTGCCAATATGACATCTCTAATAAAGTGGAACTTTGAGGAACTTCTAGCCTCGGATTTGTCTTTTTGGGGGGGTGTTACTTGGAACCCTGACACTGAGCTTTCCTGATTAATCATATTCACTGGAATCCATTTCAGGCCAACAAGACTCAGCTGCCGGAAGAGTGATTTAGTGAATTTACTTCCTCATGCTCTCAATTCATGCACAACTCCATAAAATATCCTTCTGTTTATGTTTGCTTGATTCTGATCTATGCCTTGCCTCTAATTCATCCAATAAAAAGAAATGGTTTCTAAGCACTGCAGCAGTTTCTGCCCCAAGCTTGATACCACCATCGTTTCTTCAAGTGTATTGACAGTCAGAATTTCCAAGGAATTCTAAATGTTGTAGAATTGCAGTGAAACAGATATCAGATTATTTCATCAGTAACAAAGGGCTTAGCACCATTTTAGACACTAACAGGTTGATGACACGGGTGATTGTAGGCCAACCTGACTTCTTTTTTAGAAGAGGACTGATCAACCACAGTATATTGTTACTGTTTTAGTTGTCTGAAGTGCAAGGAGATTTGTAGTTATTTTCACTGAGATTTATCAGACTGAAACAAAGGGAATCTAGCTGTGTATTATTTAATATGCTTTGAATTATTTACTGGAAGCTTACTGGCAGGAAGGTTATATGAGTTATATTATAAAGAATCTGTGCTGAAGATTAATGATTTGTGCTTTGTACTTTTCTCAAATTTTGGGATGTAAGTTTTGAGTGAAGAATGTATGTTAATGGCTTAGTGCAATTATGTCAATCGGAGATAGGGAGATTGACTGTGCTTTCTCCGTTCATGTTCCTTGCTGGATTTGAAAGTCCAATTTGCCTATTTTTATGGTTTAGTTAAATGCTATCCTGATGCTTGTGGTGTTTTCATGCTCAGAGTGGCTGAGCATTTATTTTTATTTTTCTTGGTGGTATTTCTGATTGTTTTGTGTTGGAAAATGTAGGTGCTAGAGGTTTATTTTATCTTATTCCACATCTTTCAATCACTCTGAAGCATCCCTGGTTGCCCATATTTACCAATTTGAAAGAACCTCATGGGGCAAAAGTTCCTTTTGGTACTTTTCGTGATTTAGATGTAGAAAATGGAGTGCCTCAATTTTCTTATTCCCCTTGCAGCTAGATTCCCTAGAAAAAGAATCCATATAGTGGCAGGAACATTTTTCCTGACCTGTTGAAGGGCCTAAAAATTAGCAACTGGAAAGAAAGTCAGATAAAGCTGTCAGCATTCCCTTAGTATGTGAGTTTATTTTTCTGGTCCTGAATGCTAGGAGGTGATCAGAACAGCAGTCTTATCAAAAAGGACTCATTTCTTGAACAGGCATCTGGTCCATGTCACACTCTAGATGAGACAAAAGTTTAGTGTTTTTTGGATCGCCAAGGAAGGCAGTGTTTCTCCACGAATGCGTGAAAATCAACAATTTGTAACTGAGAGATAAATATCCCAAGTGGTCTCAATCCTAAGTGCCTTTGAAGCTTACTGGGATGCATCAAGGCAAAAAAAAAGCACTATTCATTTATTTATTTTTGTGAGAAGAGTGAGTACAGCACCTGTTTCTGGAGTTACATTTGCTTTAGTTAGCTAAATAATTAACCATGTTCTGTGTAGTGCACAGCTGGTGTTGAGCCATGAGGTGGGAGAATATCATGGTTGGCATTTATTTTATTTTTGTTCTTGGGAACCATATGCTGCTCTTGCTAAAAATGGCTTCTTCATTAGAGTCTTCTTTTGTATCAGTATGTTTGTTTTCTTCTCTCTCTCTCTCTCTCTCTCTCTCTCTCTCTCTCTCTCTCTCTCTCTCTCTCTCTCTCTCTCTCTCTCTCTCTCTCTCTCTCTCTCTCTCTCGTTCACTCATTCTCCTAGAATGGAGTAAATAATTTTTTTCCATCCATGCCTCCCCCATTAATTTTGACTTTCAAGCAGGACTAAAATGTTTGGTTATTCAATACAGGTTTAGGGGTCAGCGAATATAGAAATGATACATTGTAGGCCTCTTAGAAAGCTTAATTCGTGTATTTAACATCTCAGAAACAAGAAAAGAGAAAATAAAAGTGTAGAAAAATTGCCACTGGTAATCAGTGTTTGTTGCTGACTTTTAATGTCATGATTCAGATGAGATGAAGAGCATCCAAAAACATCACTGGGGTGCTGTGTATATGTCACGGGCAACAATTGCCCTCTTCTGCTCCAGAAGTAGGAAGCAGGATGTTAATCACCTTAATGTCACCTTAATGTCATCTTGCCACAAAGAAGAGGGAGTCAAACTATTCTCCAAAGCACCTGAGGGTAGAACAAGAAGCAATGGGTGGAAATTAAACAAGGAGAGAAGTAACTTAGAACTAAGGAGAAATTTCCTGACAGTGAGAACAATTAATCAGTGGAACAGCTTGCCTCCAGAAGTTGTGAATGCTCCAACACTGGAAGTTTTTAAGAATGTGTTGGATAACCATTTGTCTGAAGTGGTGTAGGGTTTCCTGCCTAAGCAGGGGGTTGGACTAGAAGACCTCCAAGGTCCCTTCCAACTCTGTTACTATTACTATTACTATTAAGAAGAGGGCATGTAATGTGTCCTATTTTAGGGAAGATGGGCCTATGTTTGAAGATGTTCTCCATTTGAAGGACAGTCCACCCAGTCTTAAAGAAAAAGGATCAGTTGAGCAGAATGAGGGAAATCAAGTTGCCTATCAGCATCTGACAACAGCCTGAGCAAGGAACAAGTCATAGCATTCCTTATTCTGGCAAAATGACTTGCATTGAAATGTCAAATATGTCCATCATTTCTATATATTTCAACTGAACACAGAAGTGAATATGAATCTCTGGAACATGTCTCTGTTCCCTTTTTTTCCTCCTTTAGGGAATATATTTCCTCTGGTTTTGGTGTTGTGTAGGTGGCCCTTTGATTAAAAATATAATTTTATTAAATTTCAAAAACACAAAAAAGAAATGAGCAAAAAGAAAGAGAATTGAAAACAAATAAAGGTCAAACAGAAACCAAGATACAGGTGTTATAAGAAAAAGGAAAGAAGAAAATGAGCGACTTTTGACTTTCTTTGGTACAGACATAAAAATACACCCAACTCTAAAATTAACAATAGCCATCTTTATTTCTATAACGACATATAATTCTAATCATCAAATCCCCAAATCAAAGGTTCATTCCTCTCCATTCCTTGCAAAAAGTCCAAAAGTGGCTTTCAAGTAGAATAAAATCGGTCAAAGTATTTTCTTTAATCAGAGTTATCAATTTTGCCATCTCTGCCAATTCCATCAATTTAAGCCTCTATTCTTTTATTGCACATCCTTCCACCTTTGTGCACATAAAAGTCTCACTATCGTTATCTTATATAAAAATAGTGTTTTGGGGTGGCCTTGTGACCATTCCAAAATGATAAACACAGAGAGACTTGCAGAGATGGTGTTCATCTCATTTATGTCGTCCCCTCTTTATCGGAAATGTAACTGATAGCATTAAATAAAATAATTGGCACTAGTTACAGTTTAATGAAAACCTTGGTATATATTTCAATTAGATTGCATTCTGGTTTTTTTGGCTTTACCAGCAATGCTATTGTCATTTCTTTTTTCCCCTCACTTTGAAAAGGAGAGGGAGAGAGGAAGAGAAGGAGAAGGATTGCCCACTTTGATCAGTTATTTATATTTTTTTATATTTTTTTTTATATTTTTTATATTTTTTCTTTTATAAGTATATTTATATACTTCATTCTAAATATTTTACATTGGTCATCAACAGATTTCATATCAATCCAGCCATCTATCTGTCACACTTCTCTTTTGCCTTCTCCCTATCCTATATCTCTTTGCATTCTTCATTTTCTGTACTTCTTCAAAAGCTACGGATAGAATTCCCTTTCGTCTTAATAACCATGACATAGCTGCCGTTAGTTTATCTGGTAGTTGTTGTGCCCTTATTTGTTGGGTTATTACATTTTTATCCAAAGATCACAGGAGGGTTAGGGGTCAACATCTTTGTAAGGTGATTAGGCCAAAAGATCATGAGTGATCTGCGTTCAACCTGGGAACTTCATGACCAAGGTTTTTTTTAAAAGTATCTGAGCTTTGCAGTACTTGTTAAACAATCTGTTAAACAACGATTGACTTTAATAACACTGAGAAACACAACATATCTAAATGTTTTAAAATAAATTATCGGCCTACCATTTCTGACGTTTTGTGGTTGGTTAGTATAAGGTGTGATGGTGAAAATTCTGTAATATATGATGTTTGCTAGGCCCTGATCACTGTTTGCTCTTGCTGACGTCATCTTTCAGAAATGCCAACGCTCTTAACACCTGTTGAGTAACTTGCTTATGAAAACTATCCGTGATATAAAAAAGGTGGTGATGTATATAAAATCTAAATGGCTTCACTTCTAAATAAGCCTCCATATGTTTTGCCTTTTTATAAGTAATTAAAATGTATCATAAAGCGCCATTCATTTCAAATTGCCTTTCAGGATTTTGATGTAAATCATAGGACTATCAGCCCTGAAAATCTAAAACTTGAAATAAACAGTTCCTGTTTGATTGACATAACTAATTGAGCCATTAACCACCAATTTCTAAAGTGCACATTTTAATTAGATTTTAATGGCTGCCTTCCTTAAGAAAGAGTAATCAATGCCACTGAAACTGGAACAATTTAGACTTTCAGATAATTCTTTATGAATCTTTGGGTGGATGTTCAAGAACATTTTTCAAGCTGTAAACAGGATCAGACAATTAGAACCATTTGCTTGCCAAGAAGGACGCTGCCAAAACATTCGCAAATCAAGTGGGAGAAAGGTTAGCCAGATAGCGAAACCTGTGCCCTCCCTTTGTGAAAAGTCTGTAGACAAAAAGTGAACCAATTCTGAAAGAACTGGCAAAGCCTGCATTTTCTAGTTTTCTTTGCCCAAACCACTGAACCTGGCTTTTGGTCTGCTTGAAAATATGGTCAGCTTAGCTGTTTTGGAATGGAAACAGGATATTGGATTCAGAAGTGTCCACCTGGAGAAGGCATCAAAAAAATCAAGATAGCGGCTGCAACTTTGTGACTTAAGCCCTACCCCTTTTTTAATGTGTGGCACACACTTGACACATATAGAAAATGGATGGGGCCTTCAATTCCACCTTTCTCACCACATAATTGAATTTTTTTAAACTCCCTCTCATGAATGCTCCTGACTGGATTTCGTTTTTTTTTTCTTTCCTGTTCATTAGTTAATTGGTGTGATGATCTCTGATCATCTGATGTGGACTATTTCCTAGCAGCTGCAGTCTATAGTTTTCACTTTAATATAATTTAAAAAATTGGAATATTACACTATTGCCAGGATAATATATATATATTTAATATGACTCCATGTTATTTGTCCACATATTCATTTGTCCTATATATATGTGAGTGATTTATTTTCAAATTTGTACACTGCCCAACTCCCAAAGAGTCTGCTCAATTCGCAACATACGAACACAGGAAAAATAACTAAAAAAATAATATTACGAGATTAAGCTATACATTAAGTGCCCTCCCAATTTTTCTCCTTTGTATTCATAAAGGCAGAATGTTGCAATGTAATAACACTTAAAGTGCAATAAAACTGAATAAATAAAATAAATAAAATTAAACACACATGCAACTATACTATATTTTAACTAGTTAGGCAGAAACCAATAGCAAGAGCTAATTCCCTGATAATGTCAACTCTGAATCGAACCTGACTGAAGCCATCTTGTGCTGCCTCATAGTTGCCACAAAGCCTGAGAGAAGGAAGGGAGAGGGGAAGTAGATAGCCCAGCTAACAGTCAAAATAAAAAGTTTTCCTGTGGGAACCAAGGTCATCGTAACAGGTGGCTGGTGAAGGAGGCGAGGAGCCTGCCAGCTATACTCATTGGACAATGTGACTGATGACACTGGGGAGGGGGGGGAGTTTTACTCTTTTAATTAGGTGAAAACTGCGGGAACCTTTAGAGTTGGTTTTCACCGGCTGTGCCAATATGATGTATCCAATAAACATGTCCTTTGAGGAATCTACCTGCCTCGGAGTTCTGATTTCAATGAGTGCGCTACTCAGAACGCTGACAGATAAGCAGTACAGCATGTTGACTGCCCTTAGACCCGTTTGAGCTTTTTTAAAAATATGCCTATTCAAATTATTTAATTAAGCCTGTTTGTTGGATTTAACACATTGCTAAAGACAGACATAAGTTTATTTTTAAAGACTTCTAGTTTAAATCACAAGATATTTAACAGTTTTCAGAGAGTTGGCATCATAATAGTTTGTGGAAAGAAATAACAGAGTCTTCTGACATCTTAAAAGGCATCAACTATATTGCAGATACTGCATAAGCTTTCCTGGATCAGAGTGACTACAACTGAGGCATGAAGTATTTTCCTGTTTAAGGCATATAGCAGTGATGGCGAACCTATGGCACGCGTGCCACAGGTGGCACGCGGAGCCATATCTGCCGGCACGCGAGCCGTTGCCCTAGCTCAACTCCAGCATGCATGTGCGTGCCGGCCAGCTGATTTTTGGCTCGTGTGGAGGCTCTGTGAGGGCATTTTAGGTTTCCAGAGGGCCTCCGAGGGGGTGTTTTCGCCCTCCCCAGGCTCCAGGGAAGCCTCTGGAGCCTGGGGAGGGCGAAAAATGGGCCTACCATAAGGTGACCAGACGTCCCGCTTTTGGCGGGACAGCCACGCTTTTTAATGATTTGTCCCGCGTCCCGCCCGTCCTCTAAAAAGTCCCGATTTTTGGAAAGAATGCACGACTAGGGCATTCTTTCCAAAAATCGGCCTGAAAGGGCGGCGTGCGAGATTGGGGGGAGTTAAAACAGTTTAAGGCAGGCATGTCGGGCTCCGTGGTGACCAAACCGTGGCGCATGCGCCAAACGTGGCGCATTGGATGATTGCAAGTGACGCATTGCAATCATCCAATGGCCAGGAAAGGTTACGCTTTTCTGCCCGGCGAGCGGGACTGCAGCGCGCGCGGAAGGAAAGCCGGAAGACGGCGCTGAGCACCCAAGGCTCTCCAGGCAGCGGCAGGTGACAGCGGAACAGAGATGCCCGGTGAGCGGGGCGAGAGGCGCGGGGATGGCAGCAATGGAGAGAGAGGCGGGTTCGCCAAGCGCCTGGGGAGGAAGAGGCGCTCCACTGGAGGCGGGCATAGAGGCGGCGGTGGCTTGCACAGGGCGATTCTGCAGCCGGGGAAAGCAGCGGGGGGGGCAGGCCACCCAGAGCAGGTGGCCACAGCGGGAGAGCCGCATCAGGATTCCCCGTCCTACCAGGACCACCGACTTCAAGCAAGTGGCAGGGATACCGCACGCCATAATCCCCCCAGCAGGGCGCCCTCTACATCGCTCTCATGTCTTGTGGCCGCGCCGGCTGGGAGCGATGTAAGTGCTAGCTAGCCCCACGCGGGCAGCAGCGACTTGGAGAAGGAAGGCTGGCGTCGGAGGGGAGGGAGAGAATGCAAGGGATGACACGAATATGGAAAAAGGCACCGAGGCGGTTAGAAAAAAAAGCGAGTGAGGCGGGAAAGGGGAGGATTGACTCAGGAGAGTTAGCTAAGTTGGACCAAAGTCGTCCCGCACTGTGGCTTCCCTCTTCTTTGCCAGTTCGGTCCCCCCCCAAAAGAAAATATCCCGCCGCCGCGGTGGGAAGAATGAACGAAGCAGGAAGGCATTCCCTCCCTCCAAAGTGGGATGGGTTTATTTCACCCTTGGAGACTCCTGAAGTGCCCTTGAATTCCCAGGGTCAGAGACCACCTCTCCCCACACAGCCGAGCACGTCTGTCTGGTCGGAGGAGGGCTGGAGGGGAACGCGGGAGTCAAAACTGCTGAAGACGTCTCCTGTACTCCCTTTCCGTAAAGCAAAAACAGGAGACGCTCCAGATCAGTTTCGGGCACCTCGGGGCTTCGGGGCAGTGGCCCCGCCCTGGTGAGGGCAAGTGAGGCCAGCAAGAGCTTCCAGTCTTCTCACAGTATGAAAAACACTTTTGAGCCCAAAACTCCCGAGTTCTGCTGGGAGGACTCTCAACATGGGGAGAGAGAGAGAGAAAGAAAGAAAGAAAGAAAGAAAGAGAGAAAGAAAGAAAGAAAGAAAGAAAGAAAGAAAGAAAGAAAGAAAGAAAGAAAGAAAGAAAGAAAGAAAGAAAGAAAGAAAGAAAGAAAGAAAAGGAAGGAAGGAAGACAGAAAGAAGGAAGGAAGAAGAAAGAAGACAGACAGAAAGAGAGAGAGAGATGACAGATATGGATGGATGGATGGATGGATGGATAGATAGATAGATAGATAGATAGATAGATAGATAGATAGATAGATAGATAGATAGATAGATAGATGACAGACATAGATAGATGGGTGGGTGGGTGGGTGGGTGGATAGATGATAGATAGACAGAAAGAAAGAAAGAGAGAGAGAGAGAGAGAGAGAGAGAGAGAGAGAGAGAGAGAGAGAACTATGTTAGGAAAGATGAAAGAAAGAAAGGGAAGGAAGGAAGAAGAAAGAAGACAGACAGAAAGAAAGAGAGAGAGAGAGAGAGAAAGATGTTATGAAAGATGAAAGAAAGGAATGAAGAAAGAAAGAAAGAAAGAAAGAAAGAAAGAAAGAAAGAAAGAAAGAAAGAAAGAAAGAAAGAAAGAAAGAAAGTTGTATGGCCACCCTGAGTCCTACGGGAGTGGGGCGGCATACAAAAACGACCAAAATAAATAAATAAATAATTTTTAATCAGGAACCCACCCACCCCGGTCAATGGTGTCCCTCTTTACCAATGTTAAAATCTGGTCACCTTAGCCTACCAGGCCCACCGGAAGTCGGGAAATGGGCCATTTCCGGCCTCCAAAGGGCCTCTGCGGGGGCAGGAGAGGCCGTTTTCACCCTCCCCAGACATTGAATTATGGGTGTGGGCACTCACACATGTGTGACAGCATGCGCGCACGCGTTTTCGGCACCCGAGGAAAAAAAGGTTCGCCATCACTGGCATATAGATACACTTTTGCTATTATGATACAGAACCAAGCATGACATGAAATAAGGTCTAGACAGTGATAATTATATAAAGAAAGCAGCCACTTACACAACAGTGGCTGACAATGTCAAAGGCAGTCTTGCACTGGTGTAGTTGTGACAACTGGAGGGTCTCGATAAAGAATGGAAACATGAGAAAGACCTCTGTGGCTTTTTAGAGGTACCCAAAAGGATATGCCAATGCGTTATTTAAAACTAATCCTTTCATACAGTACAGCGCAACCACATTAATCCCTGCCTCCCACATTTCTCTTTGTGTAAAAAAAGATCAGGAGTATTTCATGAGGAGGTAGCCAAGTAGGTCACCATCCTTTTCATTGTCATGATTTGGAAGAAGATTGCAGAATAACACTGATAAAAATGGAGAGGAGCAGCTAAGCAGGCGGATGTGAATTATTCTGAGCAAGAAAGTGCATCGAGATGTTCAGCATAGACGAAACTGTTCTGCCAGAGCAGTCTCATGGAAGAATACACATGCTTTCTCTCTCAACCTTATCCGCCTGTCTAAAAGATGTGCGTCAGCAGTGTGGGTCCAACAACCCATCTTTTACTCTTTGAAATGTCAAGAGAGACTAGCCTTAGAAAAGATTTGTTCATCTCTCTCTATATATATATTTGTCCACCAAAAATGCAAAGCCAGACCTAATTTTTTTTAATTCTGTTTTTAATTCTTCGCTGCTCAGAGTTATGAAACTGAGATGGCAGCTATACAAATTAATAAAGAAACATAAATACCGGCTTAGATCCAAAGTTACTTATCTGCCTGTAGACAATTTTTCAGTCGAATATCTTACAGGATCACATTTTCTTGACTTTGATCTGAACAAAAACCAAGTTAAAAAAATTAGAATAGAATAGAATAGAATAGAATAGAATAGAATAGAATAGAATAGAATAGCATAGAATAGAATAGAATAGAATAGAATAGAATAGAATAAACAGAGTTGGAAGGGACTTTGGATGTCTTCTAGTCCAACCCCCTGCTTAGGCAGGAAACCCTACACCACTTCATACAAATGGTTATCCAACATCATCTTAAAAACTTCCAGTGTTGGAGCATTCACAACTTCTGGAGGCAAATTGTTCCACTGATAAATTGTTCTAACTGTCAGGAAATTTCTCCTTAATTCTAGGCTGCTTCTCTCCTTGATTAGTTTCCATCTATTGCTTCTTGTTCTACCCTCAGATGCTTTGGAGAATAGCTTGACTCCCTCTTCTTTGTGGCAACCCCTGTGATATTGGAACACGGAAATCTGGTATGTTCCAAGGATAAATAAAAAATTCCCGTTAACACAGCAAAATAAATGATTAATACTCTTGTAATTATGAGAAGTATCACAAATAGCACTTTATTTCCCCAATGTGTAAAAATTCCAGTGATGCTCTACCTGCGTTTGGTGCTTTTGGAAGGAGATAATTTGGGGCTTCTGACACTACTATTATATCTATGTTTACACCCAAATGTGGATTTTTGAATAGAGGCAGCTCTACTGAGAGAATCCTAGCTGCCTCTGGAAAACTGAAGTAAAAACATGCACATGTACAACCCCTCCTACTTTCCTTCCTTTTGTCCTTTCTCATCCCAAAGTACTTTCCTCCCCTACTTTAAAAAAAAATAAATTAGATGGCATCATCCCTCATTTGGTGGGGAGAGCAAAGTCTGCCCCCTCCTCACTTGAGTTCTTCCTCAACATTTATTTGTAAGTCCTTCTCAATAAATGTAGTTGCCATGAAGTAATTTTTGACTTATTAAGGAGTTTAAATCTTCCTTTCTTGATCCAATACTTATCCCCATCAAATCAGGAAACAGAGAAGCCAAGGAATCTAGCCTGAAGCAGAATTGTCTCACCAGCAACTTGATCTCATCATTTCTGACATGTGGCATGTCTGTAAACACTCAATGTCATCTTTTTTTGAGAAGCAAGACTAGCTACTGTTCATTATGGGCTGTGTTCCACAAACTTGAAGGTTACAACATGCAGACCTGTCCAGCAATTCTGTAGAGTATTTCAGTGGTATGGACCATTTAATTGCTATAGATTGTTATCACAATTTCTGGAGAGGTACTCTGTAAGTAAAATTCAGGAACAAAAAATACTCAGCAAAACAAAAACAAGATAGAGCTTTCTGCAGCCTAAAAATACCCCCCCTTACTTTCCGTCTGATTGCATAAATCTACTTTCTAAAGTTAGCCCATGAATTCTTGCTTGTTTGTTCAAAAGTCATGCTGCTTGGTATTTTGGGAGTCAAAGTTTAGAGAGGGTGAGATTGGGCAAGAGGATGCAGCTGGCATCCAATTTTATAGGCCATGCATGTCTCACAGTGGATGAAAGAAGCCAAACGACATCACATGTATTGTAAGATCGTTATGCACATGATACAACTGATGCCCTCTAGGGGATAATTCATGATGGTATGATGACATGATAGATGTGACCTTCTTGTGGTTTATAGAAACACCTTTGCTCTTCACTAAGGATTTCTTAGTGAAGGGCAAAAGAAGAAGGGGACAGCAGAGAATGTGGTGGCTGGATGAAGTCACTGAAGCAGTCGGCATCAGCTTAAACTGACTCCAGGGAATGGTAGAGGACAGAAAGGCCTGGAGGAACGTTGTCCATGGGGTCACGATGGGTCGGACACGACTTCACAACTAACAACAACAACAAGGATTTCTTTTTTGGTCTCCAGAGAGCCATTTAAACCAACATAAACCACAGTTGTCTGACTACTCTTTACTATAACTCTAAAATGTGTGCAGTTTTATGGACCATTATTTTCTTGTTTATCCTTATTTTCCCCTTCTTCTTTTAGATCATAAGCAAAATATGCAATCATGAAATGATTTACTATGGAGATGAAGATGGCAATATCAAACCAATCTTAGGTGATCCCTAAAAGAGCTAAATAGGATTTAACCTGGTTAGGAATGGGATAGAAAAATACCAGAAATTCCAAGACTTTAGGGTAACTTGGAAGGTTTTTTTAAAAATCTGGAAGAAGGTGATGACAAACTAGTTCTGAGAAACTATTTGGACATGGCCATCAAGTCATGAGGAAATTAGTTCCACTTGAGCATAGATTACCGTATTTTTCGGAGTATAAGATGCACCTTTTTGCCCCCCAAAAGAGGGTGGAAATGTTGGTGCATCTTATACACTGAATACAGCCATTGTGGCCTCCCAAAGCCCCACCCCTGCATCCCATTTTTGTGAAAAACGGGGGCTTTTTTGCCTTCCCCCACCCCCTAGGAGCGCTCTGCAGGCTTCCCAAACCCTCTGCATGCCCCGTTTTTGCAAAAAAAAAAATATGGGCAAACAATGGGCCATTTTTTGCAAAAATGGGGGCGTTTTTGCCTTCCCCCCACCCCCTAGGAGCACTCTGCAGCCTTCCCAAACCCTCTGCATGCCTCGTTTTTGCAAAAAAACGGCTGAAAAATGTGTTTTTGTCTTCTAATTACCCATCTAGCATGACTGGAGGAGGAATTCTGGGAGTTGAAGTCCACTAGTCTTAAAGCTGTCAAGTTTGAAGACCCCTGGGTTAGGAGTTAGGGGTGCAAGGGTCTTCAAACTTGGTAAGTTTAAGACTTGTGGAGTTCAACTCCCATTCCTGAGCTAGCATGACTGGAGGAGGAATTCTGGGAGTTGAAGTCCACAAATCTTAAAGCTGTCAAGTTTGAAGTTTGTAAAAAGTATACATGGTTGTAAAAAGTATTCTGCTACACTGGTATTTTATTAAATAATATATTACTACACCATTTGGTTCAGAATACTTTTTTCCTTGTTTTCCTCCTCTAAAATCTAGGTGTGTCTTATACTCCGGTGCATCTTATAGTCCGAAAAATATGGTATCTATTTTATGTAGATACAAACTACTTTGCCCTAACAATGCACATCTGTAGAGTTATAGGTATTTTGCATTTTAAACTATATGTTTTTGTAAATTTACAACGTTCGCTTTTTCATAATTTTTCATTTTTTGTACATGTAAGCTTGCCAACATTTTTAAAATTTCTTCTTTTCTTGTATCTTAGATAATGTGAGATGCTTTTAATGATTGCAAGTTTGGCTACCATGAATAGAAAATATAGTGTAATTTATTCCGGTGTGGCTAACATTCCAACAATCAGTCTAATGATTTCAATATCATTTTTTTAAATTTAGCTCCCCTTTATAGAGGATGGCTACCACTTTTCCCATAATGGCTTAGCAAAAAGTCGAAGGCGGAGGAGTCTTCTGCACCAACTACATTTACAGAAAGATCCCAGGGTAAGTGATCCATCAATGCCACCCTTTCTTACTATTGTAAAAGTTATGCTACCAACCTGAATGACTTTAAAAGGAGAAACATAAGAGATGACTAAACATGATGACTGCATATTGCCTCCAAGACTGAAGTAGGAAACCACTCAGTTTTAATTGCTGGGAGAGAAGACTGGGAAGGAGATTGCCTTTATGGCCTAATTCTAAGGTTTCTAAAAAGGCATTTGACCGAATGCTGTGGAAATAGGATACTGGGTTAAAGAGCCCTTTGATCAAATCCAGAACTTATGTTGCTCAGCATTGGTTCCTCCCACTTGGTTTCCAATTGGAGCAATTGAGCAATAAAAGCCTTTTTTAAAAAAATGTCAATTGCACACATTGCATGCACATAAAAAGAAGCATGGCATTTTGAATCCGTAAACGTTTGTTGAAAATGTCCCCATGTTCTTATATGATATATATATATATAATCAGAAATAGGAAATACCCCATTCTGTCTGCAATTTCTTATACCTCTTGGTTCCCCCCCCCTCCATAATACAGCTATGCAAAGATTCAGACTCCGCTCTAAAAAGTTATTTCAGTGTCTATAAACATGCAAACATACATCCGTCTGCAATTATTTAAAGCAACCTCTTCTTTGATCAGGATTGCAAGAAGGCACGCTGCTTTAAGGAGTTCCAGATGCTACCTGTGTGTTCTGAAGTGACTTTTGGGAATTGAATCCAAAATACTGCCCTAAAAATAAATCTTTCATTATGATTTGATCAGATGACCTATTATATTAAGCCACTAATAATAGAAGAGGTTGGATGATATTAAACAAACTGCCCCTCTAACCTTACAGTTCCATTCTCTGGCTGAGTTATGGTTTTGCCTATTTATAGTGGGTTAAAGATATTCAGATTTTCTTCTTCTGAGGAAGGAAGTTGCACTTTCAAACAAAAATGGGCAGTTTTTCTGCTTGTATGTACTTCCCCCTTCCTCCCTGGTTATCTTTTTCAAATAGTTTTGGTGCCATTTACCTTTAATGGCAGTAATCCATCTCCATTTTGTAAGGCTCATGAGCAAAGGACATTTTTTAAAAAGCGGTTGAGGATGATTTCACACAGAGAAAATACGGTTCGTTTTAGCTTTTCCCTGAACTGTTTTGGTTACTGAATTTGCAAAAGCTATCTTCCTTTATCCTCACACATCACATCCATGTTTGTCTAAAAAAATGTTTGCTGTAGTGAGTGGCACTCTCCTTTTCCAATTGCACAATAAACCAAGGATGATAACACTATTATTACACTTGAGACCCAAAATTCCATTAATTACCTTCCAATGAAAGTAAAAATGCAAGTGATAGTATTTATTACTCATTCCTTGTCTTGTATCATCTGCCCAAAGCAGCTTCTAATGGTAGTCAAGACTTGTAAGATTTATGTCATCCCTATAAGGTTGACCAGATAAAGGAACAGACACTGTGTAGACCTAAAGCTACTTTGATTAGAATAGCTAGAAAAACAGAACCTTCCGTATCTGAACGTACTTCCCTACCTCCCCTTTTTAACTTCATGGGAATTGGAATGAATGTTGCTGCTACTGCTGTCTGAAGGATTTTCCTAAGCCACTTCCTTGGTCTGTGCTAAATCCTTATTTATTTGATGGCTACCTTGGCAATGGAACTTCTCTCTGTCCTTCAGAGCTGTCCTCTGTGCTTCTTTCACAGAATTTCAAATCGTATCTAAAGTTCAATATATCAAAAATGTTAAGCTGACTTTTAGCAAAGCTCTAAGTTTGAATTCATTTGATTCTTACTTCCCCTTCAAAATCAACTTCCGATGATTCCACTTTTACTTTTCTTTTTATGAATTTTCAAAGCAGGCTGAAATCAGATTAAGCTTGAGAAAATATAGCTATATCTTTATTGGATCGGCAGCTCCTGAGAGGCGGACTTTTTTTAAAATCTTTCGTCTGTAGGTTTCTAGTACATGCAGTTAAGGAAGACAAAGGCATGAAATAAATACCAAGGAGCTGCCTAAAATACATTTAGATTAAGGGATGGATAAATTTCATGAATATATGCATGCATGCGTACAAAATATTCACAGGAGCATTCTGTTCCTGACCTGCTTTACAATATGTTCTTAAGGAAAAGATCACCCACAAAGCTGAAGCTCAGATGGAAAACCAATGAGAATGGAAGATGCACAGTCTCACACTTCTGTAGTGAGTGAGAAGCAATGGGACTGCAGCCTGGATAATACTCAGTAATACAACTTTGCTAACTGGGAGAGACAGGAGGAGATGTTTCTCACCCTTTTATTGTAAATGAAAACCATTATTGGAAATAAAAAGCTAAATATCAGCTTGTGTTTCTGTCCCAGTAAGGGAGCTAAAGAAAATGAAAACAGAATACCCCGAGGGTCACAGGTGGCCAAAGAGGTTTCTTAACAAGAATGCAATTTCATGTTCCTTGAAGCCACGTGCTGCCATGCAGTCCCAGAACAATTGTGTTTTGCAGTGTTTTGATTTTCCATATTCATCTCTTCCACTTCTTTTTGAGGAAAGATACAAAATCAGATTGGAAGTTTCTAAATCCCCAAAATATAATATCCAAGAGCTCTAGGAACAGCCCCATAGGATCCTGAGGTTTCCTCTCACCATGCGTGGGGTGGGAGTTTTGCCCTTGGGAGGCTCTTCAGAATGGATAGTGGAAGGCTCTGCCAGTGTCAGAGAAGGCAAAACAAGACCATTTGAATGATGTATCAGGCATGAGCATCTGTAGGGACCAAGGGACCAAGGGACATTTCTAGGATCGTGAGTCTGTTGTACAAATGATCAAATATTGCAATTTGCATCAGTTGTAACTGAGATAAATCACATTATTTGTGTCACTTGCAGAAGACACTCATGCAACCTGGGATATCATCGTAGCTCTACTGTATGCCTAGTACAGCATCCATAGCTGCTTTCAGTCCTCTAGACTTGAAGCCCAACAATTTCTCTTAAGATGCCCCTAAAATGGAAGAAAGGGATATATCAGCCTTAGAGCTGATATATAGCTTGTGCATTAATTTTCCTGCCACAATTTAGTTTTAAAACACAAACAAAAGCCAAACATGAACAAGAGAAGAGAGGAGAAACAGGAATGCAATGGCTTTTTTTTAAAAAAAAAATCTTGCAATAGTGCAATGAAAGTTTGAGCATTTGTCTGATGTAGATTCTTCTCTCCATCCCTTGTTGACCATGGATCCCCTGTGGCCACACATTTCTTCCGGTTTTTCATTAGCTGCTCTGACCGAGCTCTAAATCTGCCTTTTAAGCAGCATTTCAGAGCAGGATGGGTCTTTAAATCTCTCTGTGTTCTAAAATTAGTCACAGCTAGAAGCCAGCGGATTATAATATACTGAATTATAGGTTAAGTGCCAAACACACAGTATATTTCATTCGATTCTGCCCATTTGGGCCAGAACTGCTCTCTAAGTCAGCTGCCTTGAAATTTGTGCCTTCCAGATGTGTTAGACTGCAACTCCCCAAATTCCCAGCCAGCATAGTTGCTGGCATTACTGACTGAGAATTCTGAAAATTGTAGTAATACTAATATCCTAATTTAGAAGGGACCAGGTTGGGAAAAGATTTGTGAAACATTTCTGTTGAGGCAATTACTTATAAATGAAATTATTTAGATAAATATTGTTCTCATAGAAAACAGTCCCAGAATGACTGCATATTCTGAAGGCATTCATTTTATATCATTCCAGATTTTAACCAAATATAAATATTTATTGCACAAATTATAATGTTTCTCGCATTACTTACATACTCTTTCACAGTTTGATTCTCTCCTTCAAACCACCCCTAGGGAGCTCATTATGTTAGTAACAATGAGCTCTCCAGTGGTTGTTTGAAGAAGACCAATATTAAAGAAGGGAAGCATTTTTCTTATGGATAGTTTAGTAAAATCAAGCTGATTTCCCACGAATTACCATCCATCTTCCCCTGAAAGAACTGGAAGTTCAAATAATAGTAAAATGATAACATAATAGATAGGTGCTCTGAATCTATATGTTTGCATGTGAATAAATTAAAACAGAGGGAGACACAGAACTATCCATGAGCTAATAATTAGAATAAACAAAGGGCTAAGCAATCTATGAGCATTAAGAAATTGTGTAAAAAATTCCAATTCTTGCCTTTCTTTTTGTTTTGTCACTGTTCTGAATTATTGAAGTCCAGAAAAACTAGGTTGCAAAACTGCAGGTGACCACTAAGTGGCAGTAAAGTACAACTTATCTGCATCCTGTTTCTACCACCTAATGGTCATCTGGATTTCTACAGCCTAGACTGGTAATTCTAATTGAAGTAATAGCAAGCCACACGAAACTTGGAAACTGATTTCAGGAAAGAAAGGCAACATTTCTCCCAAAATAGCTCTCAGCTTCCTGGCAAATAGACTGTGCCGAAAACACACAAATACATGAGTTCATCACTTACTTTTCAGAGTAAGAGGGCTCAGATATAGGCTCCCATGGAGATGTCTTCTGTTCCACACTATTAAATAACTGCAAACACACAAGTGTTAACTATAGTAAATATGTTTAAAGGATTTTTATAATGTTGTCATGGAAAACAACATCTGTCACCACGTTATAAGACACAATAAGGAATCTTTTTGAAAGACAGTGATTATTCAAGATCCAGATTATCTGGAAGAAATCAGTTGACTAAAAAAATCATACATAGGCAGAGGCAAGAGTCTTATGCAGATGGGCAAAACAAGTACAGATAAATGTATGTGTATGGTGGGATAGCGCCTGTTATTTCCTGCCCAACTTTTAAATATTGAGGCTCAAGGACTCAACATATTCAGAGTTACAGACTATGGATTTAAAACTAGAAATCTTTCATGCTATCCATTTATTTTGTCTTCTCAGACATACTTTACATGATCACCCTCTATGGGCATCCAGGCAGCTGCATAGGTAAACAGAAGTCTGATGAGACTATGAGGTGTGATTATGAGCATAATTGTGCTATAAAATTATAAATTAGATTCAGTCAAAAGTAGAATTGTATTTCAAATAAGAAAATACATATCTCCCCCATCCCGCCCTTCAATGTAGTATGTTTCCCTTGCCATTAATTGAATGGCTGGTGTATTTCTTTTCATTAAACAGAAAAAAGACTTTTAATTCAGAAATTTAACTCGACAAAAATTTAACTCGACAAAAGCCATTGTTCAGCAGGCCAAGGAGTAAACTAAGCAAATATAGGATACCTATTGGGCCCTGTTGAGTCAAGTACCCCCTACTTTATTTCCATGTAGAAATAGATATGTCTCTATATATTAAAATAAAATGAAGAGTGAACTGAAATTAAAACTTCTACATGAATCAATACTGAATTTGGTTCACTTCATATAAAAAACATCAAATACAGAGAAGCTAGATAGTAGTATTTATGCAGCCTGGTGCTATCCTGTAAATTAACCAGGCTTAATTTTAGCTGCAAGTAATAAACACAAACCAGCTTCTACCACAATTTATGAACAAGGCTAGTCTTCATTAGCCATATATGATAGACCATGGATTTGGCTTCAGCCAACTCTCTAAACTGTAATTAATTGAAACAGGAGTGGAAGCTTCCAGCCTGTGGGCAGTCTCAGAGAGGAACAGAAAAATAGACTTGTGAGTGAACAATTGCTAATGAGGAAATTAAACTCACTCTCAGTATATTGAATAATAATTTAGTTTCTTTCTTGCACTCAAGAAAGACTTCAATGCATTCAAGCTGCAAAATTGGGCATACAACCAGGACCTCTAAAGACTATAGGGTTGCTGTTTTAGTTGTTGCTTTTAATGCTAGTAAGGTGACAGATCCAACGAGTATTGCCAATTCACCAGGATGAGTTGGAAATCTTATATTTACCCAGTACTGTGTAGAATTAAAATTGTGCACTGGGGTAGTCACATAAAAGGAGAATTAAACAGCAAAGTAATTGAAATGAATAATAAATAAGAGAGGGGGAAGCAAATTTAGAAGCGAAAAGCCTAATTGGCTTGTAAAGCAAAAAAAAAAAGTCTTGCTTAATACAATGGAATAGCATTTACAGTTAGCATTCTTATCAAATTAAAATGTGTTACATTGTCTCATTAATTATGAGGAGGTAGCACAATTCTTTCATATGGAAATCAAGAGAATTTTGTTACTGGTAGAGTGCTACTTATTCAGTGTCATTTTTGCCCATCCATCCCCAACACTCCCATGGAAGATTCTCTTAAGTTTATTCTAATGGCTCTTAGTGACGTGTTCCATCTGTAGCCCTTAAAATGGATTCAAGCTTTGTGAGACAAATTTATTGCTAAAATACCATCTATTTTTCCACAGAGCCTGATGTGAGGTATAGGGATTCTCAACTGATAGGGTTATGCTAGATCAGTGTTTCTCAACCTTGGCAGTTTGAAGATGTGTGGACTTCAACTCCCAGAATTCTGGGAGTTGAAGTCCACACATCTTCAAACTGCCAAGGTTGAGAAACACTGTAGATCCTCCATCCTTGCAGTGCAGCAATTCATTAAGCTTCCTCTATAGACATGTCATCGGCCATGATTATCAAAACACAATATCTGGGTTCATGCAGTACTCAAAGACAAAAATCAAATCCTGTTGAACAGTGGTGGGATTCAATTTTTTTTTACTACTGGTTCTGTGGGCGTGGCTTGGTGGGCGTGGCAGAGGAAGGATACTGCAAAATCTCCATTCCTTCCCCACTCCAGGGGAAGGTTACTGCAAAATCCCCATTTCCTCCCAATCAGCTGGAACTCGGGAGGCAGAGAATAGATGGGGGCAGGGCCAGTCAGAGGTGGTATTTACCGGTTCTCCGAACTACTCAAAATTTCCACTACCGGTTCTCCAGAACTGGTCAGAACCTGCTGAAACCCACCTCTGCTGTTGAAGCATAGTCCTCTTCCTTTGATTCTTCTCTTTGAGTACTGCATAGATGGAGGTTGATGAGGTTCAGAACAGTTTCTTATAGAAAGTTGAAGGAAATCTTAGTTATTTCACAGAAACTTAATTTTGGGATTTTAACTCTCCAAATCCTTAGTCTATAGTCATGCTAGGTAGGAGTTCCAAAAATTGTGGGGTAACTTATTTAAAATATCCCTTGTAATAGAATGGTCTAACTCTTCTAATAATTGTTGATAGAGGTTGGGGAGAGTAGATTAGGAAAATCTCCAGTTTGGTGAAGAATCCAGAATAAACATCCTTGAGGGAAGGTTTGCTAGCCTTCTCTTAAAAATAGCTAAGGAAGAGAAGCCCATCACATCTCTGGGTAATTCTTTCCACTGTCTCTTATTGATAGGCTGTTTTATCCCCCCACTCCCAAAAAAATTCATTAAAAATCTGCCTTCCTATAATTTAAACACATAATTCTATTCCTTGTATTCTGGAATAAGAAGCAACTGGTTTTGACCATCTTCTGTGTAACATCCTTTCAGGTTTTTGAAAAGTGCTGTTACATGTTGTTAAACCTTTCTTAAAGCTAAACATACTTCAATATTTTTCATAGATCCCCCTCCCTCACAATTTTTTGAGAGCTCAGTTACTGTATTAATCTTCACCAGTGGTGAGAAAGGTGTCTACTGTGGGTCTGATGCAAGTGTTAAAGATCTCTTATATGTATCATGACTCCATCTGGTGGACACCTCTTCAGTCACTCATTGAGGAGCCATGTGATCCTGGCAACTTTGGGGAATATCTTTGGCTCATCTGTCTGGGATGGGTCTCCCTTCATTTCTAAAAATGATACTGAGCACCTACTCAAATACAGGAAATGTTGCCATCAAAGGTTGTTAGCTTAGTCAGCCAATGGATAAAATCCCCATATAAAAACTAAAAACTAAGAGTACTTTTACAACCTATGGAGAGGGACCATTGCTGTTCTCCCAAAGCACAATGCATTTTCTGGATGGCAAAGACTGCTTTGGATTACTTCCCCCCCCCAATTAATTCATATTTCAAAATAGCTCCCCATTGTCACGTAGTGAATATTGTCAGTTGTATGTCTATGCAGGGTGATGCACCCCTATCCTAATATTATGGTACATTCCAATATAAGCAGAACACGTGATATGATGAGTGCGCATGTGTGCATTCCTAAACCACCATTAATTCTCTTCTGCCTTAGCTGTTGACCTGAACGGTCGTGTTACTCAGCAAAATGTAGTTTATTCAGGATTTATTGTTTTTGTACTGAAATAAATATTTTCTATTAGACTTTTAATCTCGGTTTTATTTCTAACTGTTTGAATTCCAAGAAAAGATCTAAATCGCCTC
Organism: Diadophis punctatus similis; assembly: GCA_023053685.1. Classification (NCBI taxonomy): domain Eukaryota; kingdom Metazoa; phylum Chordata; class Lepidosauria; order Squamata; family Dipsadidae; genus Diadophis; species Diadophis punctatus. The sequence goes on from JALIGW010000001.1 coordinate 155,387,537, forward strand.
TATGAGATTTCATTCTCTTTCAACACCCATGAATGGAAAAAAAAATATTTTTAAAGGGGCTTGTATATTCAATATGTAGCTTAAATCCTAAAATAGCCAAATTCAAACTAATTTGCCATAAAATGAATACTTGTGAAATGAATAAAGATGAAGAAGACAAATGGTATGACCTTAATTCCTCGCAATGCTTTCAGAATTGTTTTTGCTTGCACTAATACGAAGCTCAATATTGAGTGTGTAAGACTCTCTTCTGGCATTGGATGCAGTGAGAGATTGGTTTTCTGTTTAGCACATTAAGCTGATGAATGAAGCAAGAAAGAAGTGGACGACAAGAGCTGAGTACCTAAGCTGAATTTACTGTTTTGTTGTCCTGACCTAAATGTCTGGGTCCAATTCATGTATTTAATTCGCAGTTCTTTCTCTTCTTCATGAAGTTAAATCCAGCATATTGGATTTATAAGCAATTTAAATCAGAAATATTTAGAGAACAAAGCATTGTCCAATATGGTCATGCCCCTTGGATGCCTTCAGTCTCAAAGCAGTCTAAACATCTAGTTCATGGGTTTGTCATGTAACATATCAAAGAAGAACTGGATTTCTCCCTCCTCTCCAAAGGCTTAAAATCAGGGATGGGTTATTCCAAGTTCGGACCAGATCGCCCGAACCGTTAGGGACCCACTGGTGATCTAATTTTACCGTCAGGGATCCGGTTCTGTCTGTGCCGGTCTGTGCTCGCCGCCATCTTTTTTTCTGAATTTTCGGCCGATTTTCCTGTGTTTGGATGGCTTCACAGCATTCCGTGCTTTGAATAAAGCCCTCCTGCCCTCCCCCGGTTTTATACTGATCTTTATTTCTTTGCCCGAAGCACAGCTGATGAACTCCTCAGCTGTGTTTTGGGCTGAATCCACCTTCTGAGCATGCGCGGAACTGAAATCACGCGAGGGGATGTGTGAACCGATGGCAAAAGTAAGTGAAACCCACCCCTGCTTAGAATGTATTTTCTTCCTCCTTCTGTTATACAGTATTGTACTATATAGTATTATACTATTATACCTTCTAATACACAGTATTAATACTCTGGTCAATTTCACTGTACCTGAAATTAAAAGTTTATGACAGACCAATCTCTCCAATGTTCTCAACATTTAAAATATCTTCCTATCAATGCTCATGATCCTCTTTTTGAAATTCAGTTTGTTGTTGTTGTATATTGTGTATTCAAGTTTGCTTGCACAAAATTCTCTAGTGTGATGTAGTGGTTAAAGTGTTTCCTGAGACCTGGGGGAGCAAGGGGAAAAGGATGGGTCTGGTGGTTTCAGCTCCACCCTCGATGACCAAAACAAACTGTGTAGCTTTGGGTCAATCTCTCGCACCCCAATTCATCTCAGATGGTCATTGTTATTGTAGGAATAACAAGAAGTGAAACCTCCATTTAAGTCTTGCTGCCCATCAGGCAATATATAAATCTGACAAACAAACGAATAAATAGCTGAGGTGTCTATCCAAATCTGTTGGACAACTCCCATAATCACAATTACCTATTTAGACCAGATTTAAAAATGGAGTGCTATCTTATTTATTGGTAGGATGCAACCTATTTCCCTGTGGTAGTACTTGGTCAGTGAAGTCATTTATTCCAGGTACAGAGCAATTTCTGTTTGGCCATTTCGTTGGGTGACTTAGCCTCAAAGTGCTGAAACAGGTCACAGAAACAGCCATCATAATCAATGCTTGGCTAGAGTAACTATCTAAAAACATTTAATTTTGTAGAGATTTAATTATCTTGGGTGCCTTTCATACAGGGCTTTCTTTGGCACAGATAAAACCTGATATTGGCACAAAGCTTTTAAGCTCACCTGAAAGCGAATATGGGCGGTTACCACTTAAAACATGAATGGGGGATGGATTTGCTGTTGTTTTTTCCCTCTACAGTTTCAAAAGTAGATACTGCTTTAGCTAGACTGTTGTTTAGGCCAGCTGAGGGAAAAGTAATCTGAGAACTAAAAGCAGTGTCACTTCTAAGCTAGTGTTCCTTTAATGCTGCATTCCACATCTTCCAGAGTTAAGCTTCTTAATTTACATATACATTTACATTCCACAATAGGAAGTGCAAATATCTTGTCAATTTAAGACTGAGGATATTTAAAGCAATTTAAGGGAAACCCACTAATTTTGTCTAAAACTCTATTAATGTCTCCCCCTCAGTTACTTTTTCACAACCTGTTGTTGTTGTTTTTAATGTATTGGGCCTAACACTGCAGGCAACACACAACTGCCTTTTCCCCAGATTTGAGGAAATTGATCCAGTTTTCTATCTGGAAGGAACAACATTATTGAACAAATCTTTTTAATCTCAGGCCAGGAATTTAATGCTAGAAATACACCTTCTGGGGTCACTCTTTCTCATCGCTTTGAACTTGATTTTTTTTTATTAAATAAATTCTTCATTGTTTCTGTGACATGAAAGCACTGAAGTGAAACAAAAAGGAAGAGGGGAAACATTACTCTCCATTCTGAGAACATTCTTCATATTTTCTGCATGCACAATCAGGGTGTTTGGTTGTGAACAGGAAAGATATTTGAAGAGAATCTAGTACAACAGTACAACAGTACATGTTTAATTTTTTAAAAAAAATAGAATTGGTGAATTTCAAAAATATACTGTTACAAGCTATCTTCTCTCAAATATTATTATTTGAATATTAATTATTGGGTTAAGTACCATTTCGGAATCAACTTCTAATCCTGGAATAGCAACTACCGGTAAGTTCTAAGTTTATCCCCTGGTTTATTTATTTTTTTAAGGAAATGACAGCATGCATTAAAATCCAAAATTCAAATGGGAAAATGAAATAGGATCAAGACTGAAAAGCCTGTAAATAAATTATTCTTAGAAAAATGTGTGGTCCAAATCTCGAAATCAAAACTGACACAGAATTCATTGTTGTTGTTGTTTTCTATGAGAATGAGAAGCAAAAGCTCTTTGGACTTTCCCTCCCCCAGTGCTTCTCAGAGTACAGACTGCTTCTCCAGAGGGCACTGGAGGCTTAACCATATGAAGAATGGTTGCAGGAATTAGGTTTGTCTAGGCTAGTGAAAAGAAGGACATGGAGTAATATGATAACAGTGTTCCAATATTTCAGGGGCTGTCACAAGGAAGAGGGGGTCAACCTATTTTTCAGAGCATCAGAAGGCAAGACAAGAAACAATGGATGCAAACTAGTCAAGGAGAGAAGCAACCTAGAATTAAGGAGAAACTCCCTAACAGTGAGAACAATTAACCAGTGGAATGGCTTGCCTTCAGAAGTTGTGGGTGCTTCATCACTGGAAGTTTTTAAGAAGAAATTGGAACAGCTATTTGTCCAGAATGGTATAGAAACTCCTGCTTGTGCAGGGGGTTGGACTAAAAGACCTCCACAGTCCCTTTGAACTACTTATTCTGAGTAGAAAAAGCTGTTCTATTAGCAAGACTTGCTTGCAATTTCCAGAAGCATTTGTTTAGTTTGTGGAATGCTTAACCAGGACAATTTTTGGATAGCCAAAATTAAAAAAAAAGACTTTCCTTCAACTTCCTCTCTCAATATTTCCTGTTCTTTTTGTAGATCCCAAATATGTCCTCTTATTTTTTTCTTGCTTTCAATTCATGAGTCTTGGATCCTAGTTTGTATAGAATAGTACAGTGGTTCTTAAGCTTTTTTTCACTACAGACCCCATTAAAATACCTTTTGGGGCCACGGACCATGGCCACAGACCCCCAAGACTTGACTCAAGTTTAATCATAACATTTCTTCAAGTCATTGCAGATCCCCTGTGATGACATTGCACCCTCCCAAGGGTTCGCGGACTACAAGTTGAGAACCACTGGAATAATATAATCAGATTTGGGGTACAACTGGGCTTTGGTTGTATTAATGACTTATGACATACTGGCCAAAACAGACTGGTACTGCCCTTATTATTAACAAGGAATAGTGCATGTGATTAAAATTGGTAATTTACTGAATGTCTTCTCAATTTCATTAAAAAGCATTATGTGGAAGCCACCATTAGTTTGGGAAGCAAAGATCAGTACAGTTAGGCCCATCTTGCAATGCCCATAGTGTACGAAATATTGCAACTTGGAAATGGTAATGTACTTCCATTAATGAATCAAATAAAAGGACAATGAATGGGCTGTACATCTGCGGAATTAAGAAAAGAGATAGGATATAATAGATTTAAATAAGGTTCATCTTATGTCGTAGATTGAAGTGGTAAATGCATGCAGGAAACTGAAAATGTAAAATTAATTACAAATGAAAGAGATGTAGTGCTTATTGGAAACTATCAGTTGAAGCTTTTGTAAATATATATGAATATAGGAATTGATAGGTTTATGAAATTATATGTCACATTCCAATGAATGGTGTTAGTTGACATGTTAGCAAAAGTTGAGGAGTTAAGGGAAAATTGTGCAATTGTCTGAATGAAGATGATCCAGGCAAAAATGCATTTTGGAAGGTGATATGGAGGATGTGAAGATATAAGAAGATACCAAAAAAGTGATTGGGTTATCCAGAAACCCAAGAATAAATCAGAATTTTGATTGAGGATTGCTTAGAAAGAAATCTGTTCCTTGGAATATGACATTGAAGCATAAATCAATTTGTATGTACACGTGCCGAATCCCAAATTATTACTGTGTTGATTGTTTATAATGAAAACTTGAAGAAAGAATGCAAGGATATTGAGGATTTTGAATGTAGTATATGGTATATAACCCCAAGAATGGGAAGTTATTATGGAAGAAAAGGAAAAACGTAAAAGAAGCTAGAATGAAAGAAAAATGATTGAAGAAAGTAGAGTTGTTATAAATCAGTACTAAAATTAGTTTTATTTCTCAACAGAATAAATAGAAAATGGACGTAGAGAAATAGAATGTGAAAGCTGCTTGGGATACATTGAAAAGAATCACAATACAGAGTTCCATTGATGTGGGGGTGGTGTGCTAATAGGAAATATGAAAAAAGATGATTAGTGGAATGATTAACTGGAAGGAGCTGCGGATGGGGAAAATAATAACAAAATGCATATAATAAAATGATGGCAAGAAAATGAGCAAGATGAAATTGATATTAAGAAACACTGAAAGAATTATTTTAGTGATTTGTATGGTGATGCTATTCTGTTGGCTGAAAACCTGCATGATTTGCAGAGAGGTTTATCTATCTTGCTTTATTGTATAATGCAATAAAGAAGAGACCTCTGAAGCCAAGATACTTATGTTCAGCAGGTAAAACTGACTAACATAAATGGAAAAACCGAGTCAGTAGCTGAATCACTGTACATTTGGCAGAATGTTTACTGAAGATGGGAATTGAGACATTTCATGACCTGCAATTACAGATAAAAGATAGTGGGCAGTATGTTGTCTGTTCTGAGAAATGAACGTGTGCCGAAAGATGTGAAAATGGCTGTGAGAGAGTACATTTCTGTTCACATTATTAGTTGAAAGTGAGAGCTTTGTGTATCAAGAGAATAAGTAAGCTGAATGCAGTGGGAATGGGAAAACAAGAAGAAATGGCTCAAAAATAAATGGGAACTGAATTGAACGACTGCCAGGAAAGAAGTATGTGTCAGGGTTCCAAGTAACACCCCTAACAAAAGAAGATTCTGAGGCATGAGTTTCCTCAAAGTTCCATTTTATTAAATATGTCATATTGGCACATCTGGGAAAACCCAAAGCTGAAAGCTTCCGGGTTTTCCCCACCCAAAAGAAAGTCCAACACCCACATGTCCATCACATTGTCCAATCAACGCACCGTCCCAACCGGAGATGCTTCCCATTCACACCCCTCCAGGTACAGGGCCGAGTGGCCTTGACTCTCAAAGAAAGAAATGTTAATTTAATTTAATTTAATTTAATTTAATTTAATTTAATTTAATTTAATTTAATTTAATTTAATTTAATTTAATTTAATTTAATTTAATTTAATTTAATAATTTAATTTAATTTAATTTAATTTAATTTAATTTAATTTAATTTAATTTAATTTAATTTAATTTAATTTAATTTAATTTAATTTAATTTAATTTAATTTAATTTAATTTAATTTAATTTAATTTAATAATTTTCTTATAAGCCTACCCCAGTGATGGCGAACCTTTTTTCCCTCAGGTGCCGAAAGTGCATGCGTGTGCGCTATTGCACACGCACGAGTGCCCACACCCATAATTCAATATCTGGGGAGGGTGAAAACGGCTTCCCCCGCCTCCCCAGAGGCTCTCTGGAGGCCAGAAATGGCCCGTTTCCTGACTTCCGGTGGGCCCAGTAGGCCCGTTTTTCGCCCTCCCCAGGCTCCAGAGGCTTCCCTAGAGCCTGGGGAGAGCGAAAATGCCCTCCCCCGCCCCCCCAGAGGCCCTACGGAAGCTGAAAACGTCCTCCCAGAGCCTCCGTGTGAGCCGAAAATCAGCTGGCCGGCGCTCACATGCGCACTGGAGCTAAACTAGGGCAATGGCTCATGTGCCAGCAGATATGGCTCCACGTGCCACCTGTGGCACGCATGCCATAGGTTCGCCATCACTGGCCTACCCTATCCCGTAGGACTCAGGGCGGCGTACATCAGAAAGAAGAACAATCAATAAAAATACAATAATACAATACAATACAATAAAACAATTTCAAAAATTTCAAAAGTTAAAACCAGTCATCCATGGGGGCATTAAAATCTATTTCACCCCGCCTGCAGGAAGAGCCATGTCTTAATGGCTTTCCGGAAGGCCAGCAAGGTGGGAATAGTTTGGATCTCTGGGGGTAGTTGGTTCCAGAGAGCCGGAGCCCCCACAGAAAAGGCTATTTTGACTATATATGTCCCCCGCTCCATGCAATCCCCCCTCCCAGTTTCCCACAGCACCAAAATGTGGCAGGCCTAAAGATCCAAGGCCCCAAAAATGGTTTCCAGGCCTGACAGTATGTTTTTGGTAGCTTGGTCCTATAAGTAGAAGGAATGGAGATTGAATATTAAAATAAATGGATGAAGAAGTAATGGGTTGGAGTTAAGGGGAAGACCACGAAGGCAGTGCCTGGATAGAACTAAGAAGACCCTCAAGAAGAAAGAGGTGATTAGTTAACCAGAAGGTCATTTATTATTTATTTATTTATTTTGTGAGATTTATATACCGCCTCACAGTGCAAGCACTCTCTAAGCGGTTTACACCAGTAAGCAATGTATATTTATATTGCCCTCAACAATCTGGGTCCTCATTTTACCTACCTCGGAAGGATGGAAGGCTGAGTCAACCTTGAGCCGGTGAGATTTGAACCGCTGACCTGCGGATCAGGTCAGGTCGGATCAGCTCAGACTATAGATGAATCTGTATGTAAACATGGTAGATAGGTGACAATGTTTTACAAAGATAGAAAGATGTGAAGAGATACACTGAATGATATAAGTGTAAACTAATTTTAATTATATTACCTATTCTTTTCATCTTGTGCCTTACATTTCTTTGCCTTACAGTTTCTTACTCCTTTTCATGCATATAATGAGTGGATTGCTTGTAGTAGCACAGCCACCATCACATAATAGGTATTTACTGCTAGGCCATAAGAATAGACTTTTTAAACTAGGCAGGATGAACTGGAAATAGCTTTCACTCTAAACAATATGTTTGACATGTTTTCTTCCCAAGTTATTGTTGGCTTTGCTGAGAAACGTTTCGGAAAGGTATGCGCATTGAAACACACCCATTATGTGGGAGTTAATTATAGCAGACCCAGGAAAATCGTAGAAAAGGGTTTGGTTGATTTGCAGTGAGGGATGTAATACTGCAACATCTAGGGATATTTCATATGGATGCTTAGAGGACAACATGCTATTATGCAGAGTGTATTTCAAGAGGAAATATGGGCTATTAGTGGACAGTGAAGTGGAAGAAATCATGTACGGATGAGATGAGAGGAGCATGAGAAATTGGAATGGTAAAAGGGATACATTTAGGATTTTTTAAAAAAGCATTCTACATTGTCCATTTGAGGACTGATGTGCCTCAGTTCCCCTTAGCATGACCAAGGAAGAGGAAATATATCCCTCAGAAACAAGATATCAAATGGCATCAAACTTGGGAATGCTAATTTATCTCTGTATACAGTTATGAGGAAATTCAAAATAATGAGTATAATTTCAGCTCAGATAAAATGCATCTTATCAGGCATTATCTTTAGTGCTTGCATTAGCAGCCCATCTAAAGGGAGATGGTCATTTGCAAGGTAGAGCACATCACCAGTATAGTTCCCCTAGAGACAGTCAAAGATATCTATTTTGGTTTTGCTCATTTCCTGGACTGTATGTTTATTTCAGTTTATTTCTGCATACATTTTTCACATCTGGCAAAAAATGCACACCCATAAGTAATCAAATTTATCTGTGGGTTTGGGGAGAAGCATGGAACTGGCCTATTTTCACAGAATAAGCAGTAAACAAGGAGTTATGATAGGCCTTTAATGATTATATTTTATTATGAATGGAAGAGCACATACCATTATCATAATAATCATCAGCAAATATTAGTATTTTATTTTATTTTTTTATTAGTGTTCTTCTATGCCGCCCCACTCCCTGAGGACTCAGGGCGGGGTACAACATTTTAAAGAACCACTAAACAGTAAAATTATTAAAAACAATTTAAAAAAAGTTTAAGAAGACATACAAAAGTATGAATTTCAGATAGTAATAATGAACATTTAACAGGGCAAAATACATAAAGTAGCCATGGGACTTGGCAAGATCACTATTGCGTTGAGTTTCTTCTACTTTCATTCCCAATAACCTCTCCAGAAATTCTTCTCTGGAGCAGATTTTGGAGATATATGAGGGGTGCAAGCTTGGGTAGAGCAAAGGCCAGTTGACTGTATGAATAAAAATTTGCATCTACAACAAGAACAACAAAAATAAAGAACTAATAAATACAAATGCTAGTGAGAGGGAGGAGAGAAAGTAAGAAAAAGGGGCTAAGGAGATTAACATTATGATTACATGTTTTCAATTCATATCAGGTCATATTCAAATTAGTATAAATTTTAAGTAGAGTTGCATTTCTGTGTGCTTGGGCACATTTCAAGCATAGAAATGCAAATTATTTCATTAAATGCTGCACCTTTACCTAGTGCAGGTTCTCAATCTTTTCTTCACCACAGACCAGTGGTGGTATTCAGCCGGTTCTATCCGGATTGGGCGAACAGGTAGCGCTGACTGCGGGTGGCCCCGCCCACCCGATGCGACGTAAGCACATTGGGTTTTTGAGTCTGTGCGCATGCGCAGAAGGCATTGCAGGCTCACATTTGTGAACCGGTAGAGAAGGTAAGTGAACATCACCCCTGCCATGGACTCCCTTTAAATACCTTTTCGGGCTATGGACCCCCAAGACTTAACTCGAGATTTAAATCATGCATTTATTCAAGCCTTTGCGGAACCCCTGTGATGACATCATGGCCTCCCAGGGGTCCAGAGACCACATTCTCAACCACTGACCTAGTCTCTTTTACCCTATTGATCTTTAGTCAATCAATCTGATGACAGAGGACCTTGTGAGCAAATAAGATAAAAGGAGTTCAGAAGGCAAAAGGGAACTTATCTAGATCAGGGGTGTCAAACTCGCTGCATCATGTTGCCATCATGTGACGTTTTGTGACAGTTTTTCCCTTCGCAGAGTTGGGGTAGGCGTTGTCTGCCCGTGATCCCTCTGGCCCATGGGCTGCCAGTTTCACACCCCTGATCTAGACTTATGAAAATTACTGTCTTCTGAGATTTTTTGTAAAGTGTGTTTAGTCTAAGCATTATCAGTGTTTTGCTGAGAAAATCCAGTTGTGAAATCATCATCCTCTCCAAATTCACAGGAGAAATGAGGCTTCAGTGGTTATGTATAGTAAGCCAAAAAGTGGGACACATATTTAATACTGGGATAAAAATAGCCTCTTCAAATATCCCAAAGTTGCTTTTTCAGGAGGCAACTGGACTTTTATTTTGTTTTAATTTGAAGACATTTCGCTTTCATCCAAGAAGCTTCTTCAGCTCTGATTGGATGGTGGACAATGAAAGGATTTATATTCCTTGCAGACAGCTGATCACTTGCATTCTTTTAGAGAGTTGTTGAGGACACTAGGAGGTTTATCTGTGTCCTCAGGGTCACCTGCGTATTGCAAATGTGGGTGGAGCCTTCTTGGCTGCAGGATAATTTCTGCCCTGTATCCCTTCACTGTTGAAGACAGGCACAGGCTGTTGGGGATGAGAATCCACCTCATGGCCTCAATGGCTCTCTAAAGGAATGCAAATGACCAGCTGTCTGCAAGGAATATAAATCCTTCCATTCCCCACCATCCAGTCAGAGCTGGAGAAGCTTTTTGGATGAGAAGCAAAACGTCTTCAAAGAAAAACAAAGGAAGTCCAGTTGCCTCCTTTGAGACATCCATGATCTGGATGACTGAGAATCTCCATAGAGATTTAGCCTCTTCAAGTACCCATTGATCTAAACATTATGCCAAAAATTTGAATTTTTTTTTGAACATTCAAATTCATATTTGTTCACTTTTCTTATTTCAAATATTGACATTTTCAGATTTATAAGCCAAAGACTGAAAACTACCTTTGCTCCAAGTGGCAGCTCCTTGCCCCAAGCCCTGTCCTTTGCATTCTTGTTCCTGTCAACATATAGAACAGGGGTCCTCAAACTTGGCAACTTTAAGACTTGTAGACTTCAACTCCCAGAATTCTCCAGCCTGCTATGCTGGCTGGAGAATTCTGGGAGTTGAAGTCCACAAGTCTTAAAGTTTCCAAGTTTTAAGACCTCTGATATAGAACAACAAAGTTCCAGATTTTTTTCTAAGTTCTTTGACCATTAAACCCAAAATAAAAGTATCTGGCTTCATTTTTATATTCACTTCAAGAATCTTCTCTATTAAAATATGAATCTTACCCCGGTATTTCTTTGATTTATTACAAATCCACCAAAGACAGCACAAAGTTCCTTCTTTGCATTTACATTTCCAACATACATTTGAAATTCCTCTGTATATCCTATGACAATTTATCAGGTGTTAAATATCAAAAGTACAGCATTTTATCAAAATTTTCTTTTCTCTAGTCAAAATGTAAATTTTAGACTATATATATTTGATAATAGATCCACCAATCTAGCTTTGTCGTCATTTTTTTTCTGAAAAAGGCTTCCTGATGTGACATCCAAAGAGGTTATCTTTATAGAGAACATTGATTTGCATTTGTTCCAAGCCCTTAGGATGGCATAACAAACAGTTATGATTTTGACATCTGAAATAAGCAAAATTTTTAGATATCTACATAGCTGACAGTTGGTGGAATCTGTTTCAGTAAAGCAGAAGTTTCAAAAGTTTTAAAAGAATGCAAAACAATAACCAGCATTTGGAACACTTATATTGCCTTTGAAGAAAATAATGTTGCAATGTGATGTGACATTACTAAGCTTCTTTCTTTCTTTTGGTATTCAATTGCCTTTATTTATGTCATTGTATCGTGATGGCATTAATGGCAAATAATATTATTAGCTAACTATTAAATGCAATAGCCAACTAATTATGCTTCATTGTGTTACTTTTGCTTCTCCTCTTTAGTCCCATCTTTGTACAGTATTGACTTTTACATACTTACTGGCTCTTCAGAGCCTCTCATAAACCATCAGAACAAATCGTACTGGTAAGTGCAGAAAATTAGGACTGAAGCATTTACCGGCTTTTTACAAGCTTGAAAATTAACAGGCAGGAGAGAAGGTTTATAAAAATGATTAGGCCATCAATGCATCTGTAGAGTCTGTATACACGGTTACAATTGTTCAATACGTTCTTTCTCAGATTAGTATATCTTAACTTGATGCCTTTAAGAAGACATGGAGTATTGCTGGGTTAATTCTATGTAATATAGGAATGCTGAAAATTGGCGCCCCACATTTCTAGTTGGCACCCCACATTTCTAGTAAGCACCTGATTAAAAAGTTATTATTGTCATGGGCAATAATGAATAGAAATATAGGCCAATCTACACATGCAGCAGAAAGCAGAATGCTGGGAAAGATGGGAGAATGTTGAAGTAATAAAATGCCATGCACAGTGTCAGATTCTGAGTGGGAAAGTACTAGCACTAGCACTAGCACTTAGACTTATAAACCACTTCATAGTGCTTTACAGAACTCTCTAAGCAGTTTACAGAGTCAGCATGTTGCCCCCCAACAATCTGGGTCCTCATTTTAACGACCTTGGAAGGATGAACATTAATTTCTCCAGTCTGATATGACAGATGAAATTAGTTTATGGTTTATTAGTGCAAGTTCACTTTTCATACGGTTACTGACTATTTGTTTGGGTACACAAGAATCCAAATGTTAACACTGTTTGAGAATAGGAATTTTTCTGTAATTCGGTACATGACTATTATCAACTTTTTGTTAAGAAGATTAAAATTCAATTTGACCAGTAAATAAGTCAAGAAGACTTGATCGTGTGTCTTACATTTACTTTATAAAGAGATGTGTTAAACGAGGTGGAGAGAAAGTACGAAATGAAAGCCTTAGATTAAAACTAACTAACTAACTAACTAACTAACTAACTAACTAACTAACTAACTAACTAACTAACTAACTAACTAACTAACTAACTAACTAACTAACTAACTAACTATACATGCTGGGGTCAGATCCAATTACATTTTTGTGCATTTCTTGGCCGGAGATGCATCGAAAGAGATCAGGAAATGAATGTGTTCATCACAAGGGGGAGTATATTTTATAATTTTAATCTTAGGACTAAAACAGCGCGGAAGTTTAAAATGACAATAAAGCCACAAATAGGATGAAACTGGTCACAGGGTGAATGCCTCACAGTGGTTAATGTAGCTGAAATACTGCACAGGATATATACTGTGTAAAAGACAGGAATTTCCTACTTTTTTTCCCCCATGGAAGTCAGATAAAACCCTGTACAAAGGGACAAGACACAATCTAACCCCTTCATCTCGCTCTGCTCTAAGAGGCTAGGAGAAGATGTACTTTATACGTACCGTTATGATAGACAACTCGTGATAAAAATCTGATTTTTAAATGAGGTATCTAGGTAAAGAAGCCCAGTTTTATAATCCTTGAAAAAAAATATTTGGTTGACTGAATATAGGCAGCCTCACACTAGTTCAGTGTGTTAAAAATCTGTTTACCATAAGTTCATGAATTCTGTTAACTCGATTCTATTAAAATGCAAAAAAAAAATTAGCCTTCCGTTGGAATGCACACCATGTTTGCAATTTAAAATATTATGACCCTTTTCCCTTCTTCCTTTGGGAATAGTCATGTACTCAACTGATGAATTTGTTAATTTGTTCTGCCCAGCTGTCTTGCTGGTTTATTAGCATCCTGTTATTTTATGCACTATGCTTAAGTAGAAGTATATTAAAACTCAATACCCAAGGGTCATTTTTCCTGTTGATGTTTTCCAATCACAAGGCCATCTTTAGAATTATGTGGACTTTTTTTCTCTAATGAAGAACCAATGAGAAACATGCTAGTAATTTAGTCATGCAAGGATAGAAGTTCTAAATATGGGCAGAGGGATGCAACTATTAGCAGCCTAGATTAGAGGATTATAAACACAGAGGTTTATTACTTACATAAGAGAAAGGAATACATTATAGTTTTAGTTTTATAATGTTTCGGGTATGACCCTAAAAATATAAAGAATGGATCTGGAAAATATTCATTTGCAAAATGTTTATTGAGCAAACATGAACTTTGGGCATCTGTATTAAAAGCTTTGCATATGGATTTTTTTCCTTATCAAATCTATTTTCTTACAGATTCTGAATCTTTAGTCAGAAAACTGATGGCCGTTATTTCTAATACTTGAAGAATCATAGGTTCCTCGCTCTATTGAGATAAATGTATCACTTGTGAGGATAAAAGATTATAACATTATTTCAAATACTATATAGTCTATGTTTTTCTCCTTTTAAAAAATGTTATAGTTGAGGAAATAAAGGGAGTTAACAATCTCACTAGATCTTCATCAAAGAAAGTTGACATTTAAAATAAATTGGCACAAAGCAAGCCATAAAACTAGAATTCTTTATGCTAAAATCATGAAGTAAAATAGCAAAACAAAATTAAAAAAAAGATGTATCATTGAGGAAAAACTGTTGTTGGCATGTCTACCACATTACCTGAAATTGATATATCTCATTGCTTGAAATTGATATATCTTTTTACTGGTACGATGTAGGACATTGCATTTCCCCACCTCCAGAGTAAAAACAGTGCATTCAAAGGGATTCATTTGGTGAAGCATTTATGATGGCTTATTACAGAACTATCTTTGATTCTTGACAGAATTATTCAAATCGTTGCTTTTTGAGTTGCCTTATACCATGGGTCCATCATCCAGGTTAGCTGATATAAGACAGAAATTTTAGTATGTCTGTGTATGGTTAGAGCAGAGGTCTTCAGATTTGGCAACTTTAAGACTTGTGGACTTCAACTCCCAGCTATGCTGGCTGGAGAATTCTGGGAGTTGAAGTCCACAAGTCTTAAAGTTGCCAAGTTTGGGGACCCCTGGGTTAGAGCATTACATTTCTACATTATTTTGTAGAAATACTGTAATACAGGGGTTCAAACCCTGGGCCATGGGCCACTACCAGGCTGTGGCCCACTCAGAACTGGGCCATGGAAGCATGTGTCGCTTGCACAAATGGAGATGCGCTCACATGGAACCACCCCCTCTCCCCCACTCCACCAGTCCACAAATCCGAATGGTTGTGTACTGCTCCTGTAATACATTTTCTAATGGTTAGAATCGATTAGAGATACAGATTTGATGAGGGTAAATAACTGTTTTATACAAGCACAGGGGAGGTGTTCATCCAGGGGAAAATGCAAGCCAAAGGGGTAACATCCGCTCCCTCAACTTCATCACCATTGGTTTAATCTGGTTCAGCTCTCATCTAGTGCTTGTAAGATTATATCTTACTATTATTTAATTTCACTCAAAGAAGAAAAATGAAACAACATTGAAATATACTATTCAAAATGATTTGAAAAGGAAGGTTCCCACTGTGACTAAGTAAACAATTATCTTCAATAGCGGTAGTTATTTTGTTGCTTGTTTTATTTATAATTTTTCCTCTCCATTTACATGATGTTAGGCTTCTAGCTGTAAAATTGGGTATACTTTTCCCTTGAATTGATTATTAATTCTCATCTCATTTATAAATATTCTAAACTGTGCTCACAAGGATCCATAGTCTTAAGACAGGTTCTTGTCACTTAATTCCATTTATTCCTCCATGCGTGAAGTCTCTGAGCCTGGTAAAAAGAGCTAGTGATACCCAGTAAATACAGGATGCAGATGAAGGTGAATAAGAACAAAACACCTGTGCATGCATTTTGTACCTGCATAAATCTAGCCCTCCTGCAAAAGATGGTTTAAAAATGATTCTTCGTCATTTGAGATATTTTGCTTCAATTGTTTAATAGCAGAATCTGAGTTGAGTATTAAGGTTTGGGGAAACTGTTATCCTTTCTTGGCCAGATATGATGACCCCTACTAAATTCATATTGGAATTTAATAGTATGCCTCTTTATTGTCATCACTCGTTTAATATCCTTGAAATAATGTTTCATAGCTTAGCTTCTTTCAGACAAAACATTGGCCTCAGTGCCTTGGGTATCTGCTGAGTGCGGCAAAGGAAAGAATGACCACACGAAGATCATGACATCATCATGCAAATATTGCATCTTATGTACTTGCATGAGACATCATGACATTATTGCAAAATTGTGTTTTTTGTGCAGTGATATTATGGTGCACCTGTTCTGACATTATTGTGGCTTGTTACAAACTTTGTTGCATAGAGTTCCCTATAGGACCTAGTGAAGCAGCAAAAATACATTCCAATCAACACATTCCAATCCCTAAAGAGAGGCATGCAGCAAAAAGTTGTGGGTGTTCCAACACTGGAGGTTTTTATGAAGAGATTGGACAACCATTTGTCTGAAATATTATAGGATTTCCTGCTTGAACAGAAGGTTGGATTAGAAGACCTCCAAGGTCCCTTTCAACTCTGTTATTCTGTTATTCTATTAAGGGTACTTCAGCAAATCCACCTTTCTTGCTTCCTTCTGATAAAATGGATAAAAAGTAATTCACAGCTGTGTTCCCAAGCTATTAATGTTTCCACCTTTTAACGGGTATCATAGTCTGAAAAGAAGGGGGAGAAAAGATTTGTAGATATAAGGTGATGTTCTCCTGCCATTATTCCTTTCTGATGAAACATTAACAACTTGTCCTGGGCTATTAAAAAAGCTTTCAGACTAACAAAAGGCATTCTTTCAGCATCACAACAATATGTATTTTAAAGCCAAATATAACCATACCCTGTGGTGAATTTCCTAAAGCTGGAGGCATATACAATGGGTGGTGAGATATTCCCATATATCATGGCTATAGCTCTACCATTTATTAAAAGGATTAAAGTGAAAACTATCAGAGATATATCTGTGCAATTGGAAAAAATGATTCAGGGGTTTTGTATAAGTGCTACTAAGGAAATTGCTAACAATGCACAGTCACCAATTCCTTAAAAAAATCTTTATTAAATTTCAAAAACAAGTATTAAAATATAAATTAACATGAGGAGAAGATGGGGAAATAAATAACAGGGTAAGTTAAAAAGTGACAAAAATGCATCAAACAAACATATAGCAAAAGTGACCTCTGACATTTTTAGTACAGATTTAATAATACAATACAATAACTTCTCTCTAAGTTTAAACTGATTTCTGAATATTAACTCCTGGGAAACTTGTTCAACTGTTCCAGAATGCAGATACCGATTACTGTATTTCAAACCAAATAAGGAACTACAGAAACAATCTCATAAAATATTTTCAAATTGAATGATCTCTTTTCACTTGGAAAAAAAGTTCTTTTTGTTCACACTTTTATTCATGAAAAATAAAACCATTGTTTAATGTGTCAGATTGCATAGATGCCTATACGTTTAGTTGTTGATTTATCATTTATCTTAAACTTTGAATTAGATTGGGCAAGTATAGAGTCATCTGTAGGTTTCACTCTGACATGGAATTCCCATGAAGAATATTTTTGATTGATGTATCCCTAAATGACTTTTCACAATAATTCCTGTATTGTAAGAATGAAACAATAGTTCTTAAAAAAGAAAGAAAACAAGTGATGTGAACCTTTTGATGTCTTCATAGTTTAAGGCATGGTTTTTTTTTAGATTTCCTGGTATAGATTTTTCTAGATTCCTGTATTCTGATATGCTCAAATGTATACTGTGAGAAGTTGCTAATAATACAGCCCAAGTTGGAAAGGATCACAGAGTTTTGTTTTGTTTTAATTCATTAACAACTGTGTGTTTTTAAAACTTTAGATCTTTGAGAAAGCAGGTAGGAAACTGATTACATTGGAGATGATGAGAAATAATTTCCAAAAATGTATAAATGTTTCCCTCTGAATATTGAAAATATGATTAAATGAATGAGGAAGATGAGATAAAACATTTTTTAAAAATAGGAAATATGAAGAAGTGAATGAAATTATACTAGATATATTTTGATATACTGTATATACTATAGATATATATGCTATATGTATTTTGTTTTGTTTTGTGCCTTTGAGTCATTTTGACTCCTGGTCAAACAAGTCCATGTACTGTCAATATGTAACAAACCCAACATCCTTGGCAATATTTTTGGAAGTGCTATTCCCTTCTTCCTAGGTTGAGAGAGAGGAACTGGTCCAAAGTTACCTAGTTAGGTTGTTGATGTTGTTGTTTTAGTCTAAGGCGAGACTAAAACCTGAAATATCCTCATTTCTAGTCCAGTGTCTTTAACCATTATACCATACTAGATATTTATTTGCCCATGCTATGTTGTGGAGGTCCTTGCATTGAAAAACATACCCTAACTCAAATCAGCCCAAGGTTTCCTAACCAAATTGTGCTGCATGCTGTACAATACTGCCTCTTCATCTGCCCTAATACCCACCGTGTTGCATTTTAGGATTGGCTTGCAAAATAGGTGAACTCATATTTTAGGACACCAAGTGATGAGTGTCAGCCTCATCACATATTGCTCACCCTTTGTAAGATGCCACAGCTCGGTTTTAAAACCATTCACAATTGGCTCATTTCCAGCGGTTACATTTTCATTTCCTCTGTATCTTTCGCATTCTCATCACGAAATTTTCAGTGATAACTCTTTAATCCTTTTCTGAATCTTCTATCTCAGTAATGGTAGTATTCTATTGTTCAATTATAAGCTTTAAAAAGCATTTGTGTATGCTATCTGCTCTCACTAGCTGTAGCTCTGTAGATTTCATAATTAGATATCCCTATATATGAGAACAAAAACAAGCTTCGTATTTCATTTTCTCTGTACATTCCACGTTCACATTATCTATGTCATTGAATTTGGCTCCTGAATGTGTAAGTTCTAGCAGTTGAATTGTTCCTATTTGTACTTGAAAGTTTCAGCCATTGCGACTGTTCTTCCTGTTCAAAATTTCCACCATTCTTTGACTGCATTTGAACTGAACTCAGGGGAGATCTACTGGCAGTCCACCTCTAGCATGAGCATAAATGACAGGTGAAAAAGTGGGACACAAGTGCCTATAGAAACAAGTATGGACAAGGACTTCTAGTGCATTTGGGTCTTATAATTATTATGTTCATTATTGTTCTGTTGTTCTTTTTCCTAAAGATTTCTTAACCAACCCCATTTTACATTTTGGTGACTATGAAAGCATGCTACTGGGTAGTGTGTTGGTCAACACTCAGGAGAACTGGCTTAAAATAACTACGTACTTAGCAGTAAAATGTGTTTCTTTGATTTTGAACTAATCTTCTTCTCTCTTAGAATTTTTAATAATATGTATAACTTCAAATTTTTAAAAGAAATATTCCACAAGATCTAGGAGGAGATATGATCAGATTCTCTGAACTTATTTCATAACTTTCCTAATTCCTCAGTATGAGATTCCCAAAATGATAGTTAGAATCCAAACAAAGCCTAAACATGTGTTACCAATATACCGTATTTTTCGGAGTATAAGACGCACCGGAGTATAAGACGCACCTTAGTTTTGGGGGAGGAAAATAGGGGAAAACAATCTGCCTACCATCTGGCTAGCATCTTTAGTCTGGTCAGCTTCAGCACATTATTTTATCCCCTGGTTAGGACTTAAAAAAACCTTCTTCTGAGAGAGTAACAATGAAAGAGCATGCAAGCCAGTAAGAGCTGGGAAGATCATTAGCACCTAGTTAGGGCTAGAAAAAAACTTATTCAGAGCAAGTAGAGCAATGAAAAAAACCCTGCAAAGACTTAGGGCTGGAAAAACATTCTTCTGAGAGAGTAACAATGAAAGAGCCTCAAGCCAGTAAGAGCTGGGAAGATAGTTAGCACCTGGTTAGGGCTAGAAAAAAACTTATTCAGAGCAGTTTCAGCACATTATTTTATCCCCTGGTTAGGACTTAAAAAAAACCTTCTTCTGAGAGAATAACAATGAAAGAGCATGCAAGCCAGTAAGAGCTGGGAAGATAGTTAGCACCTGGTTAGGGCTAGAAAAAAACTTATTCGGAGAAAGTAGAGCAATGAAAAAAAATTCTGCAAAGACTTAGGGCTGGAAAAACATTCTTTGGAGAGAGTAACAATGAAAAAGCCTGCACGGTAAGAGCTGGGAAGATCTGTTAGCACCTAGTTAGGGCTGGGAAAAAAAGCTACATTCAAAGTATAAGACGCACCCAAATTTTCAGCCACTTTTAGGGAGGAAAAAGATGCGTCTTATACTCCGAAAAATACGGTAGCTATAGCTCCTTGACTACACCATCCATCTTCCTCAATCAGTTTTCCCTGATATATACAGTAGCAAGGTTTTTTTTAATGCCAAGAAGCTTAGGAAGGATTTTATTGGAAAGATCCTGTGAACCTACTAAATATAAGTAATTTATTGATTCCATTAGATATTATCCCATAGTTTTAAGTGGGACCTACTATCAACATATGCAGTTTCTAGAATTCTTGGATATGTGAATTTATATGTGAGTTAATTAAACCAGTATAACAAATACCAGTAGCACAAATCAATAGTCAAGCTATGTCCCATTCATTGGTTGATAAAAATTGTCTCATTTTGGACAGAATATATGATATAATATTAATATGTTTTGTTTCCCGATATGAATTTTCTATTTTGATAAAACCCTTTATTAAAAGTTCATTCCCCTGGCAGTTTTGTCAGGCACAGATGAACCAAAAATGGCTCACTGAGGATTCTGGTATTTATTTTTACAATTACAGATTGCATTCAGAACAGAATGGCACTTTTCAGTTTACTGTTGTGCATTTAGATATTTAAGGAAAAACAACTATAAAGGGAAAATAGGTACAATTGGTAAGGAAAAACTGCAAATCATATCTGAATGTTATTTCTTTCAGTTATCTTCAAAGGCAACCATGAGAATATTTGCATACAAGATAATTTGATGTTGTTTTTCTGGGAAGCATAAACAACTTTGGCCAAAAGTCCCTGGCTTGCTTGTGATGTAAAATTAGATTGTCTGTGACATAAAACTGAGATGGGAAAAGTTGGTGGAGCCAATAGAAATATTTAATCTCCAAAATAATCCATATCCTGTCCAGATTGTGGTATGCCTCCCAGAGCCAGTTTTTGTGAGATGGGTAACTATACAAATTAGATAAATAAATATCCCACCCTGGGCAAGTTATTAAGTTTAATGTATATAATTCAAGCTACCATGAATTCTGCTGAATTTTAGTAAGATAGTAATATAATTCAGGGAGTGGGAAAGGGAGCAGCTAGCATATGGTTTTCCCAGTTGCAATATATGGCTGTGAAAGTTGGACCATAAGAAAGGCTGAGGACCAAAGAATTGAGGCCTTTGAACTATGGTGCTGGAGAAGACTCCTGCGAGTCCCTTGGACTGCAAGGCGATCAAACCAATCAGTCCTAGAGGAGATCAACCCTGACTGCTCTTTAGAAGGCCAGATCCTGAACATGAAACTCAAATACTTTGGCCACCAAATGAGAAGGAAGGACTCACTGGAGAAGAGCCTAATGCTGGGAAAGATTGAGGGCAAAAGAAGAAGGGGACGACAGAGAATGAGGTGGCTGGATGGAGTCACTGAAGCAGTCGGCGTGAGCTTAAATGGACTCCAGAGGATGGTAGAGGACAGGAAGGGCTGGAGGAATGTTGTCCATGGGGTTGCGATGGGTCGGACACAACTTCGCAACTAACAACAACAAAGCATATGGTATCTCTGAACCCAGGTTTTGACCTTCTCTTTGTGCCCTCTTGAGTTCATCAGAACAGGGCCATACTATGTACCAAAAATAAAATTACATCTTCTTTAAAATGCTTGCTCCTGCACTTCTGATTGTAAAATAAGGTAAACAAAAATGCTTATGTTCTTTTACAAGTCCCAATGGAGCATATAATTGACTTTTGCAGGTAAAGAAAGTTGTGCAGCAGGAAGGTTTTGGGAGGAGGAAGAGAGGATACAGAAACATCAATGAAATTGTCATCAACATGGACGACCCTTTATTTACAAAACAGTGGTACTTGGTAAGCAGCCTAACCCTTTCCTTCTTCACAGCAGGAGAATGTATTGCCTAATATGAGCCCCCCAGACAGAACTTGGAATAAAACAATGGAATGATTCTGAAATATAATTTAGTTATTTTTGGCAAATTGTAAGCGCTTTTAAAGCCCCCCTGTATTGCCTTGGAAAATTTTAAACCAAGAGAGTTGGTGTGGATAAGTTAGATGGATTTCTTCATCAAATTTCAATTGGCACACTGCAGTTGGTATTGAGAGTTCCCTTCCCCTCCCCTTCCTTCCCTGTCCAACATGGAGCTACTAGATTAATACTGGAGATGGGTTCCTGAAAAAGAGAGATAAAGGGAGAGGACCAAGGTGAAGAAATTGTATGCAATATAGGAAACATACCTTTGAACTGACAGGATGAACACTATTCATAATGCAGTAATAGTCTGCTGAGGAGAATTACCATCTTTGAGCCAACGTGGGCCATTACTTCACTGGTCCAATATTCATTTGGCTAATACAGAGCTGCATAAAATTTCAAGTGATCTGGCCATTTGAAAACCATGGCAGCTAGTCTGCCTGTTGGCTAACTTGTACTGCACTGGATAAAAGATAGATTGATCTCCATATAAAATTTATCAATTCAATCTAAATACTGGCTAACGTAGAGGTGTGCTGGCCTGTAAGTAGATCTCCCTGCTCAAAAACCCTATTGGTCAGGGACAAACAACGGTGTGATTTGAGGGCAGATGACAGACGCAGGTAGCTCTTTGCTTTTGCGGACTCAGATTATTTTTCCATAGCCTTCTTCTGCCTGCAACATTTTTAACTGACCCAATTGCAGTTACATTAACTGTAACTCTCTTACACCAGTCCTGGTGATAACTGACTCCGCTGAGTGAATATGCCACTTTTTGAACTAGCTTTTTAAGAGAGTTACGTTTCTCACTTGCACATAAATGATTTCTGTATCTAAATATCACTAGATATCCATATGAGAACAAGGGTCACAAATTTCCTTGAAAGCACAATTTTTGTCCTTATAATAAATCAGTGTGTCCTGTTCCATGGAGAATTTTGATGTCCACTGTAAATACAGGCTCAGGCTATGAAGCAAGACCCTTATCAGCAATTGGACAAGACTAGATATAGTCATTCAGGACCATGGCCAGTTCCACATATCTGCTTTAAGCTAGCAACTATGTAATTACAGATTGCATTGATTCCATTTGTTTGTGTTTATTTATCAAATACATAGGACTGCCAATATACCAGAAGGAATTCTAGATGGTGAACAAGAATAAAGACATGATTTTACATCTAGGCCAGGAAAGTCTTTTGAAAGCTTTGTCTTTCGAAGGCTATAGATAACTTTTTCTTTTAGTGCCCATCTGGAGTCTGGTTTTTATAACAGTTTCTTCTTAGTAGATGTATGAGGAGGTAAACAATAAGAACAGTAAGGAAAATATTAAGGAATGTTCCTCAACCTTTCCTGCTAATTCAAAGAGGCTAAATAGTAGTCTTTGAAGTCACAATGCAGCAGCAACATTCCTGTGTGTCACAATGGATTAAGATAAAAAGCCAATTCAGAAGAGCAAGATCAGGTCTTCGTGTATCTTAGAGCATCTGTGGCTGGTGGGCTTTTGGTCCTGGGTCATGGCATTTAAAACAGTTCTTCTCTATTTTTACTTTGTCCTTGATTTTACTACTCTCTAGAGTTTTGCATATCAGGTCTGGCTTTCATGATTATTTTAATGCAAACTGTTATGCTGCTTCTTTTTTATGTATTAATTTGATATTTAATGAATGAGTTGGTTGGAAAGTATCCTGTGGAGTTATAACAAATGCTTATTTAATTTGAAATTTAATTTGTTCTGAGTGAGAGATCAACTGAATTGCCACGTTTTAAGACATGGCTATCTGGATAGCAAATGCGTTTTTCTGTCTGATGAGACATAAAATTCTCAGCAGCATAATCCTACTTTATGACAAAACAAGAATGGATATTGCATTTTCTTTCTCAAAAAGAAAAGTATCTGGGTTCCAAGCTAGCTTTAAAGAGTGTTTTTTTTTAATTATAGTCTCATTCTCCTCATCCACCAGATGTTCCAGAGCAAGAAGCACTCCACATGCTCAGAACTGAGACCTTGCCATTTCCCCATACTTCAAACGATCAATTGTTGAGTTGTACCATTCAAACATTTGCATTTGAAATAGCCCCCCACTACAGCAGTGGCATCCATCAAACAATGAAATCTATTAAGTCTCTTGCATTGTGACTTAAATGAGATCCGCATTTTATGTTAGTATTTATGGATTTGTGCCTCTTTTTGGACTGCATTTCCAAGGAAATGAAGGCCATTTGGTGGCAGATGAATCAGAAGGAATCTCAGTGGATGTAAACATTCTGCTTTGTGCCAAGCAAATTAGTCTCTTATGCTTTTTGTTTGAAATGTGATGCATTAGATCAACACCGGGCAAGCAGATGGGACTCCTGGCCTTGATTTAAATGTGGCTGAAGCCTGGGAGCTGGGCTACACAGGAAAAGGAGTAACGATAGGAATTATGGATGATGGTAAGTGAAAACTAAAATATCATGACTCTCTTGTAAATTTCACTGTAAATATCATGACTCTCTTGTAAATTTTATTGTAACAAGGAATGCAATTTCACATTAAAACTCACTCCATTATTCACTTTCAACATTTTGGAATGTTAATTAAAAACCTTAGAAGATATTCAGTCATAATTTTTTTAGAACAAATCATCATCCGGACAAAGTTCCCTTTGGATACAGTCTGTGTATAATGAGAATTTCTTAAATCCAGCCTAGGTAAAGCATTTAGTTAAAGCACATTAGTTTATTAATTTGGAAAAGGGCTAGCAGAAGTAAACGTTGAATTAATTGCCGCATGAATGTGTGCTTTTTGTGTGTTTCCACCAATGTATTTCTAAAAAGAAAGAAAGAAAAGACAGAAAGAAATTTTAATGCCTCCCTCCATTTACCTGAGCTGCATTTTTAATTTGCGTTGTAAGCTTTCCCTCACAGTGCTAAAAATAATCAGAAAAGTTGCTAAAAATAATCAGAAAATCCCTAGGGACCTATTCTTGCTCTACTGATGCTCCACTGGATAAATGAGGCTGCTTGTCTACTGAGAGCATTATCCATTTGCACTTGACTCACAATTCCCTGGCTCAGGGACTGAACACAACTAAGAGTTTCTGTGTCCAAGATCTCCCCATTTATGTTTTTGGATTGGGGGTGGTGGTGGAGAACAAGGCAAGCATAGAATGGAAACGCTGCAAATTGCTATCATCTAACTATAGATTGTTACTGATGTGCACCATCTTAGGAACAGCTTTTCTACAATCTTAATTCCATCAATTTTGGATATCCCCTTGATTTTTACCCATTTGGATATCCCCTTGATTTTTACCCATTGAGGAATTAGATCATCATCACTCCTGGTTCAAAATATCCAGACCCAAACCAACTGGACTTTAATGCAGATTAGATCCAATTAATTTTGCACTTTCATATTATGTCACAATTTCTGAAAACTGACATCAAAGCACAAATCCGAGAAATTTTGTGGCAGTACATTTTAGACAGCTATAAATACCAACTGACATGGAAGTAGAATGGAATAAACAAGGGTGACATTAGAATGAAATAATTTTTTAAAAAGTTGGAAACTCAGCAGAGCTAAGCAATGGTGTAAACACATTTTGATGGTTTAGAATCTCAGCAAAGATGAAAGACAGGGCGGCTAATTAGTCTTCAGACTATGTGCCAATCCAGAACATCTAGCCTCAATCCACTGTAAGTTTCTGCAAGCAGAGGGAAGCAATAACCTAAATCCTGATCATCTGTTCTATAGGCTGCCTACTAGAACTACTTAATAATATGAAAGCAAAACCTGCTGTAAGGTGCAAAATCAACAGTCCAAGTTCCTAAATCCTTGTCTTCAAATTGATTTTTCCTCTGCCTCTTGCTGATTAAAGAGAAGTACACAGATATTGAATGAAAGTAACCAATCTTATAAAAAAAACTAATTTCCAAAATAACTTTGATGAAAACTGAAGGCCTCTGCATACCTTGCTATTGGGATTATTGATTTTTTTGTTTTGTTTTGCGAATTTCTGTAAAGAACTGCTGTAATGAAAATCAGTGCAAGAGGAATAATAAGTAACTAGAGAAATGGAACTTAGTTAAAGTCTGCAAAATTTTGCTGTGCTAGCTACAGGGAACAAAGATTACATTTGTTCACGGAGATGCAATTTTTATTCCAGCCATCACTGCCCTTCCAAAATATTTTTTATGCCCTTTCACATTTCTAGCCTGCTATAGAAGACCATATTAATATTTGACTATGATTTTCTGTACTGCAGCTAACATGATTTCAGCTGGAAAATATGCCACTTTGCCTAACTAATCTGAAAGAATCAATGTTCTGGAATAAAGGCCTGGAGGCTAAAACATATGAGGAACAGTTGCCGGATTTGGGTTTGGCTAGTCTAGAGAAAAGAAGGACTAGGGGGGACATGATAGCAGTATTCCAGTATTTGAGAGGCTGCCACAAAGAGGAGGGGGTCTATTTATTTTCCAAAGCACCAGAGAGTAGGACAAGAAACAATGGATGAAAACTAATCAAGGAGAGAAGCAACCTGGAATTGAGGAGAAACTTCCTAACAGTGAGAACAATTGACCAATGGAACAGCTTGCCTTCAGAAATTGTGGATGCTTTATCACTGGAGGTTTTTAAGAAGAGACTGGACAGTCACTTATCTGAAATGTTATAGGGTCTCCTGCTTGAGCAGGGGACTGGACTAAAAGACCTCCAAGGTCGCTTCCAGCTCGATTCTGATTCTGAAGATATTAATTAGCATCATTGATACAAATAATAAATTGATAGCAGATTTTGTATGCATGCTCTGGTCAGCATGCTGCAATTCTAGGCATTCAAAATTCTGCTTCTCAGCTATGAAACAATGTGCAAATTAACAGACACATATTTCCAGAGATGGTTTAATTAATAGGATGTTTCAGTTTGCAGATGATTTGGGATGTAAAGAAAATGTAACACATAACTGATTGCTACCATGGTGTTATTAGGCAACATTAATGATGTTATATAATAATAATCTCAAAGTGTGCAGATTATTTTGAAATGTAAGTGAATTCAAAACCTTTTTGTTTTCAGTCCAAAGCTCTCTATTATGAATGTTCTAAAATTGGAAGTGTTTTAAGATCCAACACTTCTTTTTCAAGCTCAAATATTCCCATCCTCAAACCAATAATGTTGCACTAAACTTGGAGAATTCCAAACGCAAAGCAGAGATTTTCAGATCCAGAATACTTTGCAAAATTCTGTAATAATCCCAAAAAGAATCTCTCATGGGATTTTCTACCTCAGATAATTTGATCTAACTTTGATTCTATACACGTTCTAGCAGAGGACAGACAATCTACAGGGAATAACAGGGCAATCAAAGCCCAAAGCTGTTGTAGCTGCCATCTTGACATTTTTTATCACACCCTGAAGATGTCTCTTTTTACTAGTTTGTTTTCTGATTTATAAGCAACCTTTGGTGAATTCAGACCAAAGATTGCTTTCAATAAACCTTTTGCTGGTTCTTTCCATCATCTCAGTTTCATACATACCTCGTAAATGTACTGTATTAAAATGAGGCTGGAATGTAGATGGGGAGTTGAAACTGCACATATAGAGACACCCCATGTTCTGAATACATGGAAATCATCCTGTCTTCCCATAAGCCTAAATAGCTGGTGAAGTGTGATGGCTAAAAACTAAGTGTATTTGCAGATTTAGCCAATCAGGTCCTCTCAATGCATCTACTGTACATAAATGGTAAAACTTTTACTTTCTTTTCCAGAGCAGGGACTTTGTTTAAAAACAGGAGGAGGAGAAGGAGGAGGAGGAGGAGGAGGAGGAGGAGGAGGAGGAGGAGGAGGAGGAGGAGGAGGAGGAGGAGGAGGAGGAGGAGGAGGAGAATGTTTGCTCATCTATTGGTGGCTTGAAATGGACTGCATAATTGCTAATCATGCAAGGCAAATGCATTTAGTGGAATACATTTGTTTTTAATGGAAGGTAGTTTATATTTTACAGTCGAAGGTCAATGCATCTAAATGTTAAATTCTTTACCAAAACAAAAAAACGTAATGGTTTTTCTCTAAAGCATAAATTGGGAATGATCCAATTCACGATCATTCTTACCGAAGGAATAGATAACTCATGTACACCAGGTGCTTTGGTTTACAACGGTTATAAATACCAGGCACTATAACCAGAGGTGGGATTCACATAATTTCCCTACTGGTTCACCCAGCACTGAAAATGTGAGCGCGTGCGGGCACGCGTTCGGCGCATGCGCATGGCTTTCCATGCATGTGCTTTGTTCATGTGTGCAGCTTGTATGCATGTGCATGGCTTGAAAACGTGTCTAAAAAGGACGGCATAGCGCCGGGGCGGGTAAGCAGGCCCGCACGTCGCTACTACTGGTTCGCCCGAACCAGTCCGAAGCAGCTGAATACCATCTCTGACTATAACCAATGTCAAGGGATTTATGGGAATCACAGTCTAAAACATCTACTAGAATGGGCACTGGATTTCCCAAAACAGTTAGGAAATGCTTTCACACGTGCGCGAGCGGAGCATGAAATGTTGCAATGTGAACTGGTGGCAAAGGTAAGTGGAACCCACCCCTGGACCACATATATTTGGATTGGCATTAGGAAATATCTGATGATCTATGTTGAACAGTTTTCAATAAATCTGAATACTGACTAGTTTGGAGTAATTTGACTAATAAAAGAAGCATCAATGACATGAGGGCAAAAGGTAGCAGTTCTTCTCCTCTATACCCTTCACAGTGTTTTTGGAAATGGAAAAATTTGTGATGAATATAGTATCCAATTCAGAAACAGGAAGCTAATGCCCTGATGACTGCAGGACAAGTCAAGATATATAAAAAAGAAGTTCCTAAGGAAAAGGGAGTAACAATTATTGGCAAGAAGGGTACTATGAAGGTTATGATTGTCGTCTGTATCATAAATTTGACATTAAACCATGGACACCCAGGGAGGAGAAGAGGACAAACATCATCATGTGATTAGCATGCAAATAAAATTATTTAAGTTCTTTAGTTAGAAGTCGTGCCATTATTGCATAATTGTACCATTTGTATGATAATCTTATGGCATAATGGCTTATCATTTTGACATCATTGTGGCTTGTAAATTTTGCTAAGTGACAATTTCTGGTTTAAGTTCACTGAGATCTTTAATGTTGCAACTGTTGGCTTTGTAAGACTCTATGTGATAAATTAGGGCCAATTGTAAGCCTAAACTTTCTTAGAGCTGAAGTGGTGCAGTGGTTAAATGCTGCGACTGCAGGCTGACTGCTAGTTCAGCAGTTCAGCTGTTCAAATCTCACTAGGCTCAAGGTTGACTCAGCCTTCCATCCTTCCGAGGTCGGTAAAATGAGGACCCAGATTGTTGGGGGCAATATGCTGAACTCTGTAAACCGCTTAGAGAGGGCTGTAAAGCACTATGAAGCGGTATATAAGTAAAGTGCTGTTGCTATTAAAGTGCTGTTATCAGTAAATCTGACAGCCTAATTTTTGTGTCTCAAATTCGCACCATATTTCTGAACCTAGCCTGCCAGCCTATATAAGAAGACCTAAGGCCCATGTTTGACTTGGGATATGCTTACCTACAAAGTAAATGGATTTCACAGCTATTTAAAACATCATGAGTTCTACTATTTTTTCCTTCAATATACAGTATTTATGGTTTATTGCTGCTGTTGATTTTTTGCAGGAATTGATTATCTTCATCCAGATTTGGCTGCCAATTATGTAAGTATACCATTTCCTTCAGGTTACAGTTCTATATTTTTCTGGTTAGTCATTTTTATATTAAATGCCGATAGTTAGATGCTTAAGAATATTAATAGCATAACTATTGTTGATTTAGGTGACAAAATGGATACATAAAATATGTACTCTCCATAATAAACATAGCAAGGTTTCATCTGACAATTTGTGAATTGTGGCAGATATAGGTTCTGTATAGGAAGTGACACGGCTTTCAAATACCAAATACATTTTATTACTAATATTTAAATGCGCATAATTTCAAAATCTTTATATAAAGTAGCTGTCACACAGTAGCAGCAGCCAAGATAATTTACAAAAAGTTATTACCTGAACTGGAAGAAATAAATTTTACATGGATCTGATGTTTAAAAATATTAAATACATAACATTTTTTCAATCTTATAAAACCACCTTCTTTTAGCTTATAGCACTACAATGCAAAAAAATACAAAGGCAAAATAAAGTTCTTTCATATTCAGAAGACTCTAGAATGTGATGAGAATAAAAAAAAATGCCTTATCAAAGTGCAATTTTAGTCTATGCAAAATTGGTCATAAAAATATTTGGATGCAAAATCACATTTTTAAAATCCAGCAAGAGGTTAGGTAACAGGGAATTAATATATACATGTTGCATAAATGTTTGTAAAAGTAGCACCCAGTGAGAGAACTAATTAATCCTTGAAGGGATTATTGCTTTCCAAATAAGGTAGATCCCAATGTTAAGGTAATTTCCATTCACTGAATATATAGAAAAGGTTCAGATTTCATTGTTTCCATTTAAAAGATCTCAAGTGGCAAGACTGGGACAAATCATGTCTGATACCTTGGTGAAATCCTATCAGTAATAGGAAATAATTTTGGGTTAGGTAGACCAAGGGCTTGTCTCAGGAGAAAACAGTTCAACTGTGTTTCCCCGAAAATAAGAGATCCTCCGAAAATAAGCCCTCCCCGAAAATATTTAAACCCATGATTAGCCAGCCCCCGCCATTTCCTCTGGTTAGGGTTAGGGAGACAGAGCTGGAAATCAGGTAAGACCTCAAGAGGAGCCCCGTCTTGCTCCATGTGCCCCAAAATAAGACCTCCCCCAAAATAAGGCCAAGAGCTTATTTCGGGGTTAAAAAAATATGACAGGGTCTTATTTTCGGGGAAACACGGTAGTGCTAAACTCAGATAATGAAAATAAGTCTTCATCAAAAATAAACAGAAGGTTAAGACTAGGGATTAATTCACCAATTGATTTGAATAAAAAGTATCTTAAAGAGACAACAGCAGGCCAGGCAACCGTTTATTAGCTTACTACTCTATTCTTCAGTTGTTTAAATAGACTTTGTTTAATGGAGCATAAAATAAAGTGATTAGAGTGAGTATGGAAGAAATGACAAGAAAGACAGATGGATGGATGAAGAGGCAGACAGTTGGACAGATGTGGTATGTAATGTACGGAAGAGGCACAGTTATTTTTATTATCCTTAAACAGTTCACAGAGTACCAAGGATATCATTTTTTCTAGCAGAGTATTAAAGAATCAGAGCTCAGTTCAGTAAAATTTTATAGTGTGCACAAGATCTACATTATACCATGTTCCAAACTGAGCCTTTAAAAAAAAAGACTAATTGTTAATTCATTCTTTTAGCACTGGTAGGCTTCAGGCAAATTGCATAATAATCAGAATGTTTAGAGAGGGGATCAACCTAGAGTTAGGCTGAATTTTTTGTTCATTCTAGTAAATAAACAAAATGAACGCAACATAGAGGAATCTTTCAACATGCATTCAAGTCTGAGAGTTGGAGGCAAAAGCAGAGCTTTATGGAATGAAGGATCATTGCTTCAGATTGATCCCATTCCTTGAAAATGGCAAGTCTTTTAATTTAGGGATAGATTTTCATGCAGGTGTTGGATATAATGAAAGAACAATACTGGGTCTTGTACTATTTTATAATTACATACATAACTTACATTGTCTGATTACTTAATAACTTGATTGTCTGATCTATTGGATCATCCTTTCACTTTTGAGGTTACAAAATGTTATTCAGTGAGCTCAAGGCAGTAGATGCAGGGGCAATTTGCAACTTTATTTTAAGGGTGTGGTTTTTTTTAAGCCATAATAAATAATGTTGCTTCAACAGAAAGAGGAAACCTCCCTAGAAAAAAAGTTGTTGTGATTTAAGACTCCTATTAGCATTTAGCCTACCCTTTTAGTAACAGGTGGGTTGGGTTGAAGTCACAAATATAAGGAACCCATCCCAGCTCCCTATTTTTTCTTTTGGGCAATAGCAATAGCATTTAGACTTATATACCGCTTCACAGTGCTTTACAGCCCTCTCTAAACAGTTTACAGAGTTAGTATGTTGCCCCAACAATCTGCATCCTCATTTTACTGACCTCAGAAGGATGGAAGGCTTAGTCAACCTTG
This sequence comes from Diadophis punctatus similis, assembly GCA_023053685.1. Taxonomy (NCBI): domain Eukaryota; kingdom Metazoa; phylum Chordata; class Lepidosauria; order Squamata; family Dipsadidae; genus Diadophis; species Diadophis punctatus. Next base: position 155,419,492 of record JALIGW010000001.1, read on the forward strand.
AGCCAGTCATGATCCAACTCCTGGCAGTGGGCAGAGTTAGACTGCAATATTGCATTCTAATCACTGCACCACCATAGCTATGGTGGCTAAGGAATTCAGTTTCAGTCGTGTGTGTGTGTGTGTGTGTGTGTGTGTGTGCGCGCGCACACACACACACACACATATCTCCTTGCTTTCATCATCTTTCAGCCCTTCCCATGTACAAATTAATTGTTGTTATCAAAAATAATTGATCCAACTGTCTCTCAAGTATGTGGCAGCTGCACCTTTAGATGTTGGTGGCATTTACACAGTGGGGTAGCTCGGTGCTATAGTGACTCATGCTGACGATAGATGGAGTCATGCTCATCATGATTTAACACATCTTTGAAATCTCCCCACAAGAAACCTTCTGTTGAGTGGGAAGAAAAGGTACATGCTGCCAAAAGAAGAAAATTAGAAGCAGAGCTGATGAAATATTGCACAGAATAGGTGACATTTACATCTGCCCTTTTGAATTTCCTTTGGCAGCACAATGTATACAACACAATGTGACAGAATATATAATGGGTTATTTTAAACAGAGATGACCAGAGAGTGCAGCATAGTTAAGATGACTTTTAGTTACTGTTAGAACCCTGTTCAAACGATTGGGTGTGTTAATATATGATTAAGCCACAAATCATTGTTATGTGTATATTGCTTTAAATGCATTGTGGATGATTACTATATAAGCAAGCAAAAGAGCATGCTCAGTGTGGTTGGTGGCTCAATGTGGTTGGAGATAAAAATATAGAATTGTGGAAGATAGTCCATCTGGGTAAGCTTATTCCTAAAGGCCTTACAGAAGGGCCATGTTTCTACCTGCTTCTGGAAGGTCATAAAGATGGGGTTCATTTGTGCTTCAGAAGGCAACTGTGAGCCCTAAGTAGACTGGGTCAGGAAACAGGCATTAAAAGAATTAATGAAACTCTACTTGATTGTTGCAGGCTAAGTTAAAAGAATTATGAAAGCCAAAAGGTTTTTCTCTGTCCCCTCTTATACTAAAGAAATCAATGTGGGGTCATCTTGAATTTCATTCTCTCTCCCTGTTTCTTCCCAGTACTAAGCTGTTCTTCATGCAACTCTTCTTGCATTCCTTAATTTGGGCATATCCTGGGTGGTGGTGGTGGGATCTAATGGAGCAATTTATAAATCCTTGAGTGTCAAGGATCCAGTTTGGGCTTGCCACTGCTGAAATACTTGTGGAACACAATGGAGTCTGGGTGGGTTTTGTTTGGATGAGGGTAATAAATTATTTGAGACTGGGAAAAGAGACAATTGGGTCAAACAATTTAAGAATTGCTGCCCTAAACCATGGTTTCCAAATGGTATCACACTAAACTACAACCTAATCAATCATTATGAGTTCATGTAATGTGAGAATCCAAATGGTGTCTACCAATTCTTTTTCCTAACTGGAACTGCTTCTGTCACAACAATCACTCTGGAGAGATGCATTACAATATCTTTCTCTTCCATCTCTTTGACATTTTTCTGCCCAACAAGAACCAACTTCAGACTGTTGGGAAAGTGATATGCAAGATATCCTTCAACCACTGGGACAGATCAACTGCCCAAGTTCAGTTAAGAAGAAGCTTATGATTATTACTTGAAGGAAATCCAGAAGGTTTCATGAAAAATGTTTGGATAAGAATAAGATACAGGTGATGTGGAGAACGTTCAAAAATTTAAGTGGATGAAAAAAACTGAGTGCAAGATGGATGTCCATACTTTGGTATAGCTACCATAGCCTCTTTAAACTGAAAAGATGCACAACTAAGCCATCTTTTAAAAAAACTGACCCAGTTGTTAACTAACATAACCATTTACATTTCTCACTATATCGCAATTCTGTGGCATTGTGAAAAGCTGCAGTGATGTCCATCAACCTGTTGACCTTTGGAGTACCATTTATTTCCACCTTCTCTGCCTGGAAAATGTGCAACTGCCTAAGAAGAGGAAAAAGAACAAGTGCCACAATGGGTGTTTTCTGCATGGTCTCTTCAAACCTAGAACAAGCTATGGTTAAAGAGAGATGAAAGTCATATACATCACATCATCTGAATGATGAGGATTCTCTTTCCTCCTCCGTCTTCTCAGTTTTTTCTTGAAACAGCACCTGAACCTGAGTTAGCATCCAAACCTAAGTGCATTCAAATTGTCCAGCAGGATGGGAGATACCAGGGACAAGATTTCTAATCCAACTAGGCACTGAAACTTCTCTATTAGAAAACTAATATTTATTTTCTAGCACCTCTATCTTTCACTAGGACAATTTGTCAATGCCTGGGGAAGGGGGGAGAATCCTGAAGAAGTTTAAGTCAGGAAAATCATCCAGCTGACAGCTTCAAATTAAAGCGTTATCTAAAGTAACAGCTGGAGGAACAATGAGAAAAAACTTCCCTGCTATACTACACAATATAAGTACTGTTGTATTCATGTCGTATAATTGACTTTCAGTTATTGTCTCTCAGTTGCATTTGCTCATTTATTGGAAGCAGCTCCTGATAACCAAAAACTAAGGATGCTGAGATAAACCAGCACAATTGATATCTGCAGCTGATAGCGTATTCCCATTGGTGCAATTACCCCAAAACTAGTCTGTTCCATCCAATTTACTTTCCTTTAGATGGGGGAAAATTTTTCTGAAACCAGAATGCAATCCTATGCATTTCTTTCATTGAAATTTTGCAACGATTTACAGTTATATCCAAGTTGCCTTTGGCACAAAGAATTAATATCCCAGTCTGATTCATTTCAGATCTTTTGGTTTGGTGGAACAATGGCTATATTGGAAAAGTGAAACAACATGGCCTACATAAAGGCTTGAAATCTGTAAAGAACTGGATACTGGCCTTTTACAGTGGCATCTGGCTTATTAATATTTAAATCAGACCATTTATTTGTTACTTCATTTTAGTGGATCCATTTTGTCTTGAAAATGAGAGAATGTTCCTGCTGGGTGTAAGTGTTAATTAATATATTTTGACTGATGCCATATGACTTACCTTCCTTGGCCACTTTCATAAGAAAAACACTAAAAAAAAAACCAACCCCTCAGGGTAAGAACTTTTTATATGCCTTTTGAAGACTAAAAGCACTAAACAGACATTCAGCTGTTGCTATTCTGTATTGTTTAAGGATGCATAATTGGGCATCTAGTGCAAAGCTCAGTCCTCAAAGACTAGAAAAATACTTGTCTTTTTTGTATTTCCAGAACTTGCTTTAGAACAGAAGCTTGAAGGGGTCATCTTGACATTTTCCCATCCCACTACTGCACACTGTGTGGCAGTGTTAGTTTTAATGCCCTTATATAAGGTAGAAGTGGCTCAGCAGTTCAAAACCGGGGAGCATGAGCTGAATGATGGAATGAGCTCCCAACAATTTGTCCTATCTAAGCAGTTCGAAAACATGCAAAATGCAAGTAGATAATAGGTACCACTTTGGTGGAAAAATAACAGGGACGTGAAAGGACCCCTCTCAGGCATACTCTGGATAAAGTTGATGTCACCGGCTGATGCTTTCAACTTGGAAGTGCCTTGGTAGGCGCTTCCAACGCAAATGTAGTAAGAGTACTAGTAGCTAGAAAAGAAACCATTGGGTGTCAGATTTTGGATTGAGGGACAGATTATGTCTCTGAAGGTGGGGTAAATTAAAAGTCTGCCCCAGAGATGGCTTAAGGAAGAGACAAACTTGTTTATCTTCTATCTGGCTCATTTGCAAAGCCATTGACAGGATTTGGGTGACTCTAGGCCAGTGGTTCCCAACCTTTATTTGGCCATGCCCCACCTAAGCATCTCTAAAATCCTGATATTCCCCTCCCGTGACATATAATTCTTATTATTCAAAGAGTGAGCACCTACTCACGGAGAGGAAGCCTTAAAGGCCATTAACTTGGTTTAAACAAGGTTCCAATTGCCCCCATTAAAAATCAAATTGCCTCCCTGTGGGGTGTGGGCCCCATGTTGGGAACCACTGCTCTAGGCTCATTACTCTTTCAGCCCAATCCATGCCTCAGGATTGTTATGGGGGGGGGGGCGAAAAGACAGGAGTACAATGTATGCTGCCTTGAGCTTCTTCAGGAAAGGTGGAATGAAAATGCAGCTGTTACAATACACCCAAGATTTTACAAGGATGTTTGGAAGATAGCATCATGGTTATCTGGTTGGAGAAGATGGGTGTTCATACCAATACTAAAGAAAAGTGATACAACTAACCTCCATGAATGCCATTTCAGCAATGATTAGTCACCAGCCTGAGGACAATATGCTATTCAGGAAAACTATCTCAAAAATCACTGAGTCAATATTGACTTGATGGCAACCAACAACATCAAGTGTGTATTTTATCCAACACAAGGAAATGGGATTTAGCAAGTTCTCTAAGAACGCATTAATGGCACCAGTGTCAACAGTTGCAGACAACGACCTGAATTATTGATAGTGTTTATTTTAAATGTCTTCTCCTAAGAAAAAAAATTCATCAGCTTTCTCAGATGAGCTGTTTTATGTCATATAGTTTACAGAATAAGATAACCATCTATGATAGCTGTGCCTTTGCTTAGACCTTTCCTTTTGTAGTGTTCAAGGTATCGATTTAAAGTTGAGCAGGGGGGGAAATGCTGCCTATTCTGAAAACTGCATGTCTGCTGAAATGGTTTTACGTCGATAAAACTTGCCTGGCCTTTCAAAAGTGGAATTTTTTTGTGAATGTTTACCAAAGTTCTTATGGCAGCAAGGCAGAGTAACTTCAGAAGAGAGGTAAGCCTGAGATAGGTAATATGTGTCAAAAAAAAGATGTGGGATTGAACTAGCTACTGCATCTAGATTAGCTTCTTTTTTGCAGACAGGAGTTCTTATATCTGAATGTTCATTTTTTTAAAACAGTATCTGTAAAACCAGCATTCGGGAGGAAGCTAGGTATAGGATGCTGCTAGAGGATTACTATCATGAAAAAATACACCGTTTTTGGCTTTATGCACTTGTTTGAAGCACAGGTAGTCCTCAACTTACAACCATTCATTTCACAACTGTTCCAAATTACAATGGCACTGAAAAAAGTGACCGATGACCATTGCTCACACTTACAATTATCCCAGCATCCCTATGGTCACAGGATCAAAATTCGGGTCCTTGACAATGGCCATGCATTTACAATGGTCCCAGCATCCTGGGGTCGTATGACCACCATTTGCGACCTTCCCAGCTGACTTCTCACGTGCAAAGTCAATGGGAGAAGCCAGATTTGCTTAACAATAAGATGATTTGCTTCACAACTGCAGTGTTTTGCTTAACAGCCATGGCCAAAAAAAAAAGTTGCAAAATCAGGCACAACTCCTTCAACGACCGCTTTGCTTAGCCATGAAGTTTTGGCCTCAATTGTGGTTGCAATAGTCTACCTGTATTTGTTTTGCTTGTTTTCTCAAGACAGCAATAGCACTTAGACTTATATACCACTTCATAGTGCTTTTACAGCACTCTCTAAGCAGTTTACAGAGTCAGCATATTGCCCCCAACAATCTGGGACCTCATTTTACCCACCTCAGAAGGATGGAAGGCTGAGTCAACCTTGAGCCTGGTGAGATTTGAACTGCCGAACTGCAGCTAGCAGTCAGCTGAAGTAGCCTGCAGTACTGCACTTTAACAACTGCGCCACCTCGGCTCTGGAAGATGGCCCATGGAAGATGACCCATCATCCATCCTGCCCTCTGAAATACCATTTCCTCTGGGTTCTATTTGGCCTCAATTCTATTCTCCTTTAGAAAAGCTTTAAAACCTTGGCTTTTCAAACAGGCCACACAAGCCAGGGTGATATGTCATCCCACATGATTGATGATGAGTGGTTGGAATTATCTCGTTTATATATTTCCCTAACTAGCACACTGGCATTCATGCATTTGTTGTATCTTCTTATGATGTACCTTTTATACAGTACCTTAAGCTTTGTTTGACTTGGCAGTTATTATTTGGTATTAAATTTTATATTTACCAACACAAAAATAAAGGGAGACTATTATAGATCTATTTAAAGCTATTTAGCTCTCGTCAGCTAACCATATCCTTCTGGGATTCGAACCCGGGCGAAAGGTATGGCTAGCTGATGAGAGCTAAATAGTTTGAAATAGATCTATACTAGTCTCCCTTTATTTCTTTGTTGGTAAATATAAAATTTAACACAAAAATAGTTTGTTGTGAAAGCGACTGCCTGGGAAGGCTCCTGGACTAGGGCTGAAAGGTGAAAGCGGAAGCAGTATGCTCCGTCCTATATTTGGGTAGACCAGGTTGCCCTGATAAAAAACACTTATTATTTGGTAATTAAAATTACTCAGTTTTGAATTGCCATCTCTTTAAAATAAGCAAATGTACCAACTCACTGGCTTGCACTGAAATACATGCTCACCCATATTTGTCCAGGGATAGCAGGGTATATTTAACAAAGACATTATTTCTTCTCCATGCTTTATATTCCATGAATTATAATTTCTTTTTTTTCTAAGAGGAGTTTTTCTTTTGATCATTAAAATATCAGCATAATGTATTCCATGGTTCACTTTTTAGTTCACAGTACTCACACAAAGCCACTAATTTTGTCAGGCAAAACCTCTCCAACATAAAAGACATTCTGGAGGGAATAATAAAGCTCTTCTACAATGAAGAAAAAAACATTTATTATAAAAAATGAACATGAGGAGAACAGCTGTGGGTTTTGTGCTAATCAATTGTTGGGGGGAAAGATTGAATGAAGGCAGACTGTGGTGGAGAAGGATGCTATCTGCAAAACTTTATGCATGTCAACCAGGGACGGGTTGCACTTACCTTGCTACCGGTGCACTGCCATGTTGCGCGTGTGCGCACACTCACTATGCGCATGCGCCCCCTCGCACAATTTTGCTTCCTGTGCATGCACGGAAGCAAAATCTCACCGAAATCTCGCACACGCGTCCCCTTGCGAGAAGCAAAATCTCACCGAAATCTTGCACATGCGTCCCCTCGCAAGATTTTGCTTCCGCGCATGCGCGGAAGCAAAAAATCACCAAAAAATCACGTAAAAAAGATGGCGGTGCGCGACAGACCGGCAAAGACAGCACCGGAGCCGTCACGTGCAAATTGGGCAATCAGCGGGTCCCTACTAGAGCTGCACATTGGACCGCACCGGTAGGAACCCACCTGTGATGTCAACTGACAAGTGTCATTGAACTCAAGCAAAACCCTACATACAAACCTGTGTACCAATCCTCAAACATTTTCCTCCTCATCCGTAGAGATGGTGAGGTTAGGTGCAGCAAAATATGACATCACTTTGGAGGAGGAGGAAGAAATAGGACCAAAAAAATGAATGTCTGTGAAATGCTTCAGATTTAGTTCTAAACAGAACATGCAGCATCCCAAATGCTTCCTTTTCCTGGGATTGCATGTGGCCCTTTTGAAAAGTTGCAGGTAGATGCTACATTCCTGCCTCCAAGTACTCCTAAGCACCTTTTTTTGAATCATATCAAAGGAACTTGATTGTTCCTTGCTGGATCAGAATACAGGTGAAAGGAAAATTTGTGTCCAGTTGGCTAAAAATGGAAATTAAACCCCTAGAGCTGGAAAATGAGGGTTCAGATCTTGCAAAAATGTCCAAAGTGTTCCTTCAGGAAAACTACACCCCAGGGAAATGGAAGTAAAATGGATAGACATGTGTCTAGTGCAGGAAATTTTCATCCAGTCATCCCTATTGGTTGCCCATGTATCTTCAGCTACAGCTACAGATATTCAGAATGGAAACTTGGGTGCTGTATATGTTTACAGGTTTTAATTTCCCCAAGAATGCACACAGAACTAGTTCTTCTTTCTCAGCTGTAGGAAGAAGACAATGGTAAATCACTTCTGAAAATGTTGCCAAGAAAAGTATACGGACTTCTCTAGGCAATAGCCTAGAGAGTCAAGATACAATGTATATAGTATTGTATATAGAGTGTATATAGTGTTCTTATCAGCTATGTTATGAGCTATGAATATGGGCATCATTTTTCATTTTGATTTTGCAATGATTTTGCTATCAAATTTAGTGTTACTTTTAGTATATGATTTTAACTTTGGATATTTTCTTTTTGTTTCTTAGATTTTGTTTTTCACTGTAGGCAGTCACTCCAGCAGAAAGGCAGGATATCGAGTAAAGAAATAAATACTGTTTACATTTTGGATATTTGTTGTTTTGACATAGAGCATATTACTCAGAAGTAAAATCTATTGAGTTGAATTATTTATCCCATGGGAGATTCCATACTAATGCTCATTCAGTACCTTTATTCAATTACTTGCTGCTTATAGTTTCAATTGCTTCTGTGCTAAACTGTTAAATGTCAAAATAACTATCACAAGTTGCTTTAAACATGCCAGACAAAATCTATCTCTTTCTGTATGGGACAAATGTATGCAATCAATATAATCAGGTCTTTCTTTGATAATGAGATACCTTCCTAAAGCAACCTGGAAATTAGAGCAATCTATTCAGTAGTAAATGCTACTGAATTCATTTGGAATTTCTTCTGTATAAAACATAGAACTGCTATGTAAAGCACATTGTATTTATGGATATTATAATTCTTTATGATCTATAAAATGCACCCCCTACAATCAGAGTAAACAAATAAGCATAGTCCAATGTACTTGTAATATGAAATAAATTGTTTAAAGCATATACAAATGTGGAAGTAATATATATTCAAGGATGTTTAAAGTAACAAATATAATATATTTTTATAATTCAATATGATTACATTCAGGGGTGGGTTCCGGTTTTCTTTGCTGCTGGTTCGCTCAGGGGCTGCACGCTGCGCACATGCGCAGTACTTAAAGAATGCTTCTGCTCATGCGCAGAAGCTAAAAACAAGATGGCGGTGCCTATGGCGCCACTGGGAAAACCGGCTCGGGGGCGTGGCAGGCCTGGGTCACTGCCGGTTCTAGCGACCCAGGCCACCAAGTTACTACCGGTTCTATAGAATCGGTCCAAACTGTAAGGAACCCATCTCTGATTACATTTCACAAAATGGATGTTTTAAAAAGGCACTCATCCCCCCCCCCATTTCTGAATTTCATTATACTTGAAGGTGAAATGAATTGCATGTTGAATACAAGTTTTACCAATTAAAAAATTGTACACCCAATAAATAAGATCCCTTAGTTTTCCTTTGATAGGCACTGAATACCTAACCTATCTGCCAGCCAAGAATGTGTCTGAAGATATTAAGTGTTTTCTGGTAGTCTTGTTCGGACAAATGTATTGTGTTGCCTCTAGAATGGCTTTTGGACATAGTCCAGAAACTACAGGTGGTTTAAAAAAATTAAATTTAATCTGGGACTAGATGATGCCCATATTGTATACCATCCCTGCTTTGTGTGTACAGCTTCCAGCTTCTTTTAGAGTCAAGGGTTAGGGTTTTGACTATCAGTGATTGACACCTTTTTGATGAAAAAGATTTTCATTTAATTGTTTGCAGGGTGGAAGTAGGACCATTTTTAGGTATGTAAGAGAATAATTTGAGAGTTCTGTTTTGACTTTTAAATGTGAGATCCTTCTCTTGGGGTCTACATTGTCATTTTTAATCTACTTTCCTAACTCACAATGGCAGGAAATTGCTGTCTGTTTTCAGCAATTCTAGCCAGAAGGGTCCCATAGAGGAGCTGTGGTTGCAAACTGCTTATCTCTGACATAAAGGAAAGCCATCTAGGTCAATGTCAATTAGCCTTGAGGGTAGAAGAGCATGATTTTACCTGAGTTTGCCTTCGAAAAATCAAGGGCAAGGCAATTTAGTTTGAGCCAAATTGGGTTTAGAAATTCAATGAGGGGAGGGGGAAAAAGTCTAGTCTCAAGGCTTGCTACTGCTTCATTTTTTGGCAGAATGGGATGAAAATGACAGGATTGATAGATGCTTTATAGAAAATTAGCTCTACTCACCTTCAGCTGAATAGCCTCCAAGGTTTAGATTCAATATCATTCAAAAGATTCCCCACCACCACTGTTAAGACAAAGGTATCAGGGCTGAGGAAAGCACAGTACTGTAAATTATCCAACCAAGGACGTCTCCTATTCCAACTTAAAAATAAGAGCTTTAAGAGTTTAAAAAGTAAACTTACCTCCACAGCCCAAATCGCTTCATCAAAACAAATCTTCATTGTTGTACAATCCTGATTTGTTTTCCTGCACTGAAATAAACCTGTTAATCTGCATAGATAGATTGATTAAAATGAAGCTTCATCCAAGCAAAACACATCTTCGAAGATTTTCAGCAGTCTAATAACTTCTCTCTAGTGTATGTTCAAAAGTCATATATATGAAAAAGGCTCTCCTGTTTGTGACTTTTTTTCTGAAATTTGAAGGATATAGCTACTAGAGCGAGAACAATTCTGATAATGGACTCTTGATATGGAATCTTTTTCCCAGGTAACTTTGCAGTTTCTATGGAATCTTCAGTGCAATCATTCAATTGTGAAGTCATCATGGACTGTAGTTGAAACTGGACATAGTTCCACCTTGACATGCAATTCATAGGGACAGGTTGAAATTAAAGAGAACTCCCAAGATATACACTTACTTCTTTGAAGGAAAAGCTACTTCATCACTTCAATCTGTTTAACAATCACTTGGCTGCGAAATCTGCCAGATATGGGTTCAACTTCCATTTCCTGGCCTTCATTCAGTTCATCATTGCTGTGGAATGGCATATGGAAAGTATCTCCTGATTAAGAGAAAGGACAGATAGAAGTGAGGGTTATGTTCATATGGACTACACCATGCTCCAGATCTCTGGGTGACCACCCCCAATGATTTCAAGATTGTGATTGAATTGTGTGTGGGGGGGTCATTCCTGACTTTTTTTGGGGGGGTCATCTTCACCATTTTTTATTCTTCATTTTTTTATTGTTGTATTTCTTGTTTTTAGTGTTTTTATTTAGTAGTGAATACCCTATTCAAATATTGTGGTGCCAGACAAAAAAAATTCCATGCCTGATTGCTATCTCCTGATTGCTGTCCTGCTCATAAAATTGGAACCATCATAATACTTGGGTTTCCATCTTCCAACCCATTTAGTCATAGTATCCCAATGTCAAGGATTTTCCTAGAATCAACATGGTAGCAGACTATGGTTTTAATCACTGATAAGGACACCAAGGCTATTTTTGTGAAATATCCTGGTGGGAAACCAAGCTGACACGGACCGAGATGAAGCAAGGAGACTGCCATTCACAAAGGGAAATGTCCACATGTACCACATTGTCACATTTCTGTATTAAAATCATTCAAATTTCTTAATAAAAAAAGTTCTAACCAGCTATCCAAAACATACAAGAAATAAGGCAAATAACCTTGCCTAGAATGGGAGAATCACAAAGGGTTTGCCATGCGGGTATCACACACCTTAAGTGAGAACAGAAATGTCTGAGAGTAATTTATGAACTAAGAGCTTAAATTTGGCACAAATCTGTCATTTGTTAAGAGGAAAATTCCAGCAAATCAAAGGTGGATTTAATTTCCTCTAGTCTGCTGAAATTCTTACTATGAATAATACATGGGTTTCTTTTTAATTCCTTATTCACAAACACTTCTGCCTCTAGTGAAATCAAATGTATAAATTTAATTATACATATTTGGTCATTTGTTTTCTCCATTGTTTATGTCACTATAATCAGATTGGAAAAGCAGATGGGCTCATTCTTTGTAGGCCTCCTGTAATGGAGGTTATTCAGAATAGAGGGGAAAGATTTTACCTTTTTGGGCAAAGAGAGACAGAAAGGAAAATGCTGACACACACACACCCATTAGTGCCCTGACAAAAGTAGACAGGTTCAACTGGATTCAATCATGGATTACTATCAAAAGGAGGAAACTTTGTACCAAGCTCCTTTGCCAGCCTTAGCCAACATAATCTGCCATGAAATGTAGGGCTTCAGGTGATCCTATCCTTGGAGAAACGAATGGAAGAACAAATATCGGCATGCAAAGTATGGATGCTGTTACTGAGGTTTGGTTTCTTCTAAAATGTCTGTAGGGTTTAATGTAGGGCCCAAAGGACTTCTTCTAACTAAAAATTATGGTAGCAGCTGACCTTTGCTTTCTAGTATTTCACCTTCTCTCTCCCTCTCCCTCTCCCTCTCCCTCTCCCTCTCCCTCTCCCTCCCTCTCCCTCCCTCCCTCTCTCCCTCTCTCTCTCCCTCCCTCCCTCTCCCTCTCCGTCCCTCTCCCTCTCCCTCCCTCTCCCTCCCTCTCCCTCCCTCTCTCCCTCTCTCCCTCTCCCCCTCTCTCTCTCCCTTCCTCTCTCTCCCTCTCCCTCTCCCTCTCCCTCTCTCCCTCTCTCTCTACCTCACTCCCTCCCCCCTCTCTCTCCCCTCTCTCTCCCCCCCTCTCTCTCTCCCTCCCTCCCTTCCTCCCTCCCCCTCTCTCTCCCTCCCTCCCTTCCTCCCTTCCTCCCTCTCTCTCTCCCTCCCTCCCTCTCTCTCTCTCCCTCCCTCCCTCTCCCTCCCTCCCTCCCTCCCTCTCTCTCTCTCCCTCCCTCCCTCCCTCTCTCTCTCTCTCTCTCATAATAATTTAAAAAGTCATTCTGAATGAATGGTCAGGTGAATTAAAAATAAAACCCTGTCAGGTATATACATTGGGCCAGACAAAATACAAATTATACTCAAGCTGAAAATAAGTTTCTTAACTATTCATGCTTTTCTTGACTGCAATCAGTCATATATATGTGGTATTAACCATTTTTACTATTTGTTTCCCAGAATGCTCAAGCCAGCTATGATTTTAGCAGTAATGATCCATATCCATATCCCCGCTATACAGATGATTGGTTTAACAGGTAAGAAATTGATTCAAATCCCTTGCTTGTCAGGAATTTTTCGGCCTACTCAGACTTTTACTGACCTGGAGGAATGGTTTAAGACTACTGTTCCACAACCTCTACAAACTTCATATTTTATGAAGTCAACGTTCAAGTCAAGATTCATAGACCCATTATCATGTGGCTTTTAGCTTAGCTTGTGGTCTGAATTCAGTCATTGTGAACTCTGTGCATTATAGCTTAACATATGGGGTGAATCCAGCTAGTATGCTTAATCAACAACTCATGGCTTGATGTCTATGGAGATTCTCAGTCATCCAGGTCATGGTTGTCTCAAAGATGCTTTTTCAAAAGGCAACTGGACTGTTTTTTCCTTGAGGAAGAAGACGTTTCACTTCTCATCCAAGAAGCTTCATCAGTTCTGACTGGATGGTGGGGGAGGGGGGGAAATGGAAGGATTAGTTCAGACAACTCATTATTTGAGACAACTCATGTTGTCTTAATGCTATGGGTAAATCCAGTCCACATGTCACAATTCGTGTAGGTGCTGGAGACTAACAGTTCATATGTTTCCTTTCCTTTCTTAAAAAAATGAGTTATTAGGAAAAATAGGTGCTCATGTGATTTGATATCCATGGTAAGAGCTGAAACCAGGTATTGCACTACGGTATTGGTATGATGAGAAAGAAAGCAGCATTTGTACCTTCACTACATAAAGCTTTGGGCTTGCCTAGGAAAGTTTGTAGCCAAGGATCTCCCTTTTTGCAAAAAGAAAAAAAGAAAAGGCACAAATGAGCCAACATTCTCACATGGAATACCTGGGTCAGATCTATGCCTGCAATCAATTTTAATCTCTGTATTGAGCCCAGTCTGTTTACCCTTGAATTTTACCAGACTGCCAAGGTAAGATGCACTTGATCTATAATTGCTTATAAAGTAAGAACACTAAAAGGGAGTCTATGGAATCTCGTTCATTGGAATCCTAGGTCTCTGAGCACTCTGGGAAGACACATTAATTTTACTCAGCACTCTTTCTATAAAATCCACTTAACTTAATTGGACCAAGCTCATATTATTCTTTCTTTTCACTTTAAAAAAACTTCTTTCAAAGAAATATAAACATGCACTTAGAAATCACATCTTCTAGCATGGATATTTTTCCCCTGGGTAAATCAAAAGCTCACAAGCCAACGGTATCTTTGCCTTCAAGAGAAGGTGGCAGGAACCTCTTCGATTCATTTATCTACTCCTGTCACATATTGCAGAAAGAGTGGAAATATTTTTCTTACATTTTCATGCAGCGTTTAGTGGAGAATTGTTCGGAGGTAGTGGCTAAATGCCAAATTAATTAGCAATTGCATAGGTATTTTTAATCAATCTCCTAGCGAGAAAAGGAATCAAACATTTGTTATCTATTGAAGTTCTGATCTTGTTACTCTTATGGGAGAAAAGGTAATATTTACCTGAATGAATGCTTTCTTTTCCATGAAAGTAATCAAAAACATGAAGCAGATATGGACAACCTGAGCTCCTTCATCTGGTTTAGATTACAGATCAACAATATTGACCATGCTGATTGTGGGAAATTAAAGTCTAAAATATCTGGAGAGCACCAGATTACTGGTGCTAGTCTGGATTTTGCAGCCCAGATCTGATAGTTTTTTAAAAAGATGGTTTTGGATCAATCAGTATGTGTGTCTTTTTGTTGTCTAGGTTAGAATGTAACTTTTTAAAAGGACAAGTGATTCCATGAGGCTATTAACTTGTGTCCTAAGGCAAAGGGAACTCAATATTTTTTTGCTATTGGATAGAACTACTGGGCTGAAAAAAATTAAATATTGGGTAGGGTTACAGGACTTCCTGACCACCAGATCAGAGGTGGGTTCGGACCAGTTCGGACCGGTTTGTCCAAACCAGTAGCAAACTGCTGGTGATGTCACGATGATGTCACGGAACCGGTTAGGTCGGTGCCAGTCCGTGGAGGCCGCCATTTTAAAAAAAATTGGATTTTTTTTTTATTTTTTTGGGGGGGGGGATTTTTTTCCAGGTGTTTTTTCTTCTGCGCTTGCACAGAAGCCGAGTTTCCGGCACTGCGCATGTGTCGCCATCTTGTTTTCGGCTTTTTTTGAATTTTTTTTTTGCCACTGTGCATGTGCACCCACGAGGTGTGGCCACGCGGCGTGGGAGGAAGTGAACTGGCAGTGAGGTAAGTTAGAACCCACCCCTGCACCAGATGATAGAAAAGAGATACAGTGCAGAAAGCCCTAACTCTTTGCTGCTATCCTATGGTCATATAAATATTTACAGTCCAAAAATGACTAAACTTCAAAATACAAATGATTTGTGCAACGTCTTTGATTGAAATGATAGAATATTTGTTTTCTGATATTTAACTTTCAATGGTTCAAGAGCTTCTCTCATGAATTCATTTGTGTGAGACAACAAACGTTTTGGTGCACTCGAAAATATCAAAAGATAAATACCCACTCAGAGAGTCATGAAAATAAACCTTGTCAGACATCAATAGGGCTTCTTTTTAAGTAGAATGCTTAATATGACACTGTTAATTCGGGGGGGGGGGAGTATGAGAGAAGAAGAATATTTCTCTAACACCATAATCAATTCTACTATAGGGAAGTCAGAATTATAAATGAAATGAGTAATTTGCTCATTGGTCTGGAATCTCTTTTTTATTTTGGCTCCTACACAATGTTTATGATTGATTTCCCAGCCTTGGGTTCCATTTAAGTGGCTTTTGGAATGGAAAAATTATATATATATATATATATATATATATATATATATATATATATATATATATATATATATATATATATATATATATATATATATATATATATATATATATATATATATATATATATATATATATATATATATATATATATATATATATATACCAACTATACATAGATTCGTGCCTACAGGCAGTTGCTTTGAAAAATGGGCAGTGAGTCCTCTCATTTGTAGTTTCCCCCAACACACACACACACACACACACACACACACACACACACACACACACACACACACACACAATTTAAATACAGTTAAAACAGTTACAACTTGTGTCACTGTTGTTATTTAATCAATTTCAATGAACTATACATTATTTCTATACATGTCCTGGGCCTGCTAATATATAAATGCAGCCTTAATAGTCAGGACAGCTTTTGTATAAAAATAGCTGGTCACCCGTGTTTTAGTATCATTATTTTTTCTTACACAATGTCTAGTTTCTTCCATGGTGTTCCAATTATCTTCTGTTCAAATACTAGAGAGACTCACTCCTATTGACAGCACCAAAAAGTTAGGGAGATGGAGACAGGTATCTTGGGGAGGGGAGGACTATGCTGCTTTTTTGCTTGTCTCTACCTTTTCTCTGGGAACTCCTTTGGTGAAATCAAGTTACTCACCTGATAACCCCAATGTCTTTTTCCCATATTATTTTCTCTCTTATTCCAGACTCACTCCTTTAACAGAACTGAGATTTCCCTGTTTTTATAGCTAATGTGTCACACACTAAAAATTAACTGATATGGCCATTACAAATGTTCCATCCATGAGAGAAATAAAAAAGTGAAGATGACCGTTGTCATGCTATGAAGCCCCATTCCTTTTTAACATGCATGTGACATTTGATTAAAAACCGGTGAGGCTTTGATGGCTTAATAGCAAACACCACTTTTCTTCTACTTAATTATTTGCAATTGGCATTGGTGAAACAGAAGACCAATGTTGACTGGGTAGCTCTTAATATTAAACATGAGGCAGTAGTTGAACTATAGAGAGAATACATCTTTTCAATGCTGTCTAATGCTTTCTAAGATATGAATGTGGAAAACAGATCTGCGGTTTCAATTTAAAACAATATGTAAGATTATTTTTTTATGCCTTCAAATCAGTCTTCACTTCTGATACTATACTGATAAGTTGATGCAGATTTCTTAGCAATATTTTTTCAGAAGTGTTTTGCCCTTGTCTTCTTCCTAGAGTTAAGAGACAATGACTTGGCCCAGTCATCCAGCTTGCTTCAGACCTGAGGCAGGATTAAAGCTCATGGTCTCCTGATTATGTGATTTTATCCAGTATGTTGTTGTTTTGGTGCCTTCAAGTCATTGTTGACTCCTGGAGACTGCCTGGACAAGTCCCATCAGTTTCCTGGGCAAGATTTTTTGGGAAGTGGTTTCCCTTGCATGCTTACTAGGGCTAAGAATGTGTGACTGGCCCAAGGTCACCCAGTGTAAGAACTGCCTTCCCAACCACATTCAAAGTACGGACTTCTGAGTCAGTGTTTTCAAAAGGATTCCTTTAATTAGCAGTTGTATGACAATCCATTCATTCAAAGCAAAGTCTAAATGCCTTCAGGCAAGGCAAGCATATTTAACCTTAATGCCCCTCCCCACTTGGTAGGATGCAAACACAATCAATCCACAAAGTGTGAAACTCCTTCCTGAGAATCCAGATGGCTATACGTTCCCAGCCCCCTTCCGTTCAACTGACTTGCATTGCCCCTCATAAAACCCTATCTTAAGATGAGAAGGTTCCCAGGTGTCTAGGATCCGGATATCTGTTATAACCTTTTGATCAAGCAGGACCAAGACCTCCCTTCTCCTTTTGAATGGCAGAGTCTGGAGTCTGACACCCAGGTGGCTTTGCGCCTAATGCAGGACCAGAACTCACAGTTTCCCAGTTTCTAGCCTGATGAATTAATCAGCACATTAAACTGGCTCTCTTATCCACTACACCAAACAAATTTTTATGTAAGACAATATGTAACACTAGAAAGTGCCTCATACTTGTACGTGGCCACAAATACTGAACAGTAGATGCCTAGCAACACAGAATCTCTGGCTGTTCCTCTAATGCTATTTTCAACAAATCCCCCATTACTGAGGGAAATTTTGCTCCCAACGCAAACTTTGAATGTTGGAAAAGAAAATAGATCTAATGGAAATTAAAATAAAACTAAATAAACAGACGATACCAGAGAAAATGCACACCTCTTATTGGAACACCATCGCTTTCAGGAACAGGCTGAATACCGATGCCACATTTGTAAATCAGCAGCAGCGCTTTTTAAGAATGCTTTGATTGAGCTCAGTGAAAACAAACATTTGTCTTTCCTGAGTCAAATCCAATGGGAAAAAAACATTAAAACACAGACTACAAAGTCAGAAATGTGACTGTGTTTTTCCTTGAAGGATTATTAGGCTGCCCTTCAGTAGTGACAATGGGACACATCAATTTTCAATCAGAATAAATATACTGCAGCCTGGTGGCAAACCTAGTTGTAAATACCACCGTTCAGTTTATATTGTACTTATGATCAAAATATTGGCACAGCACTGACTCCAGGAGATAAGGGATGATACAATATTAAGTCCTGAGACCCAAAGACATTCCAGGTCTGAGATGGACCTAAGCAAGATAGTTCCCTCATGTCTTTCTATCTCTGTGCCTGATCTTTTCTCTTCATGGACTTTGTCTCTACCACCATCACTCCTTTATTGGATAGCAAACCCTGGTTTCCTTTCTTTTTTTGTTCTCCTTATTTATCTAGGAAATGTTTAGGCATCTCCACAACTTTCATGGAAAGAATGAAAAGATACTGGGGGGGGGGGAGTAAAACAACAGACAATACGTCAATCAGAATATCCCAATTTATAAATGACTTTTTTCTCTCCCCTCTGTATGTGTCTGAAAGGAAATACAAATGGGAGAATGATCAGCCCCTGACAGATGCCCAGTTGTTACTGAATTGTGATACGTGTACACATAGCAACAAACACTATAATTCTAGCTCAGTTTTGTAAGCTATGGCTTCTTCAGTTTCACTTCCAGAGAATAATTGGTTGTCCAATAATTGTAGCTATTGTTTCTACTGTACAAAGTAGTACAGTACAATTCTCCATGATGCCTTCTATCTCTGTCCTCATTGCTTTCTCATTATTGTTTTCTTGATTCAGTAAATGAGATTTACTTTCTTCTGCTTTGGCCTCTGGTTAGAATTCAACCAGGAACCTTCTAAATTACTTTAATCCATACTTGATGGTTTGGATGGAAGAAGAAAGAATGATGCACAGAGTTCCAAACTCATAATTCTTCAAAGCATTTGGAAGGAGTTGCTCCATTTCTTGTCTGTCAGAAACTGGATAGCAATCTAGACTGTTGTCTTGCACAAGGAATACTTAAAATGATCTGTGGCTACACACAAAGGAGCATGCTTCTTGATGTCTTTAGAGATTCTCAAATACCCAGGTCATGGTTGTCCCAAAAGAGCTTTTTCCAAAAGGCAACATGACTTCCTTGGATTTTTTCTTTGAAAAATATTTCAAAGTTCTGCACTGAAGAAGCTTCTTGGATGAGAAGCTAAATATTTTCAAAGAAAAAAACCAAGAGTCCAGTTGCCTTTTGGAAAAAGCATCTATGGGGCATGTTTCTTGATTCTTCCATGACCTTTGGTTACAATTTCTATCTTTCTCCATAGTCATGGAACCAGGTGTGCCGGAGAAGTGTCTGCAGCAGCAAACAATAATATCTGTGGTGTTGGAGTGGCTTATAATTCAAAGGTAGCAGGTAAGGCTTAAACTAGAGATTTTCTTCCCTAGCCATATTACTGTTTTATTAAAAAGAAAACAGGATGTCTGAGAAGTAGATTATTTGCAATATAAATTTTCCAACATGCTATACTTGGGGAAAAAAATTAATGTATGTACGTTTGTCTTTTGGATATATAGAATTGGCCCTCTTTCTTGTCTTCCCTTCCTATCTAAGTTTTTATTGATACCTTGTTGATTAACACTGCTGAACTATATGTTTGCAACCATAAAATACTAATAACATATAGTTCTTGGCAGGAAGCTCATCTGATAAAGAGACTGACCACAGGCCTTTAAGATGGAAACAAATTGATGTAGACTCCTCCTGTTACAGGAATGCTATTGATTATTATTGCTGTCATTGATTCTTTGTTGGTATTATTTTGTTAATATTTTATCATTTTAGGATTGTGTTGGTATGTCTACTTTCATAAGCTTATTCATGTATACAAGGATTATAAATTATTCACGGTTCATATGCAATAGAAACAGTATATGTTAGAAAAGGAAGGAAGGAAGGAAGGAAGGAAGGAAGGAAGGAAGGAAGGAAGGAAGGAAGGAAGGAAGGAAGGAAGGAAGGAAAGAAGGAAGGAAGGAAGGAAGGAAGGAAGGAAAGGTTAAGTTTGTTCCCTCAGAGTGGTAGAATGAGCAATATTAGATTTGTCAAAGTCTTTGGGGGAATTAATTTTTGGTAAAGAGACCCACAATGTAATAATGAATTAGATTATAGTTGAGGTCTAGCACCATCAAGTGGTCACTGAGATATTGATGAAAAATCAGTAACTCAAATCCAGGAAGGTTGTAAATTATTCTTCACATTTTAATCCTACAGGTTTCAATAATGTCTTGGGGGGGGGGAATGGAAAGAGTTATTTCAGATTTTATTTTACAATGAACTCGAAAACTTTTAGTTTCAGAAAGGAAGCAAATTAGAGGAGGGAACTGGAGAAATACTTCTCTATGATGAGTTTGTTTACATTAAGGATTTTTTAAATCCTTAAAAAGATCGACTCTACCGCACCGGTAGCGGCCAGCAGATGGCGCTATTTGTGTGCGACAGCTCCGATGCCGTCTTCACCGGTCTGTCGCGCGGTGCCATCTTTTTGGGGGGAATTTTTGGGCTGATTTTGCTTCCTGCGCATGCGCAAAAAAAGCAAAAAAACACTGAAATCTCACACGCACGCACTTCCCCTCACGAGATTTTGCTTCCGCGCATGCGCAGGAAGCAAAATCTCATGAGGGGGCACATGCGTGTAGCAAGCGTGTGCGCATCGAAACATGGTGATGCGCGCACAGCGCACCGATAGCGCAAAGAACAAGCAACCCACCCCTGATTATAATGTTACTATCTAGAATTTTTCACTGTAGCTTATTATTTCCTACAAATATCAGTTGAAAAGAACAAGATAATCAGAACAGAAACTTTGGCTGTTATTCATACTGGTATTAAGATGAAAGAGTTCACTTGGTATTTCATGTAATGTACTTGATCTAACAAATTTAATAAAAGCCTTTTGTTTCAACTTTTTAACTTTCTATCTACTGCCATATACATTTTCTATTTAGATACATGATATCAAAACCTGTTTAGGTTTGGGTGAATTAAATAGTCTACAATATATAACTTGCAAAAATTAATCTTGCATTCCAAAACTGTTCACACATTTCATGAAAGAATCACTGCATTTGCTTGATCCTGGATGTTAATTATGTTTTGTGGCAGGAAAAAAAATCAAATCATGGTTTGAATTTTTATACCAGAT
This sequence comes from Diadophis punctatus similis, assembly GCA_023053685.1. Taxonomy (NCBI): domain Eukaryota; kingdom Metazoa; phylum Chordata; class Lepidosauria; order Squamata; family Dipsadidae; genus Diadophis; species Diadophis punctatus. Next base: position 155,440,713 of record JALIGW010000001.1, read on the forward strand.
TTTCTTAAAAAAAAAAAAAAGATGCTATAACATATGCTAGGCTTTAAATTCTGAGTGTTGAAATCCCCTGTTGGGAAATATTATTATAAATTTCATGTTTGATTTCAGTGTTTTTTTTAAATCTCTCATTCTTTCTTTTTCTCTTCATCAATATATATTGAAATCTGCAGGTATCCGAATGTTGGATCAGCCATTTATGACTGACATTATAGAGGCTTCTTCTATCAGCCACATGCCTCAAGTAATTGATATTTATAGTGCCAGTTGGGGTCCCACTGATAATGGCAAAACTGTGGATGGGCCAAGAGAACTGACCTTACAAGCCATGGCAGATGGAGTGAATAAGGTAGTGCTTTGTTTTATGTTTTCCCGCCGATTCTGTTGCTGTACTATCAATGAAGGTTACTTATATTATAGAAGATAATGAATTGCCTATAAACGTTACCTTATCAGAAGACCTTTCTTTTGAAGGACAGATGAAAGTATAATAAATTATCAATATGAAAGTCTTTTGTTCAGGTTCAATGACAATAGGGCATACAAGAGTTAAATGGTGGCTGATACAATGAGTACAAACTGGAGATTTTGCTATCTGGATACTTTACGCATTAGAAAGCAGGAAGTTGTTAGTGGGCTTGATAGTTTGTTTCCCTACGTACAGTATATCTTTAATGAGGGAGGGAGTCCTGCAGCAAGCTGAGATTTCAACAAAATGATGAAATGTGCCTGATCGTGACATCATGATGCTAGCTCCAACATCACAATGCAATTACAAAAGTGGCAAAAGTTATGTCACATCATTGCGATGTTTGTCCCATCATCTGCCCCTTCTTGCCCTGTGGACATCCATATATATAAATATATTAATATAAATATATAAATAAAATGCAAGAGGAAGCAAGCAAGACTATATTCACACCCTTGAGATTGGCCTCCATTGGCCAACTATTTAATTCAAGGGAAAAGCACAGGGCTGTTCCTTATTGGCGCAGGTTTTCTAATTACATGAGAGAAGCTTTGGACCTTTGGCATTCATGTAGTTGTGCAGATACACTGTAAGTACTGCTGAGAAAAAGGAGAACACTTCATTATACAAGACATGGGTAAGCTAGACAATTTGTTCCTACCTGAATTATTTATTTATTTATTTTAGCTTTTTTTCCTCTTATAAACATAAGGTGGTGATGTTCACAACAACTTCATGAAGGATCAGCCTCAGGAATTCCTTCCTGTTTAAGGAATTTGGAAACCCAATTTGACTCCAGTTTTGGTGCCTCTCCCCCACTTCGTTTAAATTTGTATATGGATTTCTATGTATTCAAAATGAAATTCTTATAGAGCCTCAACTAAATAACAATTATGTATTTAGAAAAAACCGTTTTGGATACAGAAGGCATCTCCCTGTAAAATTCTGTTTCAGCAAATGAGTCCATTGACCTGATACACTTGTTGACCCAACACAGTGCTATCTTCTGTGTGGATTTTCCCACCCTCACATCCAATCAATCCAGTGTACTTATTGGCTATCCCTTAGCTGACGTGAAGCTACATTTGCTCATAGGTAGACGGGAACACTTGAATTTCTATCAGCCCCACCCACCTACACATTGGCTCACATAGAGCTGTATTGCCTGCTACGTGGTTCTTCCCATTCAAAAACTTTGTTAGCTCAGTATATATCTATTGATTAATACCAGGATTAGCTTCTGACTGGCTCTGCTACTCTGAGCAACTTGAGGGAAGCACGAGGCGCAAGGGAAGACTCAAGAATGGGATATGGTTTGCTTTTGTGTCTTCACTTGCCCATAGCCTGCTTCAGTCCACCATGTTGTCTCTACAATTCCATTAAATCAAACTCAGCTGGACCATAAATAGCACTACTTCTAAAATCATTTTCTTTTAAAAGCAGCTACTGAGGAGTCACTGTAGGAGAGATTATTGCTGTCTGGTCCAAGATTGAGAGCTTCCTGAAAATATCTTGATTCTCCACTGTGTGATTTAACAAGATTGGATGCAACAGGAGCTTGGCTTATTCTAGCAGGACTCTCTTTTTTTTGCCCAGATTTTATGGTAGCTGCTAGGAGATTTCAGGTGATTTTTAAAACTTGGTTAAAAACAATTGAGCTTAGATCAGGGGTGTCAAACTCGATTTCATTGAGGGCCACATCAGGGTTGTGTTTGACCTCGGGAGGGGGAGGCAGGGGAGGTGTGGCCAGGGGGGCGTGGCCAGCTCGACATCACTCATGTCAGGGGAACCTGTGGTGGCACGAGTGCTGGCAGAGGGTTGCAGGAGGCCATCACAGCCTAAAACGGAGCTTGGGGGGCTGCGCGCGCCCCTCCTGAACTTTGTTTTTGCTGACAGAGGCATCGCTGATGAGTCCTTCACTGTTTCCAGGCTGGCCCCACGGGCCAGATCTAAGCACCCCACAGGCTGGATCTGGCCACGGGCCTTGAGTTTGGCACCCCTGGCTTAGTGAATCAGTGCAGCATTTAATATACAGTATTTTATTTTTAGTAGAATGAAAGAAACTTATATTTCAGGAATCTCATGGAATTTATCTATCAGCTAGACCTTGAAATTTATATTAAAGGACCAGATGTTTTTATATTTTTTATTTAGGTTATAAAAAAATTGGAAAGGAAAAGGAACACTATACTTTAACTACTCCGATAGCCATGTAATGTCAATTATTACATTAATGAACAGAAAATTAACACAGGAGTAGTAATTGAAGAGAAGAGACTGGTACCGGAAAATGTGCTGCACTTAGCATAATATGTTCAATTGAAAGGAAATCAGTGCTAATGTTGTTTAAATGGCAACTCTATGGCATTTCATTTAGAATTTGGTTGAATTCATAATAAAAAGTGGCTATCTTCCTTAAGAGCAAATTAGCCTAAGGCTGTACTTGGTCTGGATTTCATTCTAATAGGCTGCAAAGCTAACCTCTTTCTCAGTAAAACCTTACAACTGTTACCATCCCAATCTAAACTCATGTGGAATTCAGTTGCCAGAGAAATTGACCATATTTCAGTCAATGTTCTGAAATATTAGAGTTTAAGGATTTCTTCCAGCGAATGTCCATGCATGTGCTTGCCACTTGCAAGTCATTCAATATTAATTCTAGATCTTCTTTCCTGGTTGTGTTTTGTAATGTTGTAAGGAAAATCCTTCTGGGTTCAGTTCCAAGTGGGGGAAAAGACACTGGATTCATGGAAGTTGCTTGGAAAGAAGGTTTAATGGTGGACAGGAGCACATGGCATAAGCCCCTGTACAGAAAAGGTAGATCACATGCTTCCAGATGTGGGTGAAGAGAAAAAAGGGGAGGGAAGATGCTGAGTCCCTTGGTTTTATAACCTCTGTTGGGTCCCACCTCTTAGTTTCCTGTTCATGCGTATATAATGCACTGATTGGTGGTCAGGCTCCCAGGAGGTCATGCAGTGGCAACTCTATAGCTTTTGTCTGTCCCAGGCTTGGCTGAATGAAAGGGCCTTGGGCAAATCCTAATATGGCTATGACTGAAGGAGATAAATCTTTGTTATGTAGAAGACTGCTCTAGGCTAGGTGGGAGGAATGTGGCAAGGGTGGAGGCAGGGAACTGCAGGAAGCTGCTTTGTATTTAAAATATTTTTCTCTTTCCTCATTCAGGGAAACATATTCTTTCCTTTTTTCAATATTTCCTAGGATATTTCATTTTTTCTAGGAGGGGATGGGTGCTAACTTCCTACAGTAAGTTAGCATTAGGTACTTTTAATTAGCCAGCTCTGATGTCAGAATACTCCTGCCAAAATACTCTAGAGAGGTTCCTCTGCTTGTCATGAGGAAATATACTAACTATATGGCATCTGGGAAAATGCTTTTCCTTGCCTTGTTTGTGGTTTCATGCACTGCACAGAGAAGATTTTCTTATTTTCTTCTCAGAGCACATTTTGCTTTTTAAATGAGTTTTCGGGGAGAGGTTAATCAGGGAAAGAAGTAGGCCACATCAGGAACACTTGCTTTCAAATGGCCTTTTCTCACCTAACTCTTGTTTTTAAAATGAAAAACAATTTGAGAGTCCTAAAACTCTACACTACAACATATGCCTAAGAATGCAGCAATATGGAAATGCCACTAGAATGTACTGCTGTTTCTGAAATAGTCTTGTTTTTATTGCCTGTGGATTGAAAATTTCTCTGTACACTGAATTACAAGCCATTAGACACAGCGGTGTGTTCCACTTACCGGTTCGCATTGCGATGTTTTGCGCATGCGCACGCTCAATATACTCATACACACACACACACACACACACACACACACACACACGTCCACTCATGCAATTCTGCTTCCGCGCATGCTCAGTAGCTAGAATCAGCCCGAAACACAGCTGAGGAGCTGATCAGCTGTGCTTTGGGTGAAGGAATAAAGGTAAGTATAAACCCGGGGGTGGGCGGGACGGCCCTTTTTCAAGCAGCAGCAGAGGAAACAACTTCCAAACAGTAAAAAATTCGGGGGGAAATCCCCAAAAAAAGATGGTGGCGCCCGACTGAACTGGATCCGTGATGCCATTGTGACATCACCAGCGGGTCACTACCGGTTTGGACGATCCAGTCCAAACCGGCAGGAATCTACCCCTGATTAGACATGATAACCCTCCACAATTTTTTTGCTTCAGAGGCAGAACCTCTTCCTCATTAAGAACCTTTCCTAAATCTGCTCTTTTTCCAGGTTGAGCAGAGCCCATCCATTCTAGGTTGCTTCCTTGAACCCATAAAGGATTTCTCTTTCTCCAGGCTTCTCTCTCCCTCCCCACAACCAGTTGCTTGTCCTGCAATGTGTGGGAAGCTTCTCTGCAGCATCTGCCAATAGATCTCTAGTTCTGCTCCTCAACTTCTCTGGAGGAAACTTCTCTGGAAAACACAAATGGTCCAATTCAACACAGTCCGTTTTCTATAGGTTACCTAACACCAGTGCTCTCAAGGATAACTTTGCTAGATAAACGCCACATAGTGACGCTGGATGATGACATGGGAAACAGAGTAGGGTTCATGATCCAGTCTTTGGATCCTTCCCATGTCCCACCACTGATATGGATACAACAACTGGATTCTTGGTGTTGGCTTGGTGTTAGCTTGGTGTGATGTAGGAGTCCAATCAACTTGTTTAGCAAACAATGGTAAAACCCAACAATGGCTTAGGCTTAGGGTGATCTGTTTTGGAACTATATATGTCTTAAAATAACAATGGCTTCAGTTATATCTAGCTGAAATAAAAAGCCTAAGAAGATAGTTTGTGTACTGCATTGTAGATGTGTGTGTGGGAGAAGTCTCACTATCTATCAGGTTAAGTTCAGTTCTAAAGCTATTAACACTGCAAGATGAGGACAGCTAGTGAGATGAGCTGTTAATTCTCAAGATACAGTCTTGCCAACTCCAGCTCATCAATACTTTAGGCTGGGGATGGAGTTGGGGGATGGGGACAACACCATTAAGAGTTCCCAAGACCCTTAATTATCTGTTGGGGACCATAGATAGTGTCTCTCTTTTTTTGCTTTTTTGCTAAGATATAAATGGATTCAAAAGCACAATAAAATCATCTTGAATCGTGTAACAGAGGTTATTTCCTAAAGGCAATTCATACATATGTTGGAGAAGGATAATTGCAATAGCAAAACATTTAGCACTACTTTTAGCAGTTACTATACAATTTGAAGCCCATTGGATAATCATTTGAGAACTATTTCCTTACCTAAGCAGAGAAAGAATGATCGCAGGTTTTTTTTTAAAAAGGCAGTAGAAATGGGAGCAACTGCCAACTCTCTGCCAGCATCCCCACTGAGTGGGAAGGTGGCAAGGAAGCAAGAGAAATTTTCTTCCTTCTCCGTCTCCATCTCCGTCTCCCTCTCTTCCTTCCTTCCTTCCTCCCTCCCTCCCTCCCCCCCCCATATTTGATTGCACAAAGCTTGCACAGAAAAAGTCAATGGGGAAGCCAGCAGGAAGTTGCAAGTCCAAGGCCAGCAGGCAGATAAATGCCTGTTAACAAATGGGGGGGGGGAGCGAGGGGATGTCAGTCCGGAATGTCACATGGGATATATGAGAGATGGCATGTGGGCTGGGAAGGGTGTGTTGGTGTGCGAAGAGATGCTGCATAGGTTGGAGGAGGTGCATGGATGGGCAGCATAGGTCAGGAAGGGGCATGGGTGTGTGTGAGTGTTGCTGTGTGGGCCAAGAAGAGTGCGCAGGAGGCAGTGAGAGTGAAGAAACATGCATGGGGTTACAGGAGTAGCTGAGAGGTGCTTCACTGGTTTGGGATGGCACACAGTTAGTAGTAAGAGTTGAAGGGTGCTTGGGCATGCTTGGTAGTGCACATGAGGTGTCATGTAGGTTAGGAATGCATGCAAGGGGGGGCTAAATGGGTCAGGAAGGGAGTGGGGCAAGATGCCCAGAGCTGTTGCATGGATTGGAATAGTCATGTGGGAGTGGCATAGGTTGGGAGTGCGCATGAGATGCTGCACAGCCAGGGAAGGCATACAGGGGTAGTGCAGGACCGCTGCATGGGAGCATGCAAGAAGTACCACACAATTTATGGAAAGTGTATGGGGGAGGCAGTGTGGGTCAGGAACAGTGTGTGTGGGTGACCAAGAGGTGCTGCATGGGTTGAAAAGCACATGGAGACAATGGAGGCCAGGGAAGATGCATAGGGATGGCACAGGTAGGGGTAGTGCATAGGGAATGGCATCGGCTGGGAATGGTGTGCAGGGATACATCCCTTCCCAACAGGCAGGTAAATGGCTGCTGCTGGGTGGGGGAAGGAGTGAGACATTGTGAGACTTCCTGGCAAATTGCCATGGAACACTGAACATGAAGACCATGCGACCACAGCAGCAGTTACATGGGATGCACGAGAGCAGCACAGCAGCAGCCATGACTCCTAAATTTCATTTCCTCAGAAATCATGGGTCTCGGGTGTTGAACACTTCCTGTAAGTTAGCCCATTTGCGGTATCTTGGTTCAAACATCGTTGCCCTAAGATGCACTGTTTCGCTCAGGTAAAGGTCACGACACAAGAGTTTTAGCAGTAGGTAGATATCATCCTGATTCAAAAGCCAAAGAATTTTATGCCTCTTCATCAACAACCCTGATCCTTTGCCTTCAGCTGAAACTATATGAGCCCTCCGGATTTCTCCCTCTGTGCATCAGTGCAAAGTTATATGACTAGCATTGCTGATTATTTCTGATCCGTTCTCCATAACAGATGATGATAATGCCAAAATAACAATATGTGCATGTTGACATAATCTCACACTTGTCACTGCCCCTCCTCCCAGATGCCCCTGGCAAAGTATTTGGGGATTAGGACTTTTAGGAACCTGCCTCTAAAAGAGCAGAAGGCAAAACATTGCCCATATTTAAACAACACCACAAGCAAGATAGCTGTGTACTTTCTCCAGTTCCTCTTCCTCCCTTGCTCCGTTCTATTTTCAGACTTTGAATTATGCAGGGAAACATCCAAGCTTTTTCTTTTCTTTGGAAAACAGTCAATGGTTGCTGCCAAAAAACCCTGATAATTAGCACTCCCTGCTAAGATGTTCTAGCTGAAAGCTTAGGCAGTATGAAAATGGCAAGAAAGGGAAATATTATAGATTGGAAGCATGACCTTCAAAAAATATTCTGTCTTGCAGCAATGTGATTTTATATTGATTATTATCAGATCCCCTTCCTCTAGTTTGCTTTGATAATGGTTCAAAAGTAAATAAAAATGGTTGCTGGAAATCTGGAATAACGTCAACCTGAATTATTTCAGGCGGTCTAGTTGGATGAACAATTCGATGTATCTTAAATTGCCCCTAACCCTGCAGGGTTTCATATCAAATAATAGAACCCAAGATTGCTTTCTTATTTGCACATTGCCTTCTCTGAATGCCTTTAATATTGCCCTCTTTTGCTATCTTTATTAAATTTCAACACTTGTATAGATCTTGACAATTTAAATTGTATACAAATTTGCCAGTGATGTTTAATCTTCCAGGATCCTTTTCATAATTTATGACAAGTTTACAGAGAAACTCCATTGTGAGTCACTGGTTTTTAACAGCTCAAGTATCAAACTGGTTTGGAAGCAGTTTACATAAAATAATCACAGCCAATAATTGGGGTTCTCTATTTGGGGATTATCAAGTAATTAAAGTTCCAGTTATCTACATACTTAGTTCCAAAACAGACCTATGAAATTCAACTTGGTTTACCTTTCATAGTTTATACTATAGGATTACCAACCCACATATGGTTAGTTGAGCTGCAAATAACCAAGCAGAATTGAGATCTATGAAAATGTCCATAACAACAAAATTAAACCAAACATGTGGATACAATCAACACCTTCCATTAATTAACTATCGTAGGAAGCAGTGCTTTCTATTGCTTGAGATATTCTCTGCCTTTGTAAGTCAATCAATCCAGCTTCCAAGATATTCTCATATGGATTATCTTTATTTGAAAATAATCCTTTACCTGAAAAGCTAATAACTCTGCTAATTACAGCTCAACAGTGTTGGGATTCAAAAAATTTTTTACTACCGGTTCTGTGGGCATGGCTTGGTTGGCGTGACGTGGTGTGGCTTGGTGGGCATAGCAGGGAAAGGATACTGTAAAATCTCTATTCCCACCCCACTCCAGGAGAAGATTTTTACTGCAAAATCCCCATTTCCTCCCGATCAGCTGGGACTCGGGAGGCAGAGAATAGATGGGTGTGGGGCCAGTCAGAAGTGGTATTTACCGGTTCTCCGAACTACTCAAAATTTCTGCTACCGGTTCTCCAGAACTGGTCAGAACCTGCTGAATTTCACTTCTGAAGCTCAATCATACTTGGAACTACTGGAGAAATGAAGATGGAGGAATGTGGTTGATAAGGTAATAATTGAAAAGAGTTTAACTATTTCAGGTCTATTTTGAACTATCCAATAGACCATCCATGACAGGTAAAATGGATCAACAATGTATTCCTTAGCTGATTTTCAGTTAGATATAGTACACTGAAGTTTATTTTGCATTACTGATTGATGTACTGAGCTATGGGGTTTAGATACATAGTTTCCAAAATGCCTATCAATATTTGATTTAAGTTGTATGCTGGGTTGCTCCATAGCACCTAGCAGTAGCAAAACCTTATTTGTAGAGTAACACAGACTGGAGGGCAGGACATTCAGTAATCTTCCATGATCAATGACAAATGTAGGAGATGACCAGACTGAGCACAAGGGAAGGGTTAAGTCCATCTTGAGTCCCTAAGCGCCCATAAGAGATCTAAATCCAGCCCACTTTGAATTCCACTGACTCTTATCTACCACCAGTTCGCTTTGACTGTTAGTAGTTCAGATTCTTGTACATAGCATTAAGCATGCAGTAAACCTGTAATCATTTCCTGATTTATTGCAAATGACATCAGATGGATTTTTCATGTGGTCCCTCAAAACTCTCTAATCTTATAATAATATTACAGGTAGTTCTTCACTTATGGTCACAATTGGGACCAGAATCTCAAATACTGAGCAAAGCGGTCATTAAGTGAGATGCCCACATGATTGCTTTGCTGAATGATTGAAATCCCAGCTCTCTCCGTTGCAGTTATTAAGTTGGATGGAGTGGTGGATTGAAGCAGGAATCTCTGCGATCCCCATTTTGTTTCTCCAGCCCAGCACACAAGTCCTTCTCCTCTCCATGCATAAAAGGGAACTCGTGGACTGGAGAAATAAAGCAGGGATGCCTTATTTTGAACTTTGTTTCTCCAGCCCAGCACACAAGTTCTCTTCTGCACATGGAAGAGAGAGGAACTCCTGTGTTGGGCTGGAGAAATGAAATGGACACCCCAAGGACCTGAGCTTCATTTCTGCAGCCCGATGTGGAGAGAGAGAGAGAGAGAGAGAGAGAGAGAGAGAGAGAGAGAGAGAGAGAGAGAGAGAGGGAGGGAGGGAGGGAGGGAGGGAGGGAGGGAGGGAGGGAGGGAGGGAGAGAGAGAGAGAGAGAGAGAGAGAGAGAGATCTTCTAAAACTATTCACATTCAACCTCACTTACTGTATTTGGAAAAACACACCCAAAGTCCACTTTCTGCCACACATTTAACTATAACTTCTGCACATTAGAACATTGCACACGCCTTCAGATGTTCTTCCCTAGCTTGCACATGACTGCTAGAGCCAGGAGATGTCATGGATTGAGTAAAATGTGGTGAAACTCACTTAACAACGCTCTTGCTTAGCAACCAAAAATTTGGGCTCAATTGTGGTCATAAGTCAAGGACTATCTCTGCCTTCCTCTGCATGGCAGCCTTGTCCTAGTAACCTCCTTCTCCTTTCTGGCAATTTTCCTCTCTGTTAGAGGCACCAAAATAATCCAGACGATGTAAGGTTTCCTGCTGGACCAGGGGGTTGGACTAGATGGCCTCCAAGGTCCCTTCTAACCCTGCTATTCTATGATTTCCCCTGCATGGAGGGGAGGGGAAATCTTTGGGCAGGTGTACAGCAGCTTGTAACCTTCCTTGGCAGCTCCCTTGTTGACTTTCTGGGAAAGCCAGCAGAGAAGATTGCAATGGATTGAAGGGCCCGTAGCAACTTGGTTGTGAGTGCAAATAAATTGCCAAACACCCAAATGACAATCACATGACCAGGGGTACTGCAGCAAAATGTTTTATGATGGCTGGAAGTGTTTTATGGCTCATAAAACACCCTTTTGGAGCTTTGAACAATTATTAAACAACTAGTTGTAAGTCAAGGACTACCTGCATCCCTGAAAATGGGGTATACATCTGAATACCTGAAGTAAAAATGGTCCTTATTTGGAAACCAGTCATGATGGAGCTCCAATAATACTTTCAGAATAGGAAAGCACTTATTCAACAGCCATGTCGTGGATCTTTAATAAAACTCTGACATGAATAAACATGGAGGCTCTCATTTTGCTTGCCAGGGTTTGATTTTGATTATCATATTCCAAGGAGATTACACATGAATAAATGAGGAAAACTGAAATATTAGCCAAGCAAGAAAGACATGTCAAGAATTTTAATGGGCTGGCAACCAGGAAGCGATTATTTTCAGTAGGGATATAACAACATTCTCTTGCTCCAGTCTGAGATCCTCATTCTACTTGCAATTAAAGTGGAATCTACATAATTGGGAATGATATGAAACATAGTGTTTTTCATCATATTCAGCTAAGGTGATTCATAAAGCAGCTGCTTGCAGTAAATTCAGTGTCACACAATAATTTGGATCAGCAGCTTGGCAATTCCCCTATATGGAACCTTTTCCATGAGTTTTATGCATTGCAAATAGAGTCACAGCTGTTTGGTTCAGGGTTTTCAAGGAAATATAACAATCCAGATGCGAAAGAATTATTTTGCTGTGAAACAAGAGTGGGCAATTGCTGGCCCCTAGCCCTGGCTCCCCTTATTTGATTTTGGAGTCCACAAAATGGTGGTGCATCTGGATAACACTTTGCTGAAAAGCAGTGGAATAGTTTTCTTTTAAAAGAAAGAAATGACAAGGAAGGTGTAGCAGCTGAAAAATATAGCGACTTTTAAGTTCTTTTTAAGGTATCAGGAAGAAAATTCTCTGTTTTCTATCCAGCCTCTTTTATAGTGTGCTGCACCAAGTTGCCCACAGATACTGCCTTTATTACTTTATTTCCATATTCTTTTAATTAAAAAAATGGCAAGCAAAGTGCCATCTTCCAACATTATATCTATTTCTAAGGATTTCCCTGAACCCTAATTAACTCCATAGCAAATCTTAGCCAACACAAAAGTTTGTTGTTTTGGTGGGAAGCCTCTTGCTTAGAGAACAAAAGACAACTAGCAGGGACAATAAAGAACATTTAAAAAGCTAGAAAACCTACCAGGGAAAATACATGCTGAATTTAGTATTTAGTACTGAACTGAGACTACAGTAAATTGTCTTGTGAATGGCCCCTGGTAGCATTATTGGAGAAACAACCATATCATGCTTTTGCAATTCCTACAGCTACTATATCTGGGCTGCTACAAAAAGAACATTCTAATCCTCTGTTGCCTAGTGCTCTTATTGTTGAGTCCAATCTTGCCAGGAATGGTATGATCCTTATAGTTTCCATGCAGGACAAGTTAAGGAAAGAGATTGTTGGATTCCCCTGAGCTTGGCTGTTCAAGTCTGAGTGGATCAAGGTTGATTCAACCTTCCATCCTTCAGAGGTCGGTGAAATGAGGACCCAGATTGTTGGGTGCAATATGCTGACTCAGTAAACCACTTAGAGATGGCTGTAAAGCACTGTGAAGCGGTATATAAGTCTAAATGCTATTTTTATTGCTAATTCCTTGTTCTGAATTGCAACCCTGCTTTTAATACATTTGAACTAGTTGCTGATATTCAGTCTTCTTAATCCTTGCATTTTTTTTGTTCCATCTGTAATTTTGTTCACTGTAAATTTCTTACAGAAGTAGGCTGTTTCTTGTTTTTACCAATGTGGTTAGGATGCAGCATACAATGACTGTACTGATTAATTAATTGTAGAATATTAAATCTCAACTTCTTTGCTTAAAGGGATTTGTTTGATATTAAATCATGATACATCTAACCCAGTAATCCCTGTCTCTCACTTCTAAGATTTTAAAACTTCCGGTGTTATTACCAAATATATTTCAATGGGACTTGCTGGGGATTGGATTTGATAACCGATGTTGTTGCAAAACAATACACATGGGATAATATATATCATGTTTATAGAACGGGTGTCAACAATAGCAAATTTTTATATCAGCCTTCCAAAATCTCAACATTTTCTCAGTGGTTACTGGGATGGTTGAAACAAAGGAAGAAATGATGTTGAAGAAGATAGCCTAGTTTGGATGTGTGTGGGGGGGGGAGGGGCTGTGCTTTCTCTGAGTAACACTCATCCAAATAATTTTCTGCAGAAGAACTAATTGGAGAGGCTTCAGAGAAACTGATCTTGAAGCAGGGGTGAAATGCTACTGGTTTGGACCAGTTCAGGCGTACCGGTAGCGGCAGCCACCAGTGGTTTGCTGAAGCGATAGTGATGGCTGGCTGGCCACACCCCTGAACTGGTCCCCTGGTCGCTGCTCACTCGCCCTGCAAGCAGATGTCCCAGGGCTGCACATGCGGTAGGACATGACCGTACCAGAAGACGGCTGCGGGAGATGCTGGAGTGAGCGTGCTGCTCTCGGCCACCTGCTGCCACTGCTGCTCCTGGATACTGCCTGCCACCTGCTCGCCTCCCTCCCCAGTCTGCAGCGCCTGCGCTCTGGCCCAATCCTGGCCAGCCTGATGTCATGCTGCAGTGCCAGCAGTCCAATGCGGTGCGCATGTGCAGCAGCCCTGGGACATCTGCTTGCCAACCTGGAGCGGCAGCACTGCCCCATAGCAGCAGCAGCAGAAAGTAATGCCGACGCTGGCAGGGGTGGAAGACCTGCTGCGCTCATCCGAGGAGCTGCTTCGGAGGGACATAGTGAGGCTCGCTCACCTTTTGGGTGAGTCCGAAGCGCATCCGACCTGCAGGACCATCCCAAAAATGAAGCTTGCTTCCCCTTCCTCAGACGCAGCAAAAGAGTCTGGGCTCAGTGACGTAATTCAAGCTGCTCACCTGCCCACACGCCCACACGCACGTGGGGGGCTCGGAGGAAGCAGCAGCGGTGGCAGCAGCAGCAATGGCACCTTGCCCTGAGGCGCCATGGCCAGGTCCTAGCACTCGAGAGGCTCCGTTCCACAGGCCGGATGTGCATTGGACTCGCCAAAGCCGCTTTTGCCTCGGACTTTTTCTCTCCGGGACACAGCGGGTAAGAGAAAAAGAGCAGGGCAGAGCCTGGGAGGCTGCCTAGCGAAGAGCTGGAGAGGCCTTTGTGGGGCTGCGCTTGGGGGGGGGTTACTTGCTAGCCCCTAACCTGGGGAAACACCAGCTGATCATCATAACTTTTAAAAACTTTTTTTAGTTAAAAATCTAAAAAAAATTAAATTGGCCACGCCCACCCAGTCACATGACCCCACCACCACCAAGCCACACCCACTAAGCCATGCCCACAGAACCGGTGGCAAAAAAATTTACATTTCACCACTGTCTTGAAGGTGCATAAAACTGTAACAAAGACCATGACAAAGATTTTAATCATAACAAGAGGGAGTCAAACTATTCTCCAAAGCGCCTGAAGGTAGGACAAGAAGCTATGAATGGAAACTAATCAAGGAGAGAAGCAACTTAGAACTAAGGAGAAATTTCCTGACAATTAGAACAATTAATCAGTGGAACAACTTGCCTCCAGAAGCTGTAAATGCTCCAACACTGGAAGTTTTAAAGAAGACATTGGATAACCATTTGTCTGAAATGGTATAGGGTTTCCTGCCTAAGCAGGGGGTTGGACTAGAAGACCTTCAAGGTCCCTTGTTATTCTATTCTATTCATGAAATATGAGTATTATGAGGTAGATGCTGAGAATGAAAACAGAATAGCAGGAACTATTCAAGGGAGCACCTGTTTTCCTTTCCTACCTTCAAAGTGACATATCGTGTCTGGGAAAGGAACATTGGAGACTTATAATGAGTTCCATTGTTTGGGGTTCATTGTCAGAAGGGTAGAATCCCAAATGAATATCAGTGCAGAAGACATCCAACCTCCTGTCCCACACAAGATTTCAGAGAGAAACATGGTTCTCAGAGGTCCTTTATGTGTTGTCTACCGCCTTTTCCTCTTCATGTAACAACTCGATATCCTGTTGTCCAATGTTTTTTCCAGTCACACCAAGCTTGCCTCTTCTGGCTGGCTAGGCTAGAGTGAAGCATAAGGCTGGAGGACCAATCCCACTTCTTGCCTTCTCAGGGCACAGGAAGTCTCTTAATCAAAACTTATCTACTTACTCCCCCCCCCCCCCATTATTAAGATGTAACTACAACGAAACCCTTCATTCTCCTTCAGTCATAATAAACTAAAGCAGATGCTTCTCCCAAGCTTGAGAAGTAGCTAGAAGATATTCCACATGTGACAGATAGCCCCTCATTCATTTTAACATTTTTTTTAAGTATGCAAACATTATCTAACGTATATATTCATCATGAGATCAGATTGTCATATTGGCTAAAAATTCTAGGAGGTCTAATCCAGCCCTTCTAGAAGCCACCAGGATAAGAAAAGCTGGTTTAATTAGGCTTATGTCCACGAAAATGGGGAAATGCCAAGGGCTTTAGAGAAGAAATAATGAAGATTGCACTGGCCAATCCTCTTTTAAAAGTCTTGCTGTTTATGAGCAGTTTAACAAGGCACCAAAAATTGGCACATTGGCTTCATTTATATGTCTGGCTTCATTACTGCTTGCTTCAAGTTTCTATTTGTCCTTCTAAAAATAGTTAACTAAACTGATAGCTATCTGCCCCCTGCCCTTGGCCAGTCCAATTTAAAGGAAGGCCTTCAGAGACTCGGTTCATTTATTTCAGTTGTGATCTGTTCCTTCTCCTTCATATGGGGGTAGTGCTGAGGGAACATTATATTGCTTCAATAACTTGGCTCTGCCTTAGGGACACAGATTCTGCAAAGGTAGAAATGATTACCTAAAGAGAAGCATTAAGAATTTATAATTTAATCATTGCACTGTAATTGGATTCTCTGGTGAAAGGAAAAGCATGGACATTTTTAAAATGAGAATCATTACTTTATTTCTTTCCTTTTGTTGCAAGTGTTCAAAGTAACTTGGTTTTTACTTCTACCTCTTGCAGTAAAAAAATTAATGGAAGGTTGAGGCAGAGGATATTATGGTTAAGAAATATGATGTCAGTGGGACTTATTTTTAAGATGTCATAATAAGACTGCTCTTTGTTGTTTATGGTACAAGAACCAGAGTTATTTTTCTGTATCTCTTTGCTGCCATCTGGTGACCATCCAGATGTTTTCAGATCAGATGTAGTACCTGTAAGTACTAAGGAGGTCACTTAAAGTGCTTCTTTCTTTATTTAATTACAATTTCTTAAAATCTCAGTTGTCTTGTTTATTAGGATTTGTGATTGTTTTACTATCTAGCTCTGTACTGTGTTGTTTATCAAATACAACTCAGATATGTGTGTGTATGATCCAGAGGTATTGATCCTACAACATCCTCTTAGATTCAGTCCATGCCAATAAATTATATTAAGTATACTGCAATCTTCCACTCAGATTTCACCTTCATGCATTTCTGACTAATAATTATATTGATCAAATACTGACAACAAAACTTGGTAGAACAATTGTGAAAGCCATGGAAAAAATATCCGGATACCAGGATGTGTCTATATCTACAAAGATATTGTGAAAACCATGGTATTTCCTGTAACAATCTATGGAAGCACAAATTGGACTTTAAAGGAGCAGGTTAGGAGAAGTGTTGATGGTTTTAAACTTTGCTGTTGGAGAAGACTTCTCAGAACACCATGGACAGCAAAGAAAACAAAGAAATGGATCAATGGACAAATCAATCCAGAATGATCATTAGAGGCACAAATGACCAGGCTCACATTATCCTACTTCAGTCACACCATGTAAAGATCTATTTCTCTGGAAAAACTTCTAAGGCTGGGAAAAAGTGAAAGGAAAGAGAAGAAGGGTACAACAAGTAGCATTGTGGAGGGACTCAGTTACAGTAGTAATGAGTGCACAGTTGGAAGACCTGAACAACAAGGTTAGGGACAGTTCATCATGGAGAATATCTATCTATGTGGTTGCTAATCTTTTCCCATCCTGTTCCTTCAGATCTTCCAGTGCTATAAGCATTGCTGCTATAACAGAGTCCATCCCATTTGCTTCTGATTGTCCTCTTGTTCCCTTTCCTTCCACATTTCCCAGCATTATAGACCTCTTCAGACAATTAAGTCTTTGCATAATGTGTCCTAAATATGATAATTTGAGCCTGGTCATTTGTGTACCCAGCTCAGTAAATTATTCTGACAGGTTTCTACCAGCTTGACAGTCACACAGTCACACAGGATAGGCTCAAGTTGATTCTCTGCTGGGGTCCGCTATCTGATAGCTCAAATAGGTTTTCTCTTTGGGGTCAGAAAAAAAGGCATGCTGAGAGTGAAAATATAAGTGCTGGATATCTCTAAAGTTGTTTAAATGACTTCAGCTACTGATGGAGAGAGAGAAGGGAAAAAAGGTGGGGGGGTTCCCCCTCCTTTTACCGCAATTTCCACCTGAGGTAAAAAGTATTGCCTAATCCAAGTAATGCAACCTGAGGAAATGGGAGGTGAAAAGAGGTGAAAAAGGAGACAGAAAGGATTTGAAAGGAGAAGAGTAATGGTTTTCCTCCTGACTTCAAGAAAAGCATGGCCAAAAAGTTGATGGTCCTAAAAGCTCGTTCCTGACTTTGGAACAAAAGAGATTCGAAAGAAGACGCAATGAATAGCTGAAACATATTTTATTGCTTTGACTAATAGAAAGATTGACTCAGGAATAGTTCATCATTCTAACATTCTAACTTTTGTTGCATCTGCTACTGCTTTATTAAGGCCTGGAAATTACCAATACAAAAGGGAAGAGTTGAAGCCATATTTGCACAATGTTGTTTGGAGAACTCATTTCTTGGGGCTTCTTACTATTCTTATGATCCTTGTTGCTACTAGAATTGCTCTATATAGAAGATTACAAAACCAGCTATCACTTTTCTTCAGACTGAGATTCCTTTACCAACTAGATGTGCCTATCAGATTCCTTTTAACATATAAGGAGATCAGAACTATTTCCTGCAATTGATGTTTTTGATCTGTTGGCTTGACCATAATATTAAAAATGCTACAAACATTGAGCTAGGTTGGCAGTGCAGTTTGGCAGAGAGTGGAGGAGAGGGAACAAACCAGATAACAATGTCAAATATATATAAGAACTTACGATTTATTTATTCTTTGGCAAAGCCTGTTTGACTATTAAAGGTGACAGGAAGGTGGAGGTGACAGGAAGAAAGATTGGGCAACCCTCCTTCGCCAACCCTCCTCCTTCTCCTGTTCTAATATTTTTAAAATCTATTCTTCCATTCCTGTTTTATCTATGAATAAGGAAAATACGACTTCCCCACTGTATGTGGTCTCAACCTGAAGATCCTGCAATGAAGCAAAACATTGAAAGATTGTCACTCACCTACTGGCTACTGTTTATGTCTACCAGTGCTTAATTTTCTTCATTGAAAACTAAATAATATATTCCACCAGTCCCACATTTTAACCTTAGGATAAACCAGGGGAGCAGAATTAGAATGAGCCATACTATTTAATAAAAATAGAGTAGAGTAGAGTAGAGGGGAGGGGAGGGGAGGGGAGGGGAGGGGAGGGGAGGAGTGGAGTGGAGTGGAGTGGAGTGGAGTGGAGTGGAGTGGAGTGGAGTAGAGTAGAGTAGAGTAGAGTAGAGTAGAGTAGAGTAGAGTAGAGTAGAGTAGAGTAGAGATGGAATGGAATGGAATGGAATGGAATGGAATGGAATGGGATGGGATAGGATAGGATAGGATAGGATAGGATAGGATAGGATAGGACAGGACAGGACAGGACAGGACAGGACAGGACAGGACAGGACAGGACAGGACAGGACAGAACAGAACAGAACAGAACAGAACAGAATAGAATAACACAGTTGTAAGGGACCTTGAAGGTGTTCTAGTCCAACCTCCTGCTCAGGCAGGAAACTCTATACCATTTCAGATAAATGGTTGTCCAATCTCTTCTTAAAAACTTTTAGTGTTGGAGCATTTACAACTTAGGGAGGCAAGTTGTTCCACTGATTAATTGTTCTAACTATCAGGAAATTTCTTCTTAGTTCTAGGTTACTTCTCTCCTTGATTAGTTTCCATCCATTTCAAGAAGTATTCATGCAGGTAGTCCTCAACTTACAACCATTTGTTTAGTGACCATTCAAAGTTACAACAGTATTACAAAAATTTATGACCGTTTTTCACACTTCTGACCATTGCAGTATCCCCAAAGGTCACGAGATCAAAATTCAGGCAAATGTCAACTGGCATGTACGTATGACAGCTGCATCATCTCAGGCTCATGTGATCACCATTTGTAACCTTCCTAGCCGGCTCCTGACAAGCAAAGTCAATGGGGCAAGCCAGATTTGCTTAACCACCGCATGATTCACTTAACCTCCACTGATTCACTTAACAACTGTGGCAAAAAAGGTCATAAAATGGGAGCAAAACTCACTGAACTGCCTTGTTTAGCAACTGGAAATTTTGGGCTCCATTGTGGTCGTAAGTCCAGGACTACTTGTAGTCAGATTGCTGAACGGTTGAACAATAACAGCATAACCCTATGAAACTTTAAATAGCAGTAATTGTTTGTGTTCACTGAGACTCCTTGTGAAAGGCCACAAACCTTTTTTTTCCATTCAGTGATAGTACAGAGATGTAGCTGTACCACAAACCTATGTAAGTGCATAGGCGCACCAGCGTGCATAAGCGCACCAGCGTGCCTACCATCCCTGTCCTAATGTTCCCTCTTATCAGTACCCATCTTATGTATATAAACAATGTTATATCTATGTATATTACCAATACGTACTTGACAAAATAAATATAAATAAATAAATAAGTTTTAGACTAGCTTCTGTGATTGAATTATTAGTGTTCCGATTGTCCCCTACACTCACAAACTGGGTTCCTCAAGAAAAGGACAATGATACTGAAGGTTAGCTGATTGCTCAAATAGAAAAATACAATCTGTCTGTCCATCTCTCTGTATGTCTAGGAAGTAAATTGAATCTCAATAGCTCTAGAGAAGTAATTATTTGTCCTTCTTTCTGTGGTCCTGGTCTAAATTGGATGTCACAGATCTGCTACCTGGATTGGGAAGAAAGCTCCTACTGGTATCAAGTATGTGTCAGAGCTTAAGATATTAATTGTCCGCAGTTGTTAGAGAATCAAGCGGCCTGGGAAGTTAAGTGGACTTCTTTCCATTGTTACAAAGGGCAAGTTCTGTTCCTATTATTCCCTGCATTGATTTTCCTGGGCTGCCTTAGTTCACTGCTGGAAAAAACTCTTTTGGCAGCTGAGTAAGTATATTGATAAATGGGAGTACAACAGATTGTGAAATTGGCTGAGAAAATCTTTAAAACAGAAATGTAAACAATTCAGTAATGTATCACTTTGAGTAATTGTGTGTTTTATCTGTATAAGCAGAGCATTTTTATCCATTTGTTAATGTGCTTTACCCATACAAGTCTTCCCAGTTACTCTAGGGCTGAAGGGGGAAGGAAGACATTTATTATTTAAATTGTTCTGCCTGTGGAAGTTTAATGGAGAGCTGGAGTGATATTTCGGGTCCTTTATATCTTATCCGGAGTCCCAGTGGTGAAATCTAAAATTTCCCCTCCCGGCTCTGTGGGCGTGGCTTGGTGGGTGTGGCTTGGTGGTCATGTGTCCGGGTGGGCATGGCCAACTTGTAAAATGTGGTGAAACTCACTAAATTGGCTTTCTAAACCTCCCAAAAAAAAGCTGCAACCGCGGTCTCTTTAAATCTCTGGCTTGTTTTTGGGCATTCGTACTCACTTCCCCACCCCACCCCTCCTGTCGCGGCTGATTTTCAGTCCCTGCGTGAGCAAAAGGGCTTCCTCTGCAGTGAAGGAAGGAGAATGCTTGTCAGCCAGAGGAGGAGGAGAGGAGGAGGAGAGGAGGAGGAGGAGAGCAGCAGCTTCCCTGGGCAGCGCTCAGCAATCAGCGACTGGCAGGGACCTTCCAGTTGCAACCAGCTGGTAGCGGCGATGGGGCAGGGAGATGGCAGCTATCCTCGGCACTGAGTGCCCAACGTTGGTGCTGCCTGGGCTAGCCAGTCGCCATGCTCTTTGCCCACTTTTCAAGCCGAAAAGTGCCGGATGCTTTGGGGAGAGGGATTGCTGCCGAGTGCGCTCTCTCCTGGCGCAACTTGCTGAGCAGATTCTTCCCCTTTCTGATCCATCCATGCCCCGACCTGAACTTTAGCTGCCTGGGGGCTCCACGGAGGTAGCCACCCAACTCTCAGAAGCCGCAAATAAGATTTGAAAGCTCGGGTGCAAAAAGGGGGAGAGCGCAACTGCCGAGGTGGGGGGGAGACTTCCAAAGTGGGTGGCCTTGGTGGAGACAGAAAGGGGCAGGGAAGAATCCACTCAGCAAGTTGCACCAGGAGAGAGAGCGCTCAGCAGTGATCCCTCTCCCCAAAGTGTCCGGCACCTTTTCAGCCTGAAAAGAGGGCAAAGAGCATGGCAACTGGCTAGCCTGGGTGGCACCAACATGGGGTGCTCTGTGCCGCTGCTGCCCCAGAGCAGCAACGGGTGGCCCTTGGTGGAGACAGAAATGGGCAGGGAAGAATCCGCTCGGCAAGTTGCGCCAGGAGAGAGCACTCCCTCTCCCCAAAGTGTCGGCACCTTTTTGGCCTAAAAAGAGGGCAAAGAGTGTGGCGACTGGCTAGCCCGGCCACTGCCCCTCTCAGTCCCAGAGCAGCAACAGATGCGTCTCCACCAAGGGCCGCCCGCCCACCCACTGGCTGGGCCGGGCTGGACGCTGACCTTGGAAGGCAAACGGGTGTGTGGGACCACCGGGAAGGCTGCTAGCTCCCTTCCCCATGGCTGGCCAGCCCCTACATGCTTGCCTGCCTTCCACGCGGCCTTTTGCTTGCCTGCCTTCACAAGCTGGCCACAGGGACACCAGGAAAGCTGCGTGGAAGGCAGGCAAGCATGTCGGGGCTGCGGGCCATGGGGAATGGAGTAGGGAAGGCAGACTGGGACAGTGGGGGGGCAGGGGCAGCTAGGTAGGCCACAACTTCGCAGGCTTACCTGGCAGGCAGATCAGGGGTGCAGCGCTTCAGGCAGGCAAGCTGCAGAACAGAGACTGGGCGGGGCAGGGTGAGCGAGCGGCAACTGGGGGACCAGTTTGGGGGCATGGCCAGCCAGCTGTCACTACTGATTCGGTGAACCAGGCCACAGATCCGCTAACGGTTCTCCCGAACCGGTCCAAACCGGAGCATTTCACCCCATATCCTCCCCTTTACAACTAATATTTTTGATAGAACTTCCACACTCAC
The DNA here is from genome assembly GCA_023053685.1 of Diadophis punctatus similis. NCBI lineage: Eukaryota > Metazoa > Chordata > Lepidosauria > Squamata > Dipsadidae > Diadophis > Diadophis punctatus. Next base: position 155,462,741 of record JALIGW010000001.1, read on the forward strand.
ATTTTCAGAGTCTTGAAAATCAAGAGCCATAAAAGCTCAGATCTGATGTCCGTACCAGGGAATGAGGTGGTATGGTGGGGCAACACTCCTGTGGCTTCTGCAACGTTATCTCAAGAGATCAGCGGATTCCACATGAAACTACTTTTTCCCCACATTAATATCTGTATCATTTTTTAAAAAATTGTACATATAATGGCTAAAACTGATTGCCTGGATTTGCCTGTTCTTCAGGGCCGTGGTGGCAAGGGAAGTATCTATGTCTGGGCCTCTGGAGATGGAGGAAGTTATGATGACTGTAACTGTGATGGCTATGCATCAAGCATGTGGACTATCTCCATCAATTCAGCTATTAACGATGGGCGGACAGCTTTATATGATGAAAGTTGTTCCTCAACTTTAGCTTCTACTTTTAGCAATGGGAGAAAGCGAAATCCTGAAGCTGGTGTGGTAGGTTGAACAATTACTTCTTTTTGTCCTTTGTATATTTTATTAATCAGTCTTCATTCAGCTGATACATTGAATAATGGCTTCCCTAATATCCACCCAATAATTTTTGGAAACTTGAGGAAACAGTATACAACACTAGATGAGAAAAATCCTATTTTACTGCTGTTTAATGAAAAAACTGAGAAGTTTGGCTGAAAGGAGATTTATTTTTGGAGATTCTCATTATTTAGTGAGAAGACAAACATGGAAAGGTCATATAATTCTTTATGAAAATCAAGCAAGCCAACCTTCATCTCCCTACTCAACAGATGTTTGGTGACATTTTAGTTATAATCTGAGGAATTATAACTTTAATATTGTTTTGAATAAAAGTTTTCAAGAATATGTATGTTTTTTTGTACTTCAACCTGCTTGAGAAAATGCATGAAGTTGGTATCGGATAACAATTAATGTCAGTCTATATGCAAGTATACTCAGTAGGATACTTTGGTTTTAAAATTAAGCAAAACTAGATGTGGAGATTAAAAATGCACACAGTAAAATGTTAATTATACAGTTGCTATAACATTAAAAAGCCTTTAACTGTAAACTTGGAAACCATCTGGCTGTAATGCATGGGGATAGTTGCCCACCAACTCAGGAAAAAGCACTTTAAGGAATTGCAAACAGATGCTCTCCTCACTGAATTCTCCAGCTTCACATTTAGTTTAAGGATTTGCACACAGGCCCTACTTCTGCGCGCTCCAACTTCTTGCTATCAAATCTGTAGTGCTGCACAACCAAACAGCTGTATGTTGTTGGAGAAAAAAACTATGGAAGAAAAAGTCTTCATAGAAGTCGGTCTTCAATTCTATCTGTAATAGACAATGTCAAGGTTGGGCTGGCTGATAAGGATATGGAAACCATATTGCTGATTTCATGATTATCACAAGATTGGTTTACCCTAAGAAACTAACCCCAAAAGATACATAATATATCACCCTGTAGCGACTACATAATCAAAACAAACAAGTGTGCCCAGTGGTGAAATCCTCCCAGTTCGGGCGGGCCAGTCGGTCGTCGTACAGCCGATAGAGCCGATAGCGACGATAGCGATCGCAGCACGAGCCTTCCCCCACCCGCTTCCCCCGCCTGCCTGGACGCTGCCATTTGGGTTCTTTTACCCTCTGTGCACGTGCAGAACGCTTTGCGCATGCGCAGAGGTTAAAAGAACCCAAATGGCGGCATCCAGGCAGGCGGGGGAAGCGGGTGGGGGAAGGCTCGCGCTGCAATCACTATCGTCTCTATCGGCTTGACGACGACTGACCGGCCCGCCCGAACCGGGAGGATTTCACCCCTGAGTGTGCCACATGATGAACAATATGAGGATCACCTATTCCTGAGTAGTCTAATTGTGTCCTCTACCACCACAAAAATTCAGCCCTGCTCCATTCTGGTGGCATCAGTTTTTGAATAACACCAGATGCAGCCCTTCAGATGATGGGAATGAGTTGTGGCCCCCAACCCTGAGAAAAGTAGCCAGTTCTAATCCACATTTAAAAATCTTTGATGTTATAATGTGGTGAATTTTATCCATAATTCCCATGAATGGAACTCATTCACAGGATGTTGCCATTAAAAGCAAGTTGGGTAACATGATATATGGCCAATCCTCCTTTATCCAGATTTATCCTAAAATATGTTCTACAGTAGGGGTTTCCTGTCTTCTAAAGTATGTTCCAGAGCAGGGATATCCAAACTTGGCAACTTTAAAACTTATGGACTTCAAATCCCAGAATTCTCCAGCCAACATGAAATTCTGGGAGTTGAAGTTCACAAGTCTTAAAGTTGCCAAATTGGACATTCTTGCTCTAGAGCCGTGATGGCGAACCTATGGCACGTGTGCCACAGGTGGCACGCAGAGCCATATCTGAGGGCATGCGAGGTGTTGCCTATGTCAGCTCCAGTGCACATGTGTGCGCTGGCCAGCTGATTTTCGGCCTTCTTTCTGGCTGTTTTCGCTCACCCCAGGCTTCAGGTAAGCCTCCTGAACCCTGGAGACAGCGAAAAACAGGCCAACCGGAAGTTTGGAAACGAATTTCTGGTTGGATTGTTGGGCTGTTTTTTGCCATCCCCAGGAAACCCTGGGGAGAGGGAAAAACAGCCCAACGGGCCTACCGGAAGTCTGGAGGCTTCAGTGAGGCATGTGCACATGCGCGGGGGGCAGTGCAGGGGGGGTTGTGCACATGCGCAGAGGGGCAGCACGGGGTTGTGCACATGCATGGGGGGAGGGCATTGCATTATGGGTGTGGGCACATGCATGCACACTATTGCGTGCGCGCACACCCTTTTTGCATCCGAGCCAAAAAAGGTTCGCCATCACTGTTCTCGAGTAATGTTTCTCACCTTTGTCAGCTTTATGGTGTGTGGACTTCCCAGAATTTCCATGCTGGCTGGGGAATTCTGAGAGTTGAAGTCCGCACACCTAAAAGTTGCCAAAGTTGAGAAACCCTAGAGCAGGAAATCTTGGAGGATGGCATGGAGACAAGAAGGTACAGAAGACAGGAAGCAATGCTTACATTCCACAAGCAAGAAACTACCAGTAAGGACACAAAAGAAAATGAACCCTCCTTAGGAAGAAGTGATTATTCTGTTTAATATCTCTTTTTATCTCTTTATACACCCTGAAGACTCAAGTATCATTTATCTAATTAAGCTTCTTGTACTTTTGTTGCAGGCTACAACAGATCTATATGGCAACTGTACATTACGCCACTCAGGAACATCTGCAGCTGCCCCAGAGGCTGCAGGGGTGTTTGCTCTGGCCCTGGAAGCAAAGTAGGTGAAAGCAGCCATCAGTTATTTTGTTCTAAATGCAAATCACTCCATGGCTTGGAATCCAATTTTAAGCATCCATGAACTGAACATCAATTGCTATCTAAAGCAGGCTGCACATGGAAGCCAGTTTTATGTTTTTTTAGAAAATGTGCAAGGAGGGAAAGGATATTTTAAAAAAAATTCAAAAGGCTTTAAAGCCATGCAGGTTGCTTCTGTATTACTTGATCTTCCTGTATTGACAGAAGAACGTGAAACCACTTTCGATGCATTGTGCACTCTTTATCTCCTGCACATATTCTCGAAACTCATCAAGAGGGCTTAATTCTTTGGAATGCAGTTAGGTTAACTTTAGAGGAGGTACATGGAAGATGGCACTTATTCTTGAAGAGTTATTGATTTCTCTAATGCATTTTTAACCCATGGTCTCTTAAAGATCCGTCTCCTCCTGTTCAATCCTGCCATGGCTTAGTTATTTCCACCCTGGTTGCTTTTAGTTGTGCATATTTTCTTAATACACTGTATGGCTTTCTATAGTCTTCTAAGTATACTTATTGGATATGTAGGAAATTGTGCCTCTAGATGAGATCTGAAAATCAGCTGCCAAAGTATTCTAAGAATAGGGCAGAACATTTCTCAGATAGTTTAATTCAAGCAAAATCTACTACAGTATATCTATCTATCTATCTATCTATCTATCTATCTATCTATCTATCTATCTATCTATCTATCTATCTATCTATCTATCTATCTATCTATCTATCATCTATCTATCTATCCAGTGGTGGGTTCCTACCGGTGTGGTCCAGTGTGCCATTCCAGTAAGGACCCGCTGTTTGCGCAATTTGCGCGCAACGGCTCCGGGGCCGTCTTCGCCTGTCTGTCAGGCGGCGCCATCTTTTTCCTCAAATTTTTGGCCTTTTTTTTGCTTCCTGCACATGCGCAGAAGCAAAATCGCGCGAGGAGGCGCATGCGCATAGCAAGCGCGCGAGCGCATGAAATGTGATGATGCACGCGCAGTGCACCAGTAACCAGGTAAGAGGAACCTGCCCCTGCATCTATCTAATCTATCTTCTATCATCTTCTATCCCATGTCTATTTACACCAGGGGTGGCCAAACCGTGGCACATGTGCCAAACATGGCGCATTGGATGATTACAAGTGGCACATTGCATGCTTGCGCCTACTTATTTTTTTTAAATAGGTGTCATAACTGAATCCATCTTAATATTTTCAACACCAAAGCAATGTTCCCTGTAAAATTAGAAAATGGCGCGCGGCAGTTAAAAACTGCCGCACAGCGTTTTCTTTTCATGTGCGCAGCCGTGCAAGTGCACAGCCTCTGCAATTAGAAAATGCCAGGTGGAAGTTAGAAACTTCCGTGCGGCATTCTCTCATTACGTGCGCGGCCACGCAGCCGCACACCTTAGAGGGAACAGTGCACCAAAGTGATCTCAGTTCAATTCGTACAGCCTTCGGTAATGTTCAACTTCTCAGTGTCTGAAACTTAGAATGGAACTTGTGAGATGTTACTTTAGGTGGGTTTACAAACGTACGAATATTTTTATCGGTGTTGCCATTGCACGTTCCTGCTCAAACGATCACAAACACCGCGCACTAGCAACACATCATGTGTTTGAAGTCACGTGCGAATGAGCGGTGAGCGTTCGATATGGTCAGTCAGTTCTGAGTGAGCCATCGTGGCGTGGAGTTTGAAGCAGTGTTTTATTGAGTGTACTAGTGTGGTTTTTGTATTGAGAGTGATTGAAAGACAGATTCAAGATTAAATATATATTGCGTTTGTCAAATTTTGAAATGGCGTAAATTAATTAATTAAATTGCGTGATTGAATTATTCCTTTTCCTCCCTTAAGCAAAGCAGATCCTACCCCTATCCCTATTTTACAACCCCAAACATGAAAGTAAGAAGGTAAAAAACGTGCTTGAGTTGTATGGCGCATCTGAACTTGTCTGTGAAAAAATTGGCGCATGGTATGCTTAAGGTTGGCCACCACTGATCTACACTATATCAGTAGTGGGTTCTAAATCCCATCGCTACTGGTTCACATGTGCAGAAGCATCCCGGGTGGGTGGGCGGAGCCTCCCACCGCCGCTGCTACCGGTTCGCTGAACCATGCCAAACCGGGAGCAATCCACCGCTGCACTATATGTCTGTATCTATGTCTATCTAAAACTTCTATTTCCTCTTCATTGTCATCTGCAGGGGTGTGTGTCAAAATCTGCAAGATTATGTCACAAACCAAGACCTGTCATGCATTGATATAACATACACATAAAAAAGGGGCGGGACTTAAATAATGACATCACACTCATTTTGTGAATTTTCTCTCTCCCCCCCGCCCCATCCCAGGCAGAAGCACCTGCTTAGATACCCCCTTTTTCCCCAAAATAAGACATCCCCTGATAATAAGCCCAATTGGGCTTTTGAGTACATGGCAATAAGGCCAAGTGCTTATTTCAGGGTTCAAAAAATATATAAGACAGGGAAACACGGTAGTACTACTATTTATCCACAGATCCATGTATTTTAAAAAATATTGTTTTTATTGCAGAGTACTTATCCTTGATTGTTAAATCAGAATGTGCTTGCCATAAGACATTGTTAGAGCTTTCAAGATAGTGGGGGGGGGAGATAGGTGGATGAAATAACCCTCTAAACCAGAAGTGTCAAACTCGCGTGGTCACAGCGTCATCACGTTTGATAGCCCCGCTCTAAACATTCAAGTATATTTGAATGCAATTTTCAAATCATTTGATTTTGCCGAGATAGGGTTGATCTTTCTTTGAAAAACACAGCTCTGAGAAAGTCCAAAAAGAATCTTTGTTATTGAAACAGTTATTGAAAAGTGACTGTTTATCAGGTTAAAGTATTAAGCAAAAAGCAAATCAAAGGGGAACAGTGGGGTGATGTGTGTCACGGTGTGAATATTGCCAGTTGTATGCATATGCAGGGTGATGCATCCCTATCCTAATATTATGGTACATTCCAATACAAGCAGGACAACGTGATGTGATTTTCTGCGCATGTGTGCATTCCTGATTCTCCATTATTCCCTTCTGCCTTTGATTCTGACCGGAGCGGTCACGATTTATTAGCAAGATGTAACTATTCATGATTTATTGTTTTTTGTACCAAAATAAATATTTTCTATTAGACTTTTAATCTCGGCTTTATTTCTAAATGTCTGAATTCCAAGAAAAGATCCACATCGCTTCTATGAGATTTATTCTCACTTTAACAATGTGGATAGTGATAGTGGTAATAGTGGTAGAAGAGAGATATTGCAGACAACATTTTTTTTAAATCTAGTTTTCACATTCTGCACATCTTAAAACGAAGGGCAAGAAATTTCATGAATGGAAGAGTTTGCCCTCTCCTTTTGAAGATTCATTGAGCCTTAAGAATGAATCCTTGCTATTTTTAAAAGGCTTGCTTATATACACATAACAACTGTCTGAGATATACAATGGCCTTTGCCAAAGTAGATTTTCTAAAGATGTTCACATCTCCCTATTTTGCGTTCTGGCAGTGTGGCTCTGACCTGGAGGGACTTGCAACATTTGACTGTGCTCACATCCAAAAGGAACCAGCTTCATGATGAAGTTCACAAGTGGAGAAGAAATGGAGTTGGCCTTGAATTCAACCACTTGTTTGGCTATGGGGTCCTGGATGCTGGAGCAATGGTTACAATGGCTAAAGACTGGAAGACTGTTCCAGAGAGATTTCACTGTGTGGGTGGATCTGTCCAAGAGCTTCAGTAAGTAACAATAAACATAAGTTTCTTAGAACTTTGCATAGCTCTTTTGCTGTGCTTTCATTTCATCCTGTAGCTGGGAAAACATCGCATTGGCATAAATTGCATTGTCCTTGGCCATCATACACATCAGGAATGGGATTATGCTGTGCTGCTATCCACATTCTTTGAGGGTAGTGTTTGGTGGTTTTCCCTGGGTGAAATTTAAACAACAACTGCTGGAAAAAAAACTAAGAGTGTTTATTTTACAGAACGTGTTCTGGAGTGGTATTTCAACGCATCCCTCCCTCCCTTCCCCCCTCCCTCCCCCCCTCAAAGGACCAACTACCTGTCAGCCCATTGGCAGCAAAAATCACAGCTTTCTTAGTTGTAGTGAAGTGGCTGACTGAATTTGTGTAGCTGAAACACAGTTGCTGAATGAACTCTTTAAACCAGAAGTCAAGAAAGATGTTCTGTATAAGAGAGAGAACTCATCAGCTATGGAGAAACCTCAGACTGACATATTTTTTTCCAAAATAATTCTTAACCTTATAGATTATCAACCTATTAGCTATTAAGATGCAACCTTAAGATTTGTGCAGTTGAGACTGGGGACTGTGGTTGAAAACCTGCAGTTTGAAACGTTATGGTATAGATGTTTGTGTCAAATCACAGCATACACAGCATAGTTACTAAGCTATGTTCTTCAAAAGGTGTCTCTGTGGGGGTGATCTTTCAAATCGTTTTCTGACTTCTGAACTAGTCCTCGCATTTTTCATGGCAAGGTTTTTCAGAAGTGGTTTACCACTGAGGGCTGAGAGAGAGTGATTGGCTCAAGGTCACCCAGCTGGCTTAGTGCCTGAGGTGAGTCTAGAACTCCTGGTCTCCCAATTTCTAGCCTGATGCCTTGCCCACTGCACCAAACAGACTCTTCAAAGGCAGGGAAGGGAAAATACGTATGTTGAAGCCATACCTGTGACAAGTTACGTTTTGTGACAGATCGAGCCTTTTAAAACAAGATTCCATTAAGAGAAGACGGGAGGAGTTCAGCTCAGAAGGTGCCAGGTTGTTAGAAGCACAAGAATCAAGTCCTTCAATTGCATGTGTTAAGCTGAAGGGGGACTAGTCAATTTCAGGTTTCCATTCTCTAGGTCAGTGGTTCTCAACCTTCCTAATGCCGCGATCCTTTAATACAGTTCCTCATGTTGTGGTGACCACCAACCATAAAATAATAAAATAATTAGGAAACTCAGGGGTGGGTTCTAACTTACCTCGCTGCTGATTTGCTTCCTCCTGCGCTGCGTGGCAGCGCCTTGTGGGCATGTGTGTGCTTTGCGCGTGCACACATGCGCAGTGCCATTTTTTAAACAAATTGCAAAAAAAAGCCGAAAACAAGATGGTGACTCATGCGCAGTGCCAGAAATTAGGCTTCTGTGCATGCTCAGAAGTTCCCACAGTACAGATATTATTTTTTTTGCAGTAGTCTATTTGCATGTGGGTGGATCTGCCTGGAGATGGATAGAGGAGCGGTGTCTCAGTTCCTAAGACCATCGGAAATAAGTGTTTTCCGATGGTCTTAGGCGATCCCTGTGAAAGGGTTGTTCGACCCCCCCAAAGGGGTCGCGACCCACAGGTTGAGAACCGCTGCTCTAGGTTCATCAGTCAGCTGATCTCTCTTAAAAAGAAAGAAAGAAAAAAGGAACTGTCTGCAGTAGTCAATTTCTTGTCTGATTTGCTGCTAAACCAGCACTGCAGGATTGGTGCCGCATTGAAAAGAATGGGGCAGGTTTACAGCACACCTGTCAAGCTATAACCAAGCCAATCATAGCCCTCAATTGTGTCATTCAAGTCTCCTTCTCCGTGTGCCATGGATTGTCTGGATGAGAGGCCTTTCATTTTCCCAGGAAAAAAATCATTAATTTCATGCCAAAACACTTTGGCCCACCTTCACTTTGCCTCAGCTGTGGGCTGCCTATAAGAGGAAGTTTTTCTGGCATGATCATGTCTTCAGAATCAGTGAGTGGAACATTTTTTTTACCCACAGTAAACATCTGTATTGATGAGTCCTTAATCCAATTTAAACTTACAAAACTGTTGCCTCACTTCAATGGATTAGTTATCCTTCACTAACTTTCCACATGTAGGAATAAAGAACAGGGTTATTCAATATGATTCAGATTATCCAGTCTTACAATATTTAGAGGGAGAAAATTGGAGTAGTAAACCCAGCTTGGGAATTATATGGCATTTTCCTTCTGCTATAAAGCCAATGTGATAGGCTGAATCAAAAATGGTCAGGAAATGCCTTCTGGAAAAGACCTCGGTACTCCATTCCTCACTTGTAACAGCAGAAAATAGATTTCATGAAAAGTTACCAGATAGGAATTATCAAAGCACTATATCAAGCAGCTTTCTATGTGTATTTCAATATGCAAGACCCACAAGTAATAAAAAAGGGCATGCTTTTTTTTATTCAAAAAGTTTTATTAGTACAAAGTACAAACATTTTTCTCTTTTCCTCCCCCCCTCCCCCCTCTCACCCACCCACCCCCCTGACTTCCCAGAGAAAACGCAGGGCATAGTATTCAATAAAATAAATTTCAGTTATACTAATAAATTTTTAATTCCACATCTCTCTAATTCTTTAACTCCTTATTGCTCAAAACCTTTTAAGCATAATCTAAAAATCAAGCATATTGTTAATCAAACATCATTTCAATATCTCAGGCTGGTAATTTGCTCCACTAATTATCTTTCCTTTATATAGAATTTATATAATCTTTAAAATATAATAATAATAAAAAAGGAAAAAAATAGAAGAAATCCATTTCATTCAGTTACAACCATCAACATCATTACCTCAATATTAAGTAAAATTTCCTTCTTCCAACAATACCTCTTCAGTATACATAATAATTTAAAGTATTCTAACAAATTGTTAATTCCGATATTTCTATATTTCTTTAACCCCTTATGACTTAAAGATTTTTAAACATAATCTAAAAGTCAAATACATTATTAATAACCCAACATTACAATATATCAAATTACTAATTTCACGGTGATTCTAAATCTTTAATTGCTTTAAGATATAATAATAAAAAGAAGAAGAAGGAAAAACAAAAAAGAAAAAGAAACACAACCATCAAAGTCATTTCCTCAATAGTCAATGAGTCTTCTTACTGCAAAGTATCAATTTTCATTCATCTCTCCATCTGTCCTATAACTCCCAAATTCTAATCATTCCTTCTTCTCGGAAAAAAGGGCATGCTTAACTCCATCAAGGAACCCCCAATTATTACTTGGCTTGTCTTTGTTTATAAATAGTAAATGGGGCCATCTTTCAAAAAATCAGAAAATAGTTCTTCCTCCTCACCCAAAAACTGATGATAAAAATTAGGAAAGCTGTAGTCCTTGCATTGTATTAGTTGGAATATAGCAGAACCTGAGTGTCTTACTGTCCTTTCCAATAGATCTTCTTTCGCATTGGGCCATAATCTATGATGCTTTCCCTGGTCTTTTTCCTGGTGTTGGTAAAAACAAAAGCAGCAACAAATGAGCATCATTTCTGTCAATATATCTATTCCTTTCTAGTGACTAGGACAGTGAAAGCACACTATTATAGTCATCTCTGAAAGTCAGTTTTTCAGGATGTCTTCCAAGTCAAGTATCCCTGGAAGCAACACTATTATGCTTGTGAGACTACTCCTTCAAGGTAGGCCAGCTCAAGAAAAAGATAAGACACCACAAAGATTACAGGAATTCCATTTTATTGTGATATCTATAGAACAATAAAAGCTTGACAGGTTCTTTCTATTCCATTTTATACCAAATAAAATCAAGGCAGGGTTATTTTATTTTTTATTTTATTTTGTGAGATTTATATACCGCCTCACAGTGCAAGCACTCTCTAAGCAGTTTACACCAGTAAGCAATGTATTTTTATATTGCCCCCAACAATCTGGGTCCTCATTTTACCTACCTCGGAAGGATGGAAGGCTGAGTCAACCTTGAGCCGGTGAGATTTGAACCGCTGACCTGCGGACCACAGTCAGCTAAAGTGACATGCAGTACTGCCTCTAACCTCTAACCACCTCGGCTTTTCTCAAACCTTCTACTTTCCTAGGATTGAATTGTTAATTTCCTTCTTTAAGAGCTCATCCATTCTTTCATCAAGGAATTTTCACATTGCTTTACATTTCTACATGATCTGAAGAGTGTATATCTCAAGGGTTCCTTATTTGGAGGAAGAAAGTTGGGCACATACTGAAGCATTCACTTTGCTTTCTAAACTGGATAAGAAACATAATATTCAAGCCATAATACAGCCAACATCAGGACCAGAAGTTCTTAGTCCAATAGCAGGAACTTTAATGACGGTCTTAGTTCTTATATGCAACAAGTTGTTCATGACTAGTGTTCAAGGGAAACCAATAACTGAGCATGGTAAATAATATTCCAGTTTGAAACCAATTAAATCATTCATTAAATTTGTATCTGATTTATTCCATCATATATTGATGGCTCCAGGTTACTTTTGGCACTCTGCATATGTAATCTGAATGCTGTTTCATTGACGCATTATTTTGTTTGCTCTGTGTTCTCAGGTCTTCAACTTAATGATAGTTCAATTGTTTTCTGATTTGATTTCATATGAAGTCAATGAAAGAATCAAATAATTAACTGGGGCAATTTATTAATTTACCATTCCATATATTGTATAGGAATTTACACATTATGATGTACATGTTTTATAAGGATTATAGAACATATTGGTTAGGTTTTATCTGGACAAATTTAAATATGATAGCTTACTGCCACATATTTACTGAAGGCAATCATGAGAAATGCTGGAAGTTGTAGTTCAGCTATATGGAAGGGAAGGGAAAGGGAAGGGAAAAGGAAAGGGAAAGGGAAAGGGAAAGGGAAAGGAAAGGAAAGGAAAGGAAAGGAAAGGAAAGGAAAGGAAAGGAAAGAAGGAAAGGAAAGGAAAGGAAAGGAATCTTTGTATTATTGTAAGCAGGGGGTTGAAAGTAAGGAGATTATGCTTCATCCAATTTGGACAAAAACAAAAATGGGTGCCCATTGAGAGATGGCTGAGATGTGAGTTTCTATGGTTAAGATCTGTTCATTTACTTAATGGCCATTATTGGTTCAGCCAATACTTTATTAAAGATAGTGACTGCCAACCAACAGAGGACATAGCAGCCTGGAAGCCAAAATTAGATGCCCATAGGAGAGGGTAGATGCTGAAGGGGAGGGAATGTGGTATAGCACTGTTGTAAAACAGAACAAAGATTGCTTATCCATTTTACTAAACCTTCCTTATAAAATTAACCCATTCTTGGAGGCTAGCTCCACCCTACGAGAAAGGATGTATCAGGTGAGTACCAACGTCCCTTTTATATTTAATAAAACTTTTTTTAAAAAAAGAACAAAGATTTATTCTCTCTGAAGGATTTAAGATAGCTCAGGTAGAAAATAGCATATTTGAATCACAACTGGAAAATATAAGCACAGGATGCATTTGTATTGGGCTGGGAGTAAAAATAGGATGACAACATCCACTCTTGCATTCAGTGATATGACTATATTTGTAATGAGCCAAGCAGGAAGTTTGAATCTGCCCAAGATGCTCTTTGTAGAAATGCTGATTATAAACTTAAATAATAAATAGAACACTATAAACAAGTTATGACCTGAAAGGGAAGCACCTAATTTCATGATCTCATAAAGCCTCAAAAACGTGATTTTTTTTCAGTGGGCCTGGAGACCACAAATGGAGACAGAGCCAGTCAAGTGGCTGATTTGATTGTGTTGTTGATGCCAACAGGGATGGGGGTGGTTTTTGTTCTGAGTTTTATTATATGAGGCTTTTTTTTAAATGTTGTAAGCCACCAAGGAGTCACCTACTATATGTGTGAGTTTGGACAAGCTACATAAATTTGTATGTAAAAATAAATGACCTATTAATTATCTTGATTCAGACTTTTTATATTTTCATTCCAAGTCTTAATCTGCACTTTTGGATTGATGGGTACTAAGGAAAACATGGTATTCAGCATTGCTTTTTTTTGCTTTTTTTTTTTGCAAATCCTAGGAAAATACCATCTGGTGGCAAGCTGGTTCTGACCCTTTCAACAGATGCTTGCGAGGGGAAAGATAACTTTGTCCGTTACCTTGAACATGTTCAAGCAGTTATCACAGTGAACTCTACGAGAAGAGGCGATTTGAATATCAACATGACCTCACCAATGGGGACAAAATCCATCTTGCTGAGTCGGCGGCCGAGGGATGATGATTCCAAAGTAGGCTTTGACAAGTGGCCTTTCATGACTACACATTCTTGGGGAGAAGACCCCAGAGGTACTTGGGTTCTCGAAGTTGGGTTTGTTGGGATCTTGCCCCAAAAGGGAGTCCTGAAAGAATGGACATTAATGCTACATGGAACTCAAAGTGCACCCTACATAGACCAAATAGTGAAAGATTACCAGTCTAAACTGGCCATGTCCAAGAAGGAGGAGTTGGAAGAAGAATTAGATGAAGCAGTAGAGAGAAGTCTCAAAAGTATATTAAACAAGAATTAGCACTGCTTTGCATGCCAAATGGCTAGATTTCCCCTTTGTCCTTTCCTGTATGTCCCCATTAGGCATATAACATTCATTGTCTCTCGATCACTATCCGACCTTTTCATTCTACAATGGTACATTGTCTAATTTAACTAAGTGGAAATTTCTGAATTCTGAGCCTCAAATATATGATTACAAACCGATTACTTTGCAAGAGTGTATGGCTGTAACTATTTTCATTTGAAGACAAATTGTTTATTTTGTTTTGCTACATTTGACCTCATGCAACACGAAACAACCAACTGGCAACATTTCTTTATATATATTTTATAGCAGATACATAATTTACAATTTTATTTTAAATTTTGGAAGATGTAGACTTGCTGAAATATTGCCAGTTATTAAAAAAAGGGAAATAAATATCAAAATTTGGGGTTCTAAATTATATTTTATTTATGTTTCCATGAATTCCTTTGAAATTAAACAAAAATAGCTGCAAAATCTTACATCATTCTTCTGCTGAAAATTTTCCTCATTGCTGGCTGCTATTGGCCTTTGAAAAGTCTATATTCACTAACCAATATCTTCACCAGCATTTAGCAGTAAGAGAGAGATCTTTTTTTGGCAGGAAACTGGTGCAACTGTTTAATTTATTTATTTATTAAATTTGTTCGCTGCCACAAGGCAACGGTTTATGTAGTTTTTTCTCTTTAAAAAAACCCTTCTCTTCCCCAAAACTGAACAAAACTTTAAGCACAGTTTTTTTTAAAAAAAAGTCTAAAATACAGTTTGGTCCTAAGATCAGTTCAAGCACATTCCCAAAGCCAATAAAATAAGAATCATAGCTTGTCAATAGTTCTAGAATACCGACTCTATTATGCATTATCACAAACTGCAAGACTATAGTATCCTTGAACTAAGCCCATTGAATTCAGTGGAAGTTAATTTTGGTTATATAAGAAGGAAATTGTCCTGAAATAAATAGATGAAGTTTATGGGCAAGCTAGTTTTCTGAGCTGTAATGTTTACCCAGGTTCATACCCACAGCTTCAAGCTATCCCTAGGCTGCAAAAAGTCATCAATCAGTATCAGATGTGGAAGTATTGATATCAGTAGTAAGCACCTCCCTTTGCTTTATTATAGTTCTTTTGGCAGACCAATCTGTACAAATAATTCCCAGTTTATGTAGCATACTTTGACAACTGAATTTGTTGCTTGTTAAATAATTTCCTAAAGAGCAGGGAGATATGTACTCTTTGGAAGATACATCTAAATAAAATACTATGTAGAGTTTCTGCTATATTCATAATCCGCACATGAGCTATAGTGTAGCTGTTCTTCTGAGATCTTGAGTTCCGAGCTAGAAATGATAATTGTGCCCATGGCTGCCTGCTCATAGTCCTGCTTAGATTACTTTTCTAATGCCCTCATGTGAACAGATATAATATTAAAAGATGGATCAGGCAAAGCTAATCTTTGATCCCAGTTTGCCAAATCATGGATTAGGAAAACAGTGCAGTGACAGTGATAGTGACTATGGTGGGATCCCCACTAGTGATGTGAAGCATCTTCTAGTGACCTATTGCTACCGATGAAGCAAAATATACCCTCTCCTTATTATTGTTATTTCAGCACAAACTATAGTTGGGTAACATTAAAAGGTGTTCTGTGTGTCTTTGAGGATCCAACCTTTCGCTTTTCAAAGGCAAAGAATGATTATGTTGATTGGAGAGAGAAATAAGCTTCTTTACCAATACCTCATGCCCACTTCTTATCTCTTCTCGTCTCTGTCCTCCCACCTAAAAGAACTTTGACCTTAAACACCAACCTTCTGTTTATGATCATGAAAGTTGCCCTGGTGGATTCCACAGGAATGAGACCCATTTTACATCAAGCACATGAAATGGACATGCATAGTAACCTGCCTGGCAAAATTATTGACTCAAAATCCTGAGGAGAAAATACTCACAAATCAATGAATGTTCATCTTTCTCCTCACTCCTCACTAATATTCTCACAGTGAGGAGAAATGATGGGAAGGACTGTTTAATTATTATTTTTTTGCAAAATTTGGGGAAGTGGGGGAACGTTGCTGAAGCTCTTCTGTTCCATAGAAATTCCAGAGTGCAGAAATCAGAATGGTGTCCAAAATTCAGTGTAAAGAGAGTTTGATGCCGAGGAGGTACCATTAGCTATTCCTTGCCTGCATTCAGATTGGATTATAACGCACCATAATGTCACTTGGACACTTCTGAGAATCTACATTCAGTACAGATACTGTATTACAAGAGATTGGATGGGGAAAGATTTCTTATGTGAGAATTTGGACTGTGTGAAATGAGAGCAGAAGCAAGCACAATTTGGTGCTCACATTAATGGCTTCAAAACCCAGCAAGTAATGTTTTTTTACCATTTCCTTGATGCTTTCATACTGGGCTTTGGATTCTTAGCAGCATCCCAATTTTTTGCTTCTACTAGCACTCTGCATGCAAATAATGACGCTAATGAAATGTGGAATAATTAGTGTCTAATTCTCAATGCAAAATGCATTAGGGCACACATAATTTGTGCAGTGTTTCATACAAATTTATGGGCTGCAATAATGTTTGAACTGTCTCTCACACTTCTTTGTGTTTCTCCAGTTTTTAATATGTGGTATTTGCAAAGATAAAACCTCAAGCATTTCTATTACAAACCTGGCTATTCAGAAGTAAATTTTGGAAATTTATGAATCAAAGACATGGTTAATGAAGCCTCAGAACTAGAATAGTCTAGAAATATATATGTAGATCTATCCCTTGATCTCCCAGATACAGGAATCGGTGAACAATAAGAACACCAATACTTCTGATTAAAAACCATCATCAATCCAATCATTCAAAAAAGAAAAAAAAGAAAAAGGGAATAAAAGCCATACAATTTAAAAACCGAATATAATAAGTAATAATATAGAACTAAAATGGTTAGTGGTACAAAACTAAAGCAAGCAGTGAACCAATCTCATTTCTCTTGAGAATGAGTTCAGCAGCTAGAGTTTTGCAACTAAAATACCTTTCTTTTTTCTACTCACTTATTAGCGTCTCAGGTGGACCAAAAAAACAGAGTTTGTAGACCAAAACCAGCAGGGCTTATAACAAGTACTACAAAAACTCTCCAATACATACAATAGGTGTAGAAACCACTTTTTTTTACCATCTTAAGTTCAAAAACATTTCATTGGCAATTCTCTTTTGAGTATGTAATAATAATATCAAAAAATGAACTAAGGCATGAAACGTCCAGATGTTCATTCTTCAAAGAAAAGAAACACTAGTTTATTGCTAAAACTGGGCACAGATTGTCCTGGCCCTTTTGTCTCTTGATTCTGCAAGAGCAACTCGGGAGACCCCAGGTTTAAGTACAGTACCTTATATTTTTGAAATAATGTCAATCCATAAAATATTGTATTCTCAATTCCAGATTAGTTTATTGGTTGATCAATATCTCTGACTTTCCATCCTCCAGCAACATTTAGGATCTTCATGGAATCCTAAAAAGAATTTAGCTATTTCTTATTACACGTCTCTGGTACAATTCCAACTTTTTTTAATTAGGATATTTATGCAGGATATTACTTAAAATTTAGTTTGAAAATTGAAGACTTTGGCTAGACAAAATTGAGCTCTTTGAGGGTTAACTCATTTTCTCTCTTAAGGAAATGGATACTTAAATATTTCTCAACAACTCCATACAACCTGAAAGTGTGTAATTTTGTCAGGGACAAGATCACATGGCTCCATTATTTCATTTTTTTGTACTAAATCATTCCTTGATTAACTACATCAACTGTATCATTCCATCACCTTTTGTTTTTCTGCCTTTCAGCTCAGAAGGCCAATGGGAGCCTTCTGAAGGAAAAACTATAGTTTCTTCAATAAAAACAATGTTATATAACGCCCTGAATAGAAAGGTAAAAAGTATAAGACAAACAAATTAGAATAAATTGGGTTTACGGCAACTAATACCCAATACTTCTTTTGTACAGAGATGAGATAGAGAAATAAAAGCGATAGAGACAGAAACAACTGATACTGCAGAACTTCTTTGATTTAGCCTCTGAAATCTCAAGTAAGAAGAATTTCAAATTTCAGCTCTGAGAAAGCTTTGCTGTTTGACACTTTCAGTCCCCATCTTCTTTCTTAACTTAACATTGTGCTACATTGACAGCATTCACTGCCAATGTAATTTTTCTTTATTTCCTGCTGAATTTGAAAAATTTCAAAAATTCGTCTTGCCTTGTGGAGTTTTATTTATTTATAAGACAAACAATTTATTCTAATTTGTTTGCCTTATACTTTTTACCTTGGAGGTTCATGCAGGTACCAGGTTGCCTCCCTCTGAGGTGGAAAATGTTGAGCTGTCTCAAAATGGTGCCTGTGAGCTTTCCAAAGTTGTCTCCCTAATCAGACCTAGAAAATCTGCTGAATTTCAACAAGTAATCTGGAGTAGAGGGGATTTATGTTATATATACAACTATTATAGCACAACACACACAACCCTTTGCATCTATTTATTCTAGTAATAGAGTTCATTGCAAGAGCCTTCTCTGTAAGATGTTAATTATTAGTTTCTTACAAAACAGAAGATAAAACTAAGGTTAAAGTGCTTGCCAGATGGCTGACGAGACACGGGGGGCCAATTAATGGGCAGATGATTAAAAAAAAAGCAAGTGGAAACTTCTACTGGAATATCTGGAAGTGCTTTTCATGCCTCAAGATCATGGCATGTGCAGCTGTCATATGTAGGGAATAATGCTCAAAATGCTTCCCTTGCCATCTTGAGATTTTATTGCAGAGCCAGGGGCTCTGTATCTAGATCCCTTCGGTGTTAACAGTTCCTAATGCCAAAGTTTTATGTACCTTGGGGGTATGGACTGCAGACTCATGAGTATCTTGACTTTCCCTATGGGAAGCCACAGGTTATCCAAAATAATTAGTTTTGTTTTGTTTTGTTTTTTGCTGCTCCAAAACGTGACTCTTGGCTTGGAAGCAGAAAAGACACATTCTGTTATTTGACTCTTTTTGCCAGGAAATTTAGCCACACTTGACTTTGCTTGATTCTTTCTGCTCCGCCTGATCGGTTCATGTCATGGGTAAATTGTTAGAACCTCTGGGATTTAGCAATAAAGGGACATTAAAACATTTTGGATTTTGGATGTAGATTGTGGGAGAGGTTGGGAGCACCAGGCTAATCAGTCATTTAAAGCAGTGTTCCTCAGACTTGGCAACTTTAAAATATGTGGATTTCAGCTCCCAGAATTCCTCAGTCAGCATGTCTGGCTGGGGAATTTTGGGAGTCGAAGTCGACATATCTTAAAGTTGCTAAGGTTGAAAAACACTAATTTAAAGCATTTTAAAAATCTGGTTTCCTATTGGGCTCTAGCTTCTAAACTTTACTCCTTGTGCTCTCTGAGCTTGGGTGTTTTCTTTATTCATTAGTGATATTTATATACCGCCTCACAGTGCAAGCACTCTCTAAGCAGTTTACACCAGTAAGCAATGTATATTTATATTGCCCCCAACAATCTGGGTCCTCATTTTACCTACCTCGGAAGGATGGAAGGCTGAGTCAACCCTGAGCTGGTGAGATTTGAACCGCTGACCTGCGGATCACAGTCAGCTAAAGTGGCCTGCAGTACCTGCCTCTAACCGCTGCGCCACCTCGGCTCTTATATTCTTGCAGATATTTCATTACCCAAACTACATCATCAGTGCTAGGAGCACTACTAGTTTGGGTAAAGAGCTATCCACAAGAAAGCAACCAATCTCAGCGAGCACCAAGGACTCCTCATTTCAACCTCAAGCTACAAATAATCTCCTTTATTGGTCTTTATTCTCTGAAGTCCCAAAAATTAAGAACATTCTTACTGGCAAATTTGCAGGGAATGCTAATGAAAAAGACTGCATCTGCCTTTATGGTTTGGATCAGGCAAAGACTTTACTGACTTCTTTCTATATTGCTCTTATTACAATGGCAGTGGGTTGATTCTGATTGTCCCTTTACTATCTGAGCTACCAGGGTCCATTGGCGCCTTTTATACAGTTTATCTGTTAACCAGTAGAACTATTAATCACACGTATAGGGTTGCTAGGTTTTGTGCTACTGGTTTGCATCCCTCAAAGGTTAATGATTGCTTGGCACTGAATGCAGGCACTGGGTCGCCATGGTTCTTATCTCTTTTATTTTTAATTCAATTTTTATTTATATTCTTCCTATTTTCTTTCTCTTTTTAAAGAATGGACGGTGTTTACTCTCAATAGTGCCGGTCTTGTGATGGTAATAAAATGAGAATCTGTTCAATTATTTCGTGATTTATTTGCACTTGTGCCTTGCGGTACTGGGCACAGTCAAAGATATATTTCCTTTGCAAAGTGAAAACTAATCGTATGCATTTTCCACCAACATCATTTTAAACATCTACTTTCCTTGCTTAATTTGCAACGAGTAAACTGGTTATTTGAGGGTAACTGTTATAGTTACTATATTGCAACTTTCAAATCTCCCAGTATGGTTTAATTTATGAAGCTCCAATGCTGGACATCAAAAAGGCATGGCTAGTTATATGCTTGAATAAAAAGGGAGATTGTGCATTCCAAGTAAAGCTTCATAACAACATGTAAACAATTATAATGCACACCAGACAAATCTGAACTTCGTTGACCAAATAGAACATGGAACTTAAATATATATTCTGACAATATGGGAATCATGTGAATTTATAATACGGCCAAAAATTGTTCATAACCTGAAACTCCACCTGCGTAGTGGCTCCTTATTCTTTTTTTGGAATAGGCAGTGTCCATAATGTGCAAAAACATGCAGGCCCTGGGACGCTAGGAATCCTGTGAGTGGTGAGTGAAGGAAAATAGAAACTACTGTATATTCTCAAACTGTGCACTGACCTGCAAATATTGGCATTGTTAAATTAGTTCTGGATTTTTTGTTTGTTCATTTGTTTGCTATTGTGAATGGAAATTGGCACACCTTTTTAAACCCATGAATGTAAAACCGAGTTAAAGAATACATTGGGGCTTGTTCTATTCTCAGATTTTTGCCTGAACGTGAGTGTTTTAATAACCCAAAGAGAAGGATTTGTAATAACCGAATCCTTCTGATGACAGCACGAAAATTCTCAGCCACAATTGAGCACACTTCAAATTCAGAGACTTCCATTCCCTTTGATGAGAGAAGCACATTAGAATCATATGCATCAGCATTTGTGGGTATTTTTGCATGAAACACTTTTACAGTGGAAAACGCGGAAGCCTTTGGATAAACAACGTTGCATGGCCATAAATACTCCCTAAAGCTAATTAAGAACAGACTTCCTTTGAATCTCATTGTTTTTGTTTAAACCGTGATTTCTTAAAACTTAATGAGCATACAGTATGAACATGCATATCTGAGAGTAGAATTTGCTTCTACTGTGATGACCATCAACTCTATTCTAGTCCTGCATGAAATCATTGCTCCATTGGAGACGAATATCCCTATTGGCATAATGCATTTTCATCAAATTCAGCAGTAGCAAGGGACCGAATACTGTAGGCACTGCAGCTATCTTTCCTTGCTGGTTCAGTTTATCTATACTTAACGTATGTAACCGTTTAAACCTTTGAAATTAAAACATTTAAACTTTTGCTATACTATATGGAATGTGTAGTAGTAGCATACTGGCATTATCGTATGATATATATTTATATAGACACATCCTATTGTAAATAAGAGTAAGAATTTATTGCATATATGCATACATATGTATGTGTGTGTATGCATTTCTAACAGATGTGCATAGCCCATGCAAATTTATTTACTGTGAAAGCAAAAATGACAATAATGTCCCAGAAAGCCTTCTAATTGATAAGGGAGGGGCTCATTGAATTTATATGTAGAGATGCCATTGCTGTGATGTAAGTTTTCCATTTGAACATTAAAAGTCTTATATTGTAGCAAAATAACTAAATGGGTGTATATATTTTCATAATCCCAATGGAAAAGCTATGCTAAGGAGCAATGGCACATTTTGATATTAATAGCACTATTATGTAGATAGATTCAATTTGTAGGATTTTAATTTATTGTATGCATCAGAATGCAGTTATGAGTCCTTTTTGTGATACTGCTGATGCAAAATGATGTTTATTTATCATAATTGTTTGGGTTTTTTTTAAAGTGGAAGTCATGAGATAAATTGTATACAGGCAATGAACTATGAAGCCCTGCACTAATGTTTTATAATGTGAGTAAAAATAAAGAGATGTTGTAAAGCAGTAGATCCAAGCACAATTGCTTATCAGTAGCTATGTGACAATGTAGTCTTTACATTTAGATTTAAAAAAAATATGGCAGAACATGCTGGTATGATTGTTTCAGAGGTTAGGTAAAGAAAACTTACACTTACACAGCCTGTTCTCCATCTGCCTTTTTTATATTTAGACTAAATATAATCTAAGAACAAGTGAAATGAGAAGCTGAAGTCCCAAAATCTCACCAAACCATCTGCTGAAATTGACATGTGAATTGGTTTGCTATAGCAATAGGCTGTTTTGTTTATTTATTTATTTATTAATATATTTATACATGGACCTTTACAAACTGTTTTCCGGGGCAATCTAAAAACAACA
Organism: Diadophis punctatus similis; assembly: GCA_023053685.1. NCBI lineage: Eukaryota > Metazoa > Chordata > Lepidosauria > Squamata > Dipsadidae > Diadophis > Diadophis punctatus. Next base: position 155,484,988 of record JALIGW010000001.1, read on the forward strand.
CTTTAGAACTGCATAAAACCTACAAAGCTAATTATGTGAAAGGGCTGGATTGCTTTGGATTAAAACACAGTAAGCTGGACATCAGGAAAACTTCTACAGGAAGAACATTCCACAAACTAGATAGAACTATGGAAAAGGTCCATCTCTCATCCACACCTGGTACATCTTAAGGTAAGAGAAGAGTGATGATGAGGCACATTGTTTCAAGTATTCAAGCACCGGGATTGATATTTTGAAGTGTGCCAACAAACATATAAGGAATTATTGGATTTGTTTTTTTAAAAAAAAGAAGCTCTGGGAATATATTTCTGTTCTTTGAGAGCAGCACAAAATACAATACATTGCAATCTAAGGAGCGTGACTAATAACAGTGAAGTTATTTATGTGCAACAGGAGGGCTCCATTGCCCATGTACACCTAGGTGGACTTTCCATTGGCATCTAATTGGATACTGTGGAAATATGTAGCTGGACAACGTTGTGTAGGGGTGAAGATTCTGTTACTTTCCAGATGTTCTGTAATTTCCATGCTCTTCAATCATGGATAATATGACCTATGGTCAAGCCTAATTTATCGCTTTAGAGATGGCCTTTATGCTTATCCAGTGTGGGATATTATGTTTTCTCTCTTTTTAATGACTGGTTCCATTTTCAGATCTTTGAATAAACAAAAATCTGTTTTGCATAGGGTACAATAGTCTTGCCTGGAGTGGCCTGACTTTGTAGCCAAGATTATAGGCATGTGAGAAATGATCCTGAGCCCATTTTGGAAATTGGAGGATTTTAACAGTTAACAGAGTCGGAAGGGACCTTGCAGGTCATCTAGTCCAACACCCTGCCCAAACAGGAGACCCTGACATCTGGCTCTACCTAGGATCGAACTCGCAACCTCCTGATTATGAGGGAAGAACTCTACCTCTAAATCATAATGTTTAAATAGAAATGAGAGACACAAATGTGTTTTATGCTGACAGTTTTATTTCCACTGAAAACATATTCAGATATATTTTGAAGGGCAAACCTAAGCAGCGGGGAGCAATAATGCCCATGCTGCCACAACACAATTACCTAATTTAATGCTCATGTTTTGTAGAACAAAAAGGAATCAACTGAGTCTGTCAAGGATACCCATAGAACTAAATTTATCTCAAACAAACCCCATCATGCAGAAGATTAAATTAACTTCATCCAGTCAAATGGAGTGGGATCTAATAATCTACTGAGCCATTTTCCTTATGATGTCCTCCTGATAAAAGAGCTGAGGAGAAGTAATGCCTTCCCTCAGAGAACTCACTGCCAAAACAGGGCAGCACAGATCATGGTTTCCCAAATATTGGCTGCAACCTATTGCTGCTGGCCTAGCCAATGGGGAAGGGGCTAGTAATGTTGAAAAGCCTTACTATTATTTCCCTGGTGCAAGACCTTCTGGAAATTCAGACAGTTCCTGAAGAAAATGGTTAGCTCTGTGTTTCCAAAATGGCAATACTTGATCCCGTTACCATGATTCCACGAGTCTAAAATCACTAGTGGTTTTAAGCATATTGTGGGAATAGGGCCTATGGATGGCTTCACTGAACTGGCCAGTATCATATACTGGGAGCCACTACTTGCTTAGTGATAGTATTTCCCCCATTTGGTGGCCTCTAGAGATGTTGGTCTTCCCTCAGCCCATTCCTTTTGGCATGCTGGCTGGGAGTTGAAGTTCAATATATCTATAAAGCAGCAAGGAATTATCCATAAATAGATAAGGGAGTCTTTGTCAAGATATGCAAATACTCCCAATAAAAATAGCCTGATTTTTTTAAAAAATTATTAGTGTTAGATACACTTATCATCTAAAAGCATTTTCTTTTAAGAATTTATCCTTCAGGGATTTCTTAGCAAATGAGGAAGATGAAAACTTACCATGGGTGAAACCTAGAGGTGGGATTCAGAAAGTTCTGGAGAACTGGTAGTGGAAATTTTGAGTAGTTCGGAGAACCAGTAAATACCACCTCTGACTGGCCCCGCCCTCATCTATTCTCTGCCTCCTGAGTCCCAGCTGATTGGGAGGAAATGGGGATTTTGCAGTAACCTTCCCCTGGAGTGGGGAGGGAATGGTGATTTTACACGCCCACCAAGCCACGCCCCCAAACCACGCCCACAGAACCAGCAGTAAAAAAAATTGAATCCCACCCCTGGTGAAACCCACTGTTTAGAGAGTTTCGCCTTGGAGTCTACTGTAAGTTTTGGTTCCATCCTCTCATCTTTCAGAGTTGTGTATGCAATCAGATGCACACCTGTTGTTTCTTTCATGTATGCAACACCCTTTTCAATGACAAGGAATCACCAGTTCTATAAATGGAGCCAAATGAATTTCTTCGGAAGTAAGTGAGAAAGTTATGTGGACAGGAAATGCCCACTTAAAGTACCAGATCTATATCTCAAAGATTGGATTAAGATAACTATGAGTTAAAGTGAAATTTGTTTTTTACAGCAATTTAATCCTTACCTTCACTGCTATGCATTTTTAGATATGCTTCAGCACTGTGACCTGCAGCTTGACTATTGCAGCAGTTCTAAAATCTTTGGTAAGAAATTCTCAATAAAATGGATCTGCTCAAAAATTAGACTGACTGACAACAGACTATGCTACCCACAAACCTGGGGTCTGTTTTTCTGGTGAAACTTGAGCCACCGTATGCAGATCCTCGTGTTAAAGCAATGGTCTTTTAACTTTATGTGTTCCATAGTTGACCCAAAATGGAAACATACAACGTAAATTCCTATATAGCTAACTCACTGTATAAGATTGCTCAGCCTTCTTATCATGCAACAAACAAACGGCCACCTATCACTAAGCTTACAGTCAAATGTTTGTAACTGCTGTTGATGGCAACGAACATAAAGGCTTGGTAAACCTACCAGAGATCCAGATGTACTTAACCTGTTCACAACTGCTTGGAGAAAATACGATGCAGAAGGTCTCCTAATGTCCAGCGATGGGTTCTTCTGCCACTCTATCATTTAAAAAATTATCTATGAGTTCCATCTAGCAATATTGGTTTTGCATCCACCAGCTAAGACTTTGGAAAAAGTCCAAAGAAGAGCAACTAGAATGATTAAAGGCCTGGAGACAAAAACATATGAGGAATGGTTGCAGGATTTGGGTTTGGCTAGTCTAGAGAAAAGAAGGACTAAGGGTGACATGATATTCTATTCTAGTCTATTCTATTCTATTCTATTCTATTCTATTTTATTCTATAGCAGTATTCCAGTATTTGAGGGGCTGCCAACAAAGGGGGGGGTCAAATTATTCTCCAAAGCACCAGAAGGCAAGACAAGAAACAATGGATGGAAACTAATCAAGGAGAGAAGCAACCTGGAATTAAGGAGAAACTTCCTAACAGTGAGAACAATTAACCAGTGCAACAGCTTGCCATCAGAAGTTGTGGGTGCTTCATCACTGGAGGTTTTTAAATAGAGACTAGACCTTCTCTGTAATGGTATAGGGCCATGATGGCGAACCTATGGCATGTGTACCACAAGTGGCACGCGGAGCCATATCGGTGGGCACACGAGCTCAGGTCCGGCACACATGCGTGCACTGACCAGCTGATTTTTGGGCCTTCTGGGCCCACTGGAAGTTGGGAAACAACCTCTTTTCAGCCTCTGGAGGGGGTGGGAAAGGCCCTTTTTTTTGCTCTCCCCAAGCTTCAGAGCCTTTCTAGGAGCCTGGGGAGGGTGAAAATGGCCTCCCCCCCGGAGGTCCTCCGGAGGCTGGAAATGTTCCGTTTGCCGACTTCCAGTTGAACCGGAAGTTCCATTCTTTTGCTCTCCCCAGGCTTCAGAGCTTTTCTAGGAGCCTGGGGAGGGCCAAAATGGCCTCCCCCCCAGAGGCCCCCCCGGAGGCCAGAAATGGCCAGTTTCCCAACTTGAAGAAGTAATATACAAATATTCATATCAAATAAGCAGCTAACTCAATTGGGCTTCTGTATCAGAAACCTAAAGCTACCAGTGTTTTAATTTCTATGAAAATGTTCAGAAAAAGAGAGCCTTGGGCAATTAATTAACATTCATAATTCTGTATCTAGTCAGGTCCATTGCTTAGACTTAAAAGTGAGAGCCAAGAGTTCTACTGCATTGTGCATAGAGGTCCAAGTGACTTCCTAATATTCTGCCTTTTGTGGTTATATGGCAACACAGATCCTCTGAGCAAATACATCTATGGAAGACAAAAGATTTATTAGGCAAAAATCAACCAAATGGTACCAGCTAACATTCAGATATTTGTATCATCAGAAACTCAGGTATTAGTATAGTCCAAGAATCACTTCAATGAAGACATCAAATCCATTTGTATTATATTTGATACACTTCTCGACATGTGGTGGCACCAAGCACCATGGCCCCAATCCCTTGCAAGTCGATTTGATTAAGAAAAACTTGTGATCTTAATAGAGGTGTACTTCTCCCCTATTATTTTCCTTTGATCGTTGATTTAATGGGGAATAGAGAGTATTTTGGTTCTTCCCTGGAGGATTGGGACAGTTTAATTCCAAACAAGTGCTTACGAACATATTAGGTCTAAATTAATATTTAGAGCTGGGGATACATTAAACCGGTTGTTCAGGTCCTTCTTTCTTTCGATGGTGTGGCTAATCTTCTCCATGTCCATTCTTCTAACTGAAGCCAACATAGGAATAATCTTGAAAAATGGGGGCTTCTGTTCAACTACAGCCTCCAGAGATGGCAAAACTGAGTGTGAGGGAGTGACATTTCAATTTTATTTAAGATCCCCAAGGTGAAACTACTACAATTTTGCTATCGGCAGAGAAATTCAACTCCACATTCACTATTTTTATCACTCCATCAGACAATATAAAGGGAGAGTAGTGAGGAATCAAGCAAAATACATATTTTAGGCTACCAACATCAAACCATTGACATTGGTAGGGTTCCATTAATCTTCTTTAGCATTGCTTTTAAATTTAAAAAAGAACTCTGAGGATCACTTCCGTAATAATTGTAAGCTGGATTAATTGGCTGTTTGAAGGTGCATACTAATGATTTTTGTTTTCCAGTTTCTTTTTGCTGGTTTTCTCAGTCATGGTCTCCATAACCATAGCAGTTTCTTCATAGCTTTGAATTTTGTCATCAGAGAATTTTTCAATGGATTCTACCATTTCTACCTTCTCATAACTCATAGTGTTTGGGGAAGCTAATTCCTTATGCAAGTCATCCTGCTTCTTGCATTGCTTCTTTACATAAATTCCTTCTTCATTTCGTTCACTTGGGCATGATGTGGAAAATGGTTCAGGTGCCCCAGTAAACTGCACTTTTGGAAATTCTTGTTTTTCCCCGAATTCTCTCCAGACCCTGGCTCCATCATCATCCTTCTCTTTGCCTATCAGCTTGTACTCATATTTAATGTCTTTCTGCATCCTTGATCGCTCTTGCATTCCATGGACTTCAAGTTCACTTTTGCAATATTCAGGAGATCTGGGTAATTCTGGGATTGGTTTCATACCACGTGATATATTTCCTTCAACATTTGAAACAATGACTCTACCTTTATAAGGAATAGGTAAAGAATGGAAGCAGGTGTCATCATAGCTGCCTTTTTCTGTGATAACTACATACCCTTTAGCATGGAACCCAGTTCTAGGTTCCTGTCTTTGATAGCATCTGACTTTCTCTTTCACTATATTGCACAGTTTGTCAAAAGCTTTGCTTATTTGTGCTCCATCAGGCACATCTTCCTCTGCTTTTCTGGGCTCAGTTTCTTCTTTTGTACCATTGGATCCACATTCGCTTTCTGTGAGTAGTCCTTCATGCTTGAAATCCATTGGAACTTGGTCAAATCCTTCTTGTGGCTGGTCAAACGTTTTCTCTAAGGAAGACCCATTGGTAAGGTCCTTTGGTGTAATCTCCTTCCTCTTAAACATTTTCTTTGGCAAACTTCTTTGTCGAAACTTGGCAGCAGCAATGTCTTGCATGACCAGTGTAATGTCTACATGAATGGAAATAAAACAACCATAAATATAACATGAGATGCAGCCCACTAAAGAGGAAATGTATCATATGCAGACATTACCTCAAATATGGTTGATGAGGGTGGCTTGAATATTTGTTGAAGAAAATGTTAGTTCGGAGTGCATCATTTGTTTAGGCAGTGTCTATGCTTGCCCTTTGACTGATACACTCCAATATGTTGGTTAAGCAAAGACAAAACCTAAATGTGATTCACTTTTAATGACAAATTTAAGTTGATTGGATTTGTTTACTATAATTTTACTTTAATGCAATTAATATGATTACTGCTTACCTAATTGCTTACATAATTATTGCTAATACCATCTACATGCACACATTCTCAAGATAATACCTGAATGGATGATTCATATATGATGAATATTTAGATGGAGCTACTGAACAGAGAAAGAAAAGGAACTTCTCCCTCCCTTTTTCTCTCTCTCTGGTTCTTTCTCTCTCTGTCTCTCTCTCTCTGTGTGTGTGTGTCTCTGTCTCTCTGTCTCTCTCTGTCTCTCTCTGTCTCTCTCTGTCTCTCTCTCTCTCTCTCTCTCTCTCTCTCTCTCTCTCTCACACACACACACACACACACACACACACACACACACACACATTACATTTTTAATTTTGTTAGGTACAGTCTATAAAGACAAAGCTACAGCTTTTAAATCTGAGTATAACCTACAAAGATGCTCAGCAAAATGGACTTCTGCGATACTGTAATTCAACATTACTAGCATGATTGTGTAAGAAAACACTGGTATTTACCTGGGTCCTGCTGGACCATAAAGTTCATGCAATTAACAAGAAATTAAATAAGGGAGGGTCAAGTGATGAAGATACCCAGCCAATAGTTGATCTCAAAAAGCTAAATAGAATCAGATCAAGTAAGCACTAGAATAAGAGATCCCCAGGAAATCCCCGGGTTATAGATGATAGACTGGTCTAAAAAGTTTAAAAAATAATCCTGGAAAAAGAACAAATCACTTCCCCATTGTTAACAAGAAACATACACAACTTATAGCCATTAGAAGTCAAGCTACATGTGATGAAACTATTTTATGCAAGAGAGAAAGTTCATTTTAATACAACCAAAATTCAGGCATAATTATTTTAGGATTTACCGTATGTTCTGGCGTATGAGACGACTTTTTAACCCAGGAAAATCTTCTCAAAAGTCAGGGGTCGTCTTATAGGCCAGGTATTGTCTTAACATCAGGCAGCCTTCCACTGGGAGCCGGGCTGCACCAAATGTTGGGCTTCGGGGGGGAAAGGGGGGCTCATAGGGAGGATTTTAAGGGGATCAGAGAGCTGTTATCAGATGCAGCAACTGAAGAGAAGCGGTGGCACAGCAGTTCCCATGGAGCAGAAAACCTTGCAAGGAAAGGCGGAGACTCGGAAGGGGAGGGGGCGCAACTGGGGAAACTTCACCTCGCTCTCCTTCCCTCCTGCATCTGGGGATTCCCCCTCCTCCTTCTTGCCCCCCCTGGTCCCCTCCCCCACTCGCAGCGTCCATAGCACTTGTTGTAAAAGACATCGGGAGACCACGAAGGGGGACAGGAGGGAAAGGAAACTTGGTTCTCAACCCCCTCTTTCCCCTTTCCTACCTCCCCTCTAGGCATAAAAGCTCTCTGCCCTTAACCTCTTCGTTGAAGCCACTGCGGGGAGGGGGCTGAGGCGCTGCTGAGCAATGCAGAAATCAGGATTTCTGTTGACAGCTTGCTCGTAATTTAGGAACTCTACTGCTGCAAAACATGCCTTTAAAGCAGAGGTCTTCAAACTTGGCAACTCTAAGACTTGTGGACTTCAGCTCTCAGAATGCTCCAGCCAGCTATGCTGGCTGGAGAATTCTGGGAATTGAAGTCCACAAGTCTTAAAGTTGCCAAGTTTGGGGACCCCTGCTTTAAAGCAAAAATAACAAGAGGAAAAAGTGGAATGGCTCCTTTACAAAGAAATCCAAAAGGCCTATTAAATAAGCCTTTTGCTTGTTTATTCACAAGAAAGGAACCCATTCCCTTCCCATTCAGGCACTTTCCAGAAGGAATGGCATGATGAATTAAAACCTATCTGTACTTTTCAGCATTCATGATCCCATCAATATTGCCAACACCACTGGCAGAAATGCAGCCCCAAACAGGTCAGATGCTCCACCATGTTCCCTTGAAGGCGACAAACACTCATTTGTCCATCTCTCTCCAACTCTTCTCACATAGGGTTTCAACAAATTGGATCCAAAAATTTCAAACTTGGGTTCGTCATTCCATAATACTCTTTTCCACTGATCATTAGTCCAATTTTTTTGAGCCTCAGCATATATTAGCCTTTTCACTGTGTTACCCTTCTGCAAGTGTGGTGCCTTGGCTGCTACCATCCACAAAGACCATTTCTGATTGTGCTTCTTCAGACAGAAGAAAGAAAGAAGAAAGAAGAAAGAAAGAAAGAAAGAAAGAAAGAAAGAAAGAAAGAAAGAAAGAAAGGAAGGAAGGAAGGAAGGAAGGAAGGAAGGAAGGAAGGAAGGAAGGAAGGAAGGAAGGAAGGAAGGAAGGAAGGAAGGAAGAAAGAAAGAAAGAGAAAAAAGGAGGGAGGGAGGGAGAAAGAAAGAGAGAGAGAGAAAGAGAGAGAGAAAGAAAGATGTTAGGAAGGAAGGAAGACAGAAAGAAAAAGAAAGATGGTAGGAGGGGTAGTCTTATACGGCGAGTATATCCCAAACTCTATATTTTAACTGGAAAAGTTGGGGGTCGTCTTATACGCCCAGTCTTCTTATACGCCGGAACATACGGTATCAGGAGGCAAGATTTATTCCTGAGCTGTACTGTATATATACAAAACATTAATTCGGCACAAATTTTCAGGATCCCAGTGAACAGAAATGTTAACTCATTTTAAAAGTATTGGGACTATGCTCTGTGAACTGTGAGGTTGGAGACCTCTCTTTTTTCTAAGAAATCAATAGATGATTCGGTTGTTGTCCATCTTCCTTCAGTAAATGCAATGATTTTGTTAGGAGTAATCCATAAGAAAAGGGTTGAAGTAAGTCACCTGTGCTCAGGTAATACGAACAACGAGATCAGCATACAGAAACATATCACACGTTGCTCTCATAGGCTAAAATCATTTCTGTAGACACTTGATTACCTGTGCCTTTCAAGGGTGATGTCTCTGAGGGTCTGTAGGTCTGTGGAAATAGGGTTACTGGAGTTCCAACAATAGCAGAATTCAATCTATCAGAATAGGGAAAAGATATAAGGCAGGATCAATAAATTCCACCAAAACAAAACCTAAACAAACATTGGAAATAATGTTTAAAATAATGCCAAGGCAACCTAGGTGGGTTACATCCATGTAATTATACGTATTTGTGATATTTTCCAAATAGGTTCTTTTTATTCCATTCCAAACCTGTTGCCTTAAGGTGAGCTACATGGAGTGCAATCCTCACTCATCTCCCTATATCAACTCCCTGGAAATCCATTGTCATCAAACGTTCTAGAATAGAATGTCATACTCTGGCAGGTTAACAAAGCACATAGGAATGCCACTGAAAAACAACTGAGGAGCAAGAACCCATGCAGAGAGGATCCCTGTTGGAATAGCTGAGATACCCCTAGAAAGCTCTGTGAATGGGAAACTGCCAATGGTAAAAAAAATAAAACAAAGTGCTCCAGATCTCATACATATCCAAAGCCATCTCAATCCCTGAAATTTTCAGTTGTCTAAGAGAAAAGCCGGAACTGCTTCTGTTCACCGTTCCTGAAGGTTACTCTTTCTCTTATTTCTCTTTAAGCATATAATTGGACCACACGGTTGCCCCTCCTCCACCTTAAAGATGTGTGGGTTAAAAAGGTGGAGTGCATGAATATACATCTCAATTTCCCTGCATGTACTTTCCATGTTTACTCCACTATGAAAATTTTGTACATGTGCAGAGATGGACATGCTGTATAGAACTCCATAAGTTTGAAAATCCTGATACAATAAGGCACCCATTATGGAGAAGAACTTGGAGAAGCAAAATATAATTTAAATCCAAGAAAGGCGGAGAATGTTACCCTGTTTCCCCAAAAATAAGACATCCCCTGATAATAAGCCCAATCGGGCTTTTGAGTGCATGGCAATAAGGCCAAGCACTTATTTCAGGGTTCAAAAAAATATAAGACAGGGTCTTATTTTTGGGGAAAACACAGTAATGTTAAACTGGCTTTGCCTTAAATCCCTTGGGTACAATAGAGAGGGTAGAAAAGCACAATTAGACTTTCAAGATTGTGTTATTACAATCTATACCAAAAGTATTCCAGTATTTCTTGTGGAATCCATTTCCTGATCTGGCCTAACCTCAAATGAGTGACAGCCATCATGTAGAGGCTTCTAAGCACATCTATCTACACATATGTAAACAGGCATGAAGGGTACTCTGATTAGATTCATTCCCTTTCATTTTAATAGCGTGATCAGATCATGCTGGTTTTAACTCTTAGTGATCAACATATTGTCCTAACAGACAATATTGGCTTTGTGGGCGCAATCTATTTTTAAAGCAATTCTTGTTTGGATCTACATATGCTTGCAATTGTTGTTCGGTGGTCATACATGAATAAATACAGGACAATATGTTTGCAAGCAGGCAATTATGATTTATGGGCATAATATTGTCACTGCAGTTAAGATAGGATGAGTTCTCTCTCCTCAATCACTTTGATTTAAAAGAGGGGAAAGTGCTACAAACCACAACTATGGTGAGATACCATATTTTTGGAGTATAAGACACACCTTTTTCCTCCCTAAAAGTGGCTGAAAATTTGGGTGCGTCTTATACTCTGAATGTAGCTTTTTCGGAGCTTTTTTCCCAGCCCTAACTAGGTGCTAACTATCTTCCCAGCTCTTACCTTGCAGGCTCTTTCATTGTTACTCTCTCCAAAGAAGGTTTTTCCAGCCTTAAGTCTTTGCAGGGTTTTTTTCATTGCTCTACTTGCTCCGAATAAGTTTTTTTCTAGCCCTAACCAGGTGCTAACTATCTTCCCAGCTCTTACCGGCTTGCAGGCTCTTTCATTGTTATTCTCTCAGAAGAATGTTTTTTTAAGTCCTAACCAGGAGATAAAATAATGTGCTGAAGCTGACCAGACTAAGGACGCTAGCCAGATGAATACCTGGTAGGCAGATTTCCCCCCCCCTATTTTCCTCCCCCAAAACTAAGGTGCATCTTATATTCCGGTGCGTCTTATACTCCGAAAAATACAGTAATTACCAAGAGAAGTGTTATTAATGCAGATCTTTTCTAGATCTTTTAAAATTTTTGTGAATGACTAGTTCTATCTATGCACATCTCTGCAACTATTGCAGATTTGTTTATTTTTTAAAAAAAGATATGTGATTATTGACAATTGCACAAAGCGTTCCCCTTGACATCAAAAGAATTGAAACAGAAAGTAACCATAAATTAATTGCCTTGACTCTCAGATCTCCTTACCCAATTAAAAACAAAATTTGAGGGTGAAAAAACCTGGTTTTATACTCTTACAAGGAAGAGTTAAAAATCAACAATGGAAGTTGGTAATATCTCAGCAACAACAGGAAGTCATCTAGATGCCTGGAAATAAAAGCTTAGCACATTGATGTAGAAATGCTATTAATGGGTGACTCAGAGAGCATGTTGTGTGCTTCTATAGTGAGTAGCATATTCCATACCAATTAATATTTCATTTAGGACAATGGTTCTCAACCTGGGGGTCGGGACCCCTTTGGGGGACGAACGACCCTTTCACAGGGGTCGCCTAAGACCATTGGAAACAACACTGAGAATGGTAAATCATAGGAAACTTTAATGAACTGGGGGTCACCACAATATGAGGAACTGTATTAAAGAGTCGCAGTATTAGGAAGGTTGAGAACCACTGATTTAAGATGTTGCACAGTACTGGAGAATAATGTTTTGGTCTGAGAAGTTTAGACACCCTGCCATGCCAGCCAAAGTAGAGAAACCTGGAAAGCTGTTATGAATAGTCCTATCATTTAAAATATGGAACAATATGGTCAAGACCTGATTGTTCAGTATTGAAATGATTTCTTAGGTACAACTTGATGAAACTCTAAGCCATTTTGCTTTTTGTTTCAAGAATTTCCATACCTGCTATCTTCATTTTCAATTACACGTTTGTAACGCTCCAATTCACCCTCCAGGGACTGCTTATAAATGGACAGCTGGCGACACTGGTTGGTGTATTTCTCCAAGGTCCTTTCAGCATCTTCTATGCCCTTTCTCAGACTGTCAATCTGGTCATTATATAGATGGATCTCATCATTGTAGCTCTGCTGTGTGTCCTTAATCACCTGATCCAGCATTGCTGTCTGTTTTTAAAAAAGGAAGATGTGAGAGATTTCCTAAGCTTGGTCTGCTATGGGGAAACAACACAGTTCGCTAGCAGCAAAGATGCAGAATATTACCCTATTTCAATGACATGAAACAAATTATTGATACTTTTGTGTTTCAAGTATCACTTGCCATTAAAACACACACACACACAAAAACAACCAATATTAACACACCATAACAATGAGCAGCAAGCAAGTTGAGAAATCATATTTAGATAGCACAATGCCCAAGGTATAATTTCTTAAAAGTGTTCATCTGTCCTAATATAAATAATGTTAATAAAAACCTGCACATGTGCATCAGTTAAAGTTCTAAGTTCATACCCAGTATATAGGATTAGTGTAGTACTATAGTACTAATGTTTTAATATGTAGAAAAGTGATGGGTTCAATATAATCCTGAATTTTATGTATTTTATGAATTTTATGTATCTTTTCTTTTATGTACACTGAGAGCATATGCACCAAGACAAATTCCTTGTGTGTCCAATCACATTTGGCCAATAAAAAATTCTATTCTAATCTGTTTCTGTGATCATAAAGGTTTCATTGGAAAATTTAGCAGCAGGCCATCCCAAAATGGTAGTTTGATTTTTTTTCTCCACTTTTCAATCAAAGGACTACTGTAGTAAGATTACCGTAGGATCAGGATCAGGATCAGGATCAAGATTAAATTATTATTTTTATACCATAGATTTAGCACACCCATTTTACTGTACTCCCTCCCAGTGAATTGTTGATAACTTTATAAAGTCAACCTCCTCCCACTCCACTGACATAGTTCCTGAACGCCATATCCATGCAGGGAAAAGAAATTATGCAACTACTGGCGTTCTATAGATGTGTAGTAACATGAACCTGGAATTTTACACAGGCACTACAAGGACTTGAAGTGCCAAGACAAGCAGTGCCCTTCTACATTGTGTTCTCAAGAAAAACTGAAGCCCATTCCTTAATGTATCTCCCATTAAAAAATTAAAAAGTAAAAAGTAAATTAAATCAAATTAAATTTTGAGATCCTGAGAGTTCTCCTGAAGAACCAAAACATTGAATTTGAATAAAACTATCCTTCCTCTTTCTCCATGCCCCCAAAATTATTTATTTATTCATTTATTTATTTGTTTGTTTGTTTGTTTGTTTATCAATCAAGTATTACACTTGAACAAGGGAGGAAAAACTCATGTTTTTACATTCTGCTGCAGGCAGTTGAAACTATTTGTCAGAAAAGTTTCCAGTGGGATACATATTGACCACCAGATGGTGCTCAGTCACCTGAAAAAAACAGATATTTGCCTGATAGGAAAATTGTATTATCACTTCATCATTGCTCTTGGGATACAAATGTAAGAAATCAAATCAACTCAAATATCGTTATTATGGTTTTTGACCAACTTTTAGAGTAAAAAACAAAACCAGCATTCGAAAGATTTATTATTCAGATAATTCTGAAAACTCAAGAGTATATTCTGAAAGATCTTAATTAATTTGACTCAAAATGTATCTTCACAGATCTTGGGAACAATTTCCATTCCAAGGACTGAAGGAGTGAATTGTAGAGGTTAAATATTCTACCTCAATGAACCAGTGATGGGTTCTAAACCCCATCGCTACTGGTTTGCGCTCGTGCTCATGCTCGCGCACGCAGAAGCATCCAGGGTGGGTGGGCGGAGCCTCCAGCCACCGCCGCTACCAGTTTGTAGAACCGTACTGTACCGGTAGCAACCCACCGCTGCAATGAACCCTCATAGCTTATGATCTCTCTGGTGTTTTTAGCTGATAGAGGAGAAGAGCAAGTAACAATTCTAAGATAGCCACAGAGTTCTAAAAATGAAACAGGCATGCATGCCAATAAAGGCATGTAACATTAGAAAAAGGAAGGCACTGATTTTTGTAACGAAGTGTGAGTCTTCCTAGTGAGCAACAGGGCCAAAGTGACACTAATTTGAAAAAATTAGGATGCCATCTTTTTGCATAAAATGATTGTCTATGGAGATAGACTTGCAGAGGTGTCAAACTGGCAGCCCGCGGGCTGGATGCGTCATGCGCAGGCCACGCCCACCCCAGCTCCGCAAAGGCAAACAATGTTGCGATACGTCATGGTACGTCACGTGACGCGATCAATTTTGACACACATGAGGTAGAGGAGCATGAAAGAATGCTAAAGGTGTGTGTGAAAATGGTAGAAAACAGAGGGCTTAATCAAGGGATGGTGCAATGCTACCTTCTTCAAGGCAGGTGACATTACACTCTCAGAGAAGCACTGCTTATCTCCAGGTCCAATTGTTCACATGTGTCAAGCCCACAGGAGTCAAAACTCAGACTTCATAGAGCTCTATTCCCCTTCCTCAATTTCTCAAGGTCAAAAGAATCCCGGATTACACCAGAGTGTGCCACCTTGTTCACCCTGCTATCCGACTTGAGTGGATCCTAACAATTTTATTCTCGAAGAAAGTGGTAAATCCATCTAGCATGACTGTAGCAGCTTTGTCCTGTCCTTTTCTTTAAAAAACCCAGGTTACTTTGAACAGGACCATTAGTGGGAATCTCTGGATGTGATAAGCACAGAGAAAAATAGTGGAGGCCTATACTATTTCTCAGATAACCTCCTGCTTGTGAAACAACCATAATCCAACCTAATGATCTATTTTGTAATGAAATATTTTAAAAAACATTAATCTTAACTTAAATCATAATGCTTGTAAAACACTTATTGTAGAAAAAGTAACTTTTTTTTTTGAAACAATACCTCTGTCTGAAGCTTAAGTTTCTGGGCTTGGAGCTGAGAAAAAATGCCCTTGTATTCATCTAACTGATTCTGAAGTATTGGTATCCTTCTCTCGGTTATCAGCTTTTCCTGCAAACAAAACAGAAGGAGGAAATATGAGTGGAATTGGATTGGTATCAAAAATTTGACTATAGGTTGGAATGAAAATGATTGAAAAAAATCCAATTTTCCTCTTCGCCTGATGTAGAAATGTGATATACATCTTAATTGTTCAGACATCCCACAAAATTGGATGTTATGGTGGGAGTGGTGAATAGTATAGCCTACTGAAGGAACCTTGTGTACAAACAAGAAATATTTATAGCTTCCAGATGTGTTGAGCACCCATTACTCTCGCTTTCCTTGGTTTAAATAAACCTCTGTATTTGTGCTCATACCTGTGCATATATATTTCTGTAACCTATCATTTATATGCAACTACATGTTCTTCTAGGCCCATGATGGTGAACCTATGGCACGCGTGCCACAGGTGGCATGCGGAGCCATATCTGAGGGCACGCAAGGCGTTGCCTTATGTCAGCTCCAACGCACATGTGCGCGCTGGCCAGCTGATTTTCAGCCTTCTGGGGGGCCCGTTTTTCACCATCCACAGGCTCCGGAGGCTTTCTAAAAGCCTGGGGAGGGCGAAAAATGGCCCAATGGGCCTACCGGAAGTCCAGAGGCTTCAGTGAGGCCTGCGCGCATGTGCAGGGGGGCAGCACAGGGGGTGTGCACACCTGCGTGGGGGGAAGGCATTTCATTATGGGTGTGGGCATGCACACGCACGCTATCGCATGCACATGCACCCTTTTGGCACCTGAGCAAAAAAAGGCTTCAACAAATATCAACTAATTAATTGACTGAAGGGCTAGTATCAAGGCAATATAGGCCTGAATGAGATACTTTGCCTTGGTGAGGTACTTTGTGCTATGAAGGCAACAATATTTGCTTCATCAAGATGCAGCAGTTACAAAAACCAGTTTCTCTAGGTTCCTTCTCTTGCTTCAATGTCCTCCTCCAACTCTTCCAGGAACTGCAGTTATTGGAAGTGCCAAAGAGGACACTGAAACAAGGTGAAGAAAAGTAATATGGCATCTTTGCATCACTCTTTGAAAGCAGAGAGTGGGCATTCCAGAATCCAATCTGAGTTGGTCACCAGGACCAAAGGTTCGTTCCTCCAAGCTTTCGGACTTGTGCTGGAGCCCATCTTCAGGGAACTTCAGACATCTTCAGAGTCTCTGTGGAGTGGGCGGCATACAAATGCGACCAATAAATAAATAAATAAACTTCTCTCTCTCCAAAATGTGTGCACTGGCCTGTTCTGTGTGTTGCATTTATGTGGTGACTGGTTGTGTGTGGCTTTTAGTTCTTAATTGGGGTGTTGATGACCAACTATGAAGTCATTGATTGTTATTTCCTTGTGCTGCTGCAACCTTGGGCTCCTGGGTACCTGGTAAGCTAGTGGTAAATTAGCACTGACTGACAAGGAGCTGATTTCCCAGGCTTCAATCATTCCTTTGTGGAAGTAGCTTCAAAGGAGTTGTAGCAAAAGGAAAAAGTAAGAAGCACTCCTTTGTAGCTCTGTATCGATCCACAGTATAATCCTCCAAACTTTGCTATCTTACCGTCTGATCTTATCCTCCCCTCTTATTTTAAAACTCTTTCAATGAGCATAATTTTTCTTCAGGCATTGTGTGAATGGGAGGGACTTGAAAGTAGGGAGCAGTGCTGGGCTTATGGCTGAGAGCCTTAGCCTCCCTGAATGCCATATGTTCAGCCAAGGCATGATGAGGCGTTTTTGCTATAACACAAATAGACTTCTCTTCTTAATACCAGATCATAATAAAGCAGGGTTCCAACTTGTACACATGTGTACATGAACATGATAATGCTCCTGCCAGACCTTCTGGCTGAATACATGGCAATTGCATGCCCCTTCCTCTATTCAGTTTAGAACCCTCAAATGTTCAGATGTATGCCTGAAGAAAACGTTTGATAGAAAAATGATTTGTAAAAGAAAATTCTTACCTCACTGGCACCAGCCATGATGTTGGACACCTGAGGTGTTGCTTGCATGATCTGTTCTAAATTTCCAATGTAGGTCTGTACTTCAATGATGTTCTGTGGCCAGACAAAATAATTATTCAAACTTATTATAGCAAGAAGCTTGATGGAAGGAACTGCACTGCTGAATTTCGATTTGAATTTCCCCTTTTTCTGGGAGTGAAGGAAGCAAAGATGTTGAGAAAAATTGGACTTATACTGGCATTTATACTGACTAGCTTTATCAGAGTATTCTCTAGCATGCTACTGTAATTACCTTTCTCAACCTTTCTTCATAGATGATGCCATTTGGTTATATATGTGGCATATATCTGCTATTGAATTATATTATTAGTACATACAATGCAGGGGTGGGTTCTAACTTACCTCGCTGCCGGTTTGCTTCCTCCCGTGCTGCATGGGCGCACCTCATGGGCGCGCGCGCACTTCACATGCGTGCGCATGCGCAGTGCCGAAAAATTTGAATTTTTTTTTAAAAGCAGAAAACAAGATGGCAACCACATGCACAGTGCTAGAAACTCAGCTTCTGCATATGCTCAGAAGAAGAAAAAAATTTAAAAATTTAAAAAAAAATTTAAAAATTTAAAAAAAGATGGCAGCACCCACAGACCGGCACCGACCGAACCGGTTCCGTGATGTCAGCGTGACATCACCAGCAGGTCGCTACTGGTTCAGGCGAACCGGTCCAAATCGGGAGGAACCCACCTCTGATACAACGGTTTTAACAATAGGTAGTCCTCTCTTAATGACCATTGATTCAGCAATTGTTAAACGTTATGATGGCACTGAACAAAAGAACCTACGACCAATCCCCAAAGTTATGGCCATTGTGTCCCTGTAGTCACATAATCAATCTTCATCTCAGCCAAAAAGCTTGGGGGAGGAAGGGTTTAATTGTACAATCTGCTAAACCACTTGATAGGATTGAACCAGTATGTTTCATTTCAGGAGAATATGAAGATGAGCACAAATAACCATACCTTGATAGAAATTGGGTCCAAAAAACCAGCAGGATTTGAATTTGGGTTAAAGCAGGACCCTTCTCACTGTTAATTTTAACTTTTTAGAATAGGGAGGAGCTCTGAACAGCTGCTTCATTTTCTTTGTAAAAGACGCCCCATAGAAATATTGTTGGTAGGAATCTCAAGTATAGAGAAAAAGTTAATTGTTAACAGAAGCAGGAGCAGAGTTGGTTAAGAAGTCCATTTCCATCTACTGGAGGTATCTAATATATTGTCGGTTATCTAAAATGACCTAATATTTATGATTTGCCATCATAAAATAATTTATCCAAATCTAAATTCCTGACAAAAGTTTTTTTTTAAATAGTATTAAGAAGGCAAGTTAATGCTTTGTGCACAAAAGATGTCTGAGTTTGAAACAAATTTGTGGATTAAGAATTATTTTGCTCTACGTAACTTTCATTTTCCACTAAATGCTGGATGACAAATATCAGTATTAAAACAATAGAAAGAAAACAAAAGAAATCATAGTAGGTCTCTTAAATCCATCCCTAAGCAGAAGAACCCTTTCACCAATCATGTCGCTTCTTTTTGCCCAGCATGGACTTACACCAGTGGTTTCCAACGTGGGGCCCACCCCCACAGGGGGGCATGGCCAAAAAAATGGTTGGGGACCACTGACTTACACACATGAAAGGAGACTTGTATTAAAAGGGAAGGAGCAGCTTCATTTGTTAAAAGTTGCTTGGGAGATAGAGATGAGAAACAAGCAGCTATAAGACTTACCTTCTTATACCTGTCTTTCGTGGCATTTACATCATCTTGCAAGAACTGTGATTCAATCTGGAGTTCTAAATTACACAACAAAGCTTCATCAGCTTCCTAAAATAAAAATAAAATATCATTTCCTTTTGTCCTTTTACTTCTGTTTTTAAACAAATGTTTGAGTCACCAGTATTCAGTGGAAATACTGGACTTTAAAATATAT
The DNA here is from genome assembly GCA_023053685.1 of Diadophis punctatus similis. NCBI lineage: Eukaryota > Metazoa > Chordata > Lepidosauria > Squamata > Dipsadidae > Diadophis > Diadophis punctatus. The sequence continues at coordinate 155,504,143 of JALIGW010000001.1, forward strand.
AAAGTCATCTCTTGCAATAACTTATATAGCAGTTCTGAAATTGATTAATACAGTAGTGGGTTCTAAAACCCATTGCTACTGGTTCACGCACGCACTCGCTCGCATGCACAGAAGCATCCTGAGCAGATGGGCAGAGCCTCCCGCCGCTGCCGCTACCCGTTCACAGAACCGGGCCGAACCGGGAGCAACCCACCGCTGGATTAATATAAAGCTAGGAGGGATGACCTTTAAATAATATTTATTTGCATCATGCATATATAAATACTGAAATCTAAATAATTGATAGGCAACTCAAAATCGATAGGCAATTTGATTGACTAGGTCAGTGATGGCGAACCTTTTTTGGTTCGCACATCAAAAGGGGGTGTATGTGCACGCGCACACGCGCACAAGCCCACACCCATTCCCTCCCCCCTCATGCATGTGAATACACACCCCGCGCTGCCCCCTGCGCATGCGCACACACACCCGCCCCCGCACAAAGGCCTTCTCTGAAGCCTTGGACGTTGAAAAACGGCAAAATGGGCAAACCGAAAGTTTGGAAAAAAGCAGTTTTGGTTTGCCCATTGGGCTGTTTTTTGCACTCCGGGGCTTCAGGAAGGTTCCCTAAACCCTCTGGAGTGCAAAAAAACAGCCCAACAGCAAACCGGAAGTGCGTTTTTCCAAAGTTCCGGTTTGCCCGTTGGGCTGTTTTTCGCATGCCGAGCTTCAGGAAGCTTCCCTGAAGCCTCTGGAGGGCGAAACGGCCTTCCCCAAGGCCGAAAATCAGCTGGCCAGCGCGTGCATGTGCGCTGGAGCTGACATAGGGCAACTCCTCGCATGCCCTCCGATATGGCTCCATGTGCCACCTGTGGCATGCGTGCCATAGGTTTACCATCACTGGACTAGGTAGTCTGCTGCACTTAGGTAGGACTGCATGCCAAATAAATATAACAAGGAGAAAAGTTCCTTGAATCAAATGTGATTCTCAGAGGTTCCAAAGTCACATTTATACAGTTTTCTTGGCAACAAGGTAGAAGTAGTTCACCAATGCTTTCTTCTGAGATATTTTTCAACTTCCCAGTCTAAATAACCAAGCTGGGATTGCATGGTGGTTTCTCCCCTCCAAGTACTAACTATCTTTTTTCTGATTAACCTTTTTTTCCCCCCATTTATATTCCCTACCTATTTCATTAGGTTTCCATTTAGACCCATTAGATGCATTTTAAGGAGTTTTGTTTTGTTTTTAAAAGAAAGTCATTATGTAAAGATTATTTATTATCCATGCTTTGTTTGTCAGAGGCTAAGATACTGGTTTGCTACATAGCATTAGGACAAATGGGGGGGGGGACCCACCCTTTTTGAAAAGAACAATCAGAGGACTTTCTCAACTTTGAACAAACCTGTAACACCTAGTAAGCTGTACAAGTGCCAATCAATACAAGCATTTCAGGGTCCATTTCCTTTATTTAGGGTAGCTTGTTCAATTTCCAGTAACATCACCTCTATCAGATGTACTACAGTCCCATTTCGGATTAGGCAATGTGATGGAAAGTTATTCAATGAGTTTTGCTTTTGTGATAGGCCCAGCAAACTAATTCCAAGCTCTGTTGTGCTATTCAAAAATGTGTAGATGCTTGCTGTTTCCATTATACCCATGGATTGCAAAAGTAGCATTGCTGTTGTGCCGGTAATAATGATCGTAAAAATAAGCATAGAATTTCGCTACAGGCCTAGTTATCTGCTTTGTGAGCAGATAAAGATTTATGAATGCAAATGACAAGTGGAATATTCTAAGCCAGCAGTCATCCATTTGCTCACTGTTTCTCTATTTTCCTACGGAAAGCTGAATCGGAAGCATTACAATGAGACCATGAATCCACCGATGGGCTGAGAAAGACAGCTAGATACTGCTGATGGGTACATATTTGGGGAAATAGAATCAAATTAAACTTTAGCTTAAAAAATAAATTTAGATATATTTCTTTACTATTCATCAGACATCTGGAAACCAGGATTGATGATGCACTGCGTACAAAGATACAATAGGGGACAACTAATTCAGACAGCATTTGAAGTACTAACCCCAGTGACCTCGTCATATGGATGAGAAGAATCATTTCAGTGTTATATGTGATCAGTTGAGCATGGTTACAATTGGCTCAGAGTCTTTCATTATTGATTCAGATTAACAGAGTTGGAAGGGACCTTGTAGGTCATCTAGTCCAATCCCCCGCCCAAGCAGGAGACCCTACACTATTTCTGACAAGTGGCAGTCCAATCTCTTCTAGAAAGCCTCCAGGGATGAAGCTCCCACAACTTCCGAAGGCAAGCTGTTCCATTGGTTGATTGTTCTCACTGTCAGAAAAGTTCTCCTTATTTCTAGGTTGAATCTCTCCTTGATCAGTTTCCATCCATTATTCCTTGTCTGGCCTTCAGGTGCCTTGGAAAACAGCCTGACCCCCTCCTCTCTGTGGCAGCTCCTCAAATATTGGAACACTGCTATCATGTCTCCCCTGGTCCTTCTCTTCACTAGACTAGCCATGCCCAGTTCCTGTAACCGTTCTTCATATGTTTTAGTCTCCAGTCCCCTAATCATCCTGGTTCTGCATAGTAGATTCAGCATAGTGTGTCTGTCTCTGTCTCTCTCTCTCTCTCTCTCTCTGTGTGTGTGTGTGTGTGTGTGTGTGTGTGTGTGTGTGTGTGTGTGTGTGTGTGTGTGTGTGAGAGAGAGAGAGAGAGAGAGAGAGAGAGAGAGAGAGAGATCCCTAACATAATTTATCAGCATTCATTTCCCTAGGCCAGTGATGGCGAACCTTTTTCGGCTCGGGTGCCAAAAGGGTGCGTGCGCGGCCTCACCCATAATGCAATGCCCTCCCCCCCGTGCATGTGCACAACCCCCACGCTGCCCCCAGCGTATGCAGACAACCCCCTGCGCTGCCCCCCGCACATGCGCACAGGCCTCACTGAAGCCTCAGACTTCCAGTAGGCCTGTTGGACTGTTTTTTCGCTCTCCCTAGGCTTCAGGAGGCTTTCCTGAAGCCTGGGGAGAGCGAAAACGGCCGTAAAAAAGGCCAAAAATCAGCTGGCCAGTGCGCACATGTGTGCTGGAGCTGACATAGGGCAATGCCTCGCATGCCCTCAGATATAGCTCCGCGTGCCACCTGTGGCACACGTGCCATAGGTTCGCCATCACTGCCCTAGGCTATAAAGGTGGTTCTTGACTTATGATCACACCTGGGATCAGAATTTCTGTTGCTAAACAAGGAGGTTGATAAGTGAATCACGGCCAATTTTACAATCTTTTTGCCATGGTTGGTAAGTGAATTACTCAGTTGTTAAGTGAATCAAGTGGTTGTTAAGCAAATCCAGCATATCCTTCATTGAATTTGCTTGTTGGAAGCTGACTGGAAAGATTGCAAATAATGACCATGTGCGACCCTGGAAGCTGCAACCATCGTAAGTACATTCCAGTTTGCTAAACGTCCAAATTTCGATAACATGACCATGGGAATACCACAGTTGTGAGGACGGGTCATAAGTCACTTTCTTTAAGGCCATTGTAACCGTGGCCACTAAATGAATAGTTGTAAGTCGAGGACTACTTGTAAAAGTCAGGCAGGAATCTGTTGGCATTGTGATTAATATTCACTCCCATGGTTGGGTTCCAATTTCTAAACTCTTTTCACTTACTGTATCTCGTTTGTGATAATACAATGCTTATCAATATGGTCTGAAAGAAAATTGTCAACTAAAAACATTCACAGCTCTTCATAAACAATATGTTGTAAACTTGACTCTTTGCTTGCCTTCCCATCCCCGAATGAAAGTGATGGATGGGAAGATATTGCATCTGAGTGCATAAGATATTATCAATTGTTGTGTTAAAGAACAGAATTTTGAGCATAAGCTATATGGAAACTGTCAAGCACAAAACACTGGGGGTAAAAAATAATTATAAAATATCCTGTAGAGACAGCAAAAACACTCAACAATAATACTAATATTTGTTTCAGTGCAAATCTCATTATAGCATATTTGCTCTCAGGAAACAGCAAGCATCTTTGATCCCATTTGCCCACTCACTTAATGTTTACAAAAGTAGAGTATGCCTCTTTCAATTGTTAGGTTGGGCCTTTAAAATGAAATTGAAAACGTAATAAATAAGACTGGGATCAGTTATTAGCACATACGGTGCATGAAACCAGGATAAGATTCAAATCCTAACTCATCCATGAAGCTCCCCATAGAGACCTCCTTGGCTCAATTATTTTATTTTCTAAAAATGAATTTTTTTACAATTTATACTTAGGTAGGATAATCTCAAACATATGGTGCTGGTATTGTATTTAAAACTGGACAACAAAACCACATATTGGATTTCATCCCGATTTACTCAGATATGGAGACTGAAGCTAGTGGAAATGAAATCAGTCCTGACTACATAATCAACATCCCATAGATTTGTGGAGTTCCACTAGCAGGAATGACAATGGTTTTCTCTAATCCAAGGGGGAAAAAGTTAAACAGACTTCATAAGGTGTTTTTTTTTTAAGGATAAAGCATTCTTCAAATCCTTCTAAAATCTTAAAATTCCAGCCCAACCTACAATTACATTTTCATTCCAAACAGCAGTCATCTTCTTCCCCTCCCTACCCCAAATATTAAGAACAGTCTTCTGTGATCAAAACATTGCTCCACTCTGGGCAGTACAGATTGGCAGTGGGCTCTTCTGAGCTCTTTCTGCAATGTGTGCTATCCCTCTCCATCCCTCCTGCAAATGCTGGCTTTCAAAATATTAAATTATTGTGCAATCTGATGGGTGGAATGTGTGCCTATGTATGCGTATACATCAGTGGTGGGTTGTAATTTTTTTGCCACCAGTTAGTGCGCGCACTCGCGCGCACATGCAACGCTTCTGCGCATGCACAGAAGGGTCCTGGGCAGGTGGGCGGAGCCACCCACCACCAGCGCTACCAGTTCTAAGAACCGGTCCAAACCGGGAGCAACCCACCGCTGGTATACATGCATACATATCTAAAAGGAAGGAAGGAAGGAAGGAAGGAAGGAAGGAAGGAAGGAAGGAAGGAAGGAAGGAAGGAAGGAAGGAAGGAAGGAAGGAAGCAAGGAAGGAAGCAAGCAAGGAAGGAAGGAAGGAAGGAAGGAAGGAAGGAAGGAAGACTGCAGTATCCATCTATGTACTCTTTGTACACCTACATAGACTCGCAAGATCAGATGGCCTTTAAGAGTATCAGTATTACGCTCCATCTCTTTCCCTCCAACGTTCTTTCTGTAAAACAATGTATGAAAGCATATCATATGCCATGTTAGGGCAATGATTCCAGATCTCTGTGTAACTGATTGCATTTGATGATTAGCAAGTTTAATGAATTAATTGACCCCTCAATAAACCACTTATTTCTTGCCTTGCCGAAAAAATCAATCTTACATTCAAAATTATTTCTGTACTGCAAATTTTCCTTAGTTTCAGTATTTTTAGGGATGGGGTAACTTTTGCCCCTGATTTTTTATCTTAGCTGATTATTTTTTCAGATGGTCTAGGCCAGTAGTGGGTTCTAAAACCCATTGCTACTGGTTCACATGTGCGCTCGCGCGTGATGCTTCTGCGCATGCGCAGAAGCATCCTGGGCGGGCGGGTGGAGCCTTCCACCACCACTGCTAACGGTTCGCAGAACCGGGCCGAACCGGGAGTTGGTCTAGGCGCCGAAATATTTGGACAATGTTGTTATTTATTCACTATGAATGTTCTGCAACAACCAATTTCAACTAGTAGCTTGTTTGCAAGCTGCCATTTGTGAGAATTGCATTAGCTGTTTGATCTTTACAATCTGTGACAGGTCAACTCATGTCAGCTTGAAAGGATTTGTTTCCTTGATTGAATTACATTTGCAATCAAAGAAGCCCTAAATCCCCTCGGCCTCTTGTCTAATGAACAATTCATTACATTTCTTTCATTCTCAGTTAGAATCTACACATTGCAACCTCCCTGTTCCGCCTCTAACTCTGAGGTTGCTAGTGAAATGACTGGATGCTTGAAAGCCCAGTTGGAGAGAAATGGGGCAAAAGGGATTGCTGCAAAAATATCAAGAAAGATGTATGGGGGCTATATATTTCACTGTAGCCTGCTTCCTTCAAAATAGCAAAATATCCTGATATATCCTGATATTAGGTTCCCCAAAATTATACCGTTTTTTATGAAATAATTTTACACTCCCTAGCTAAATATCCATGAAGTATACCCACCATTTGTATATGCATAGAAAGATGCCTCAGGCCTCCAGCCCATCTTCCCATCAATCAGCTGCCAATCTTACGTTCAGGCCATCCACTCTGATCTTCCCACTGCACACCCATCAACCTTTGCTGCACTTCTTTCCCTAGCTCCTTCCATCAGTCAACCCTCCCCCAGGGATCTTCCCAGTTCATTCAGCCCTTCATTTGAATTGTTTTGAACTTTTATGCTAATAAGTTCTCAAAAATTTTCAGATCCTCCACCTCCCCTTAAAATTTCTTTTTGTGTATCCGCAATTTGGAACATTTCCCAGGATCAAAGGAAAACCAAACTGGCGGGAAATTTACCCGGAGGAACTCAGGGGGTCGCGCACACATGTGTGGGGGTGGGGGAGCACTGGGGGGTTGCACATGCATGTGCCAGTGGGCGGGGCACACACACATTGCATTATAGGTGCCGGCACAGCACACACACACTTTCGGCACACGACGAGAAAAAGGTTAGCCATCACTGGTATAGATGATTAAAGATTAGAAGCTGGGAGAGAGTGAATTCTAGTTGCTCCTTAGGCACAAAGCCGCATTGGTGACTTTGGGCCAGTCATTCTCTCTTTACCCCTGGGAAGAAGGCAAGGGAAGTCATGTTTAAAAAATGTGCCGAGGTGGTGCAGCGGTTAGAGGCAGGTACTGTAGGCCACTTTAGCTGACACTGATCTGCAGATCAGCGGTTCAAATCTCACCGGCTCAGGGTTGACTCAGCTTTCCATCCTTCCGAGATAGGTAAAATGAGGACCCAGATTGTTGGGGGCAATGTAAAATATACATTGCTTACTGGTGTAAACCGCTTAGAGAGTGCTTGCACTGTGAGGCGGTATATAAATATAAATAAATAAATAAATAAATAAATAAATAAATAAATAAATAAATAAATAAATAAATAAATAAATAAATAAATAAATAAATAAATAAATAAATAAATAAATAAATAAATAAATAAATAAATAAATAAATAAATAAATGTTGTCAAAGAAACTACAGTATATGGACATGTCCAGGCAGTCACTAAAAGTTAGGATTGATTTGAAAGGATACCCACGCACACAACTCTTTATTGTATCACTTCTTTGCCAAGGAAACCAGGTTTGTTCAAAAGGGCAACTGTTGGGTGATGGACGGAACTCAACTATAGTATGTGATCCATACACTAATTCTAATCACACCCTTTTTTTCCATGCATATAAATAAAGTGGCACACGTATTTATTCTAATACTCTGAGATTCTATAAAAATTGTGTTTAAAGCTTCGAAAAAATGTACATGTAGTTTTTAAAACACCCTATTTTTAAACCTGGAAAATGTTAAATTTATAGTTAAACTGTTAAATTTATATACCGCCCTTCTCCGGGGACTCAGGGACTCAGTTTTGTGTGAGAGGAAATGTAATTCCTCTCACACAAAACTAGCAGCTCCAAGTGCAGATAGTTTTGCAAAAGTGACAGTACTAAACGTGTCAGTACTAAACAGCAGCATCTATGGAAAGACCTCTGGGGAAAAGGTTGAGAATATTATATTTAATATAGTGAACTTACCTTATTAAGCTCTTCAAGAGTACTCTTCTGCTTCTTCTGATATTCACGTTCATTTTTATATCTAAACAATTAGAAAATAAAATCTCATTCAATTTGAATTGAAGACCATTCCTCCACTATAACTTAAGACATAGCTTCATACCACATCCAGAGTTTGAATTTGTCCCTGCATACAGTCTTTTCAATTTTACATTATATCTAAATTAGAACAGATTTGTAGTGACATGAATTCCTTCTTTATTAATTTGTATTTTATTCCTCTACCTTGGCTATGTCTGTTTATAGATCTTTAAAATGTAATAAGATTTTTTTAAATAAAAAAAAGTTTTTTAAAAAGTTGCCAATTGCCTCAAACTTGCATTTTTATATGGAAGTTAATGGATACATTTGGACATAATACTGAACTAGGCACTGCCAATGAAATACATATGCCCACAATGCCATATTTGCAGCTTTCAGAAGACTGAATTATAAATGTTTACCTCTGAGGGATTTTTTCCCCTGCATTAAAAGAATCTCTCAATTCTTCAAAACCTGAAAAATGAGGTAAAAGTTCCAGGTTCATCTTTCTTGGTGATGATAGCATCACCAGCCATGCTGAAACTCTAAGAGGCTGATATATTGTAAGTACAAATCTAACATCCTGGTGGCCTTGGGCTTTCCTCCATTTTCTCTCATCCTCCTGCATTGCTGAGAGGAGAAATATAGAAGCTGTTGGCAAATGACAAATTATTCTTTGTTTTAAAACAAGCCAACTTTAAACCATGGCTTATTAAGTTAGCTACTTTAAATGAACCATAGTTAATGTTAGCTATAGTTGCCAGTTTAATTGAATCCACCAATTGTAGTTAATTAAAACCAGTGACAAATCTTTCCAAAAGATTCTTTCTCTTGTTGCACATTTTAAAGGAAAGGAGAAAGGTAGGCCATGAGCCCAAAAGGAACCCAAGTATCTTCACATAAGAGCTTAGAAGAGCCTTTCTTAACAGGGATTCCATAAGAGGTCAGGAGGGTTTCCATGACAGATCATGATGGGGGTGGGGGAACCTGAAATTCATGTGTTGCATTATTGAATTGGAAGAAAGCTTCCTCCAAGATTCGAATTTCCCGGCTGGGATGACGTCTCGACGCTTACGCAAGAATTTGAGACCAGCTGCGTGAAAAGCAGGTTTTCTTTATTTTTCAGGAGAGCGGGTCCAGCCGAAGAGTGAGCCAGCGATCCTGGGTGAGCTTGACAGTGATATACAGTAAGTGTACAATTTTTATACTTTTCTCCTTCATAGAATTCTTTGTCTTGTTGGGGTGGTGGCGTGTTTCCCTTTGTGTGCTAAGTTGTTAATGGTTTTGATCCTGTCTCGTGTTTTGTTTCCCTTTTCCCTTTCAGGTTTAATCAAGGTGGGATTGGATCAGGGGCGGGTTCCTAATTTTTTACTACCACTCTGTGGGCGTGGCTTATTTTGTAGGTGTGGCTTTCCAGCCATGTGACCAGGTGGGCGTGGGCCTCGGGAGATTGGCAGCGGCCGGAGAAGTGGGGGGGCATTGCCCACCCGCAACACAGCCCCCCGCAGCGGGAGCAGCAAGACCGTGGCAGCAGTTCTTCTAGGAGGCTCCATCTGGCCTGAATGCTTCTCCCCATTCGATGATCCTAGGCTCCTGCTGCCCGTTCCCCCTCCCCTCAGCAGCTCGAGAAGCCTCAAACGTGCAAAAATGCCTAGGATCATCACCGCGCGTTCGTGGCTTCTCAGACTGCTGAAGGGAGGGGAATGGAGATAGCTCCTGCTGCCCGTTCTTTCAGCGTCTCACGCGCTCCCTCAGCCATCCTCCCCTGCTTGGACTCACTGTGGGATAGGAAGGCAGCGCATGCGCAGTGCCGGAAGCTCGGCTTCTGGGCATGCGTAGAAGAACATTTTTTAAAAATTTTTTAAAAAAATTTTTTTAATGGCGGTGCTCAGGCACCGGCAACCGACCGCACCGGTACTGTGATGTCACCAGCGGGCCGCTACCGGTGCTATAGAGTGGACCGCACTGGTAGGAACCCACCACTGGATTGGATGTGTCCTGGTGTCTTCTTGTGTTTTCTTAATGTTTCTATTGAGCTAACCAGCTTTTGTCTAAACTTCATCTTTCCCTGAGTTAATCATTTCTGGTTTTGTCTGATTGAATCTTCCTTCCTTGCCGTGAGCCATTTCTTTGTGTCCTTGGTTAAATCTCCGGGCATTTATTAGTATTTCCTCTTTGTATGTCTCTGTCTTTTAGTCACATCTTATTCCTAATGGCTCTGATATTTATAATTCTATTCTTAGTATTGTGAGCCTCTGGCTGTCTGTTATTCTAGTGATTTTAGCTTGCCTTTCTCTGTTTCCCTGTGGCATCTTCGGTTTTCTTTCTACAACACTGCCTTGGTGAGTTCCCTTACTACAGCACAATGCTAGTGCCTGCAGTGGTAGGAATTCTTATGGATTGCGACCAGTGGTGGGTTGCTGCTGGTTCGGACCAGTTCTTTAGAACCAGTAGTGATGACTCCAAGCCGAGAGAGAACCGGTTCTCTGTGTCCGTGAAAATGGGCCCGCCTGCCCGCCTCTGGGTTATACTGACCTTTATCTCTGCTTCCGAAGCCCAGCTGATCAGGGGCGGCAGATTGAATTGCCGCTCAGCAGCTGTTTTCGTGCTCCTCGCCTAGTTTGCAAAGTGGAAGTTCTATTTCCCCTGAACTGCGCATGCGCGCGCAACAAAGCACGCAGCGAAGCGTGTACTCAGCGAACTGGCAGCGATGAAAAGCGGAACCCACCCCTGATTGCGACTCATGTACCAGCCTGCCATTTTGCTGTTGCAGTAAACCTTGTAAAATCTGGGTCATGAAGGTTAGAAGTAAATTCAGTTGTGAGGTTTTGGGATTTTCTACAGGGCTTCCCAGTAATTATTTCAAGGATTCCTCCAGAATAAAAAAGACTGGCTAGGGTTGTGTTCTGCATTTATACTTATATGTGTATGATGTCCCATATAAACTGTGGAAGAAAATAGAATAAAAAAACAATCCAAAATATCCGACACAATTTAAATGGGCACACTTTGGATGCCAACAATTAAGGAGTATTGTCAGCCTTCCCTGTAGCGGTGCCTGCCTTCTAGAATAATACATTTCCAGAGGGATCCAAAATATGCTCCCACCCTGATGGTAAAATCAGGAAGCTCTTAAAAAGTTGGCCATCCCCCCAAATTATGGGAATCAGGTGATAGTTGAGCCCCATTGGATGGGTTTGTTTCAGAGCCACACATAATTTCTTTTTGTGTTTTGTATTTTTCTTCTTATTATTTTTTATTGTAAATCTTCCTGAAGGCACTGGAAGTCAAGTAGTGTCTAAATTGTACAAACAAACAAATAACAGGTAGTCCTGAACTTTCAACCGGTCGCTTAGCAACCATTCAAATTTACAATGAACACCCCACCTCCCCGGAAGCTATTTATGACCTGATTTTGAAGTTGCAACCGCTGCGCGCGCACACGCACGCACACACACAGAGCAGTCACATGATCATATTTTGGGCACTTTGCAACTGGCACACCTTTATTAATGACCACTAGAAAAAGGTATTAAAATTGGCCGTGGTCTCACGGTGATCTGCTTAATGATTGCAACAACTTACAACCATAATGCCAGGCTCAATCACAGTTGTAAATTGAGGACTACCTGTTTCTTTCATTTTTCCAAGCAAAATCATAGAAAGGAATTATATCTGAAAATAGAATAAATATTTTCAATTGTAAAATAAGTATTCCATACTTTGGGGGATTTGTTGTTGTTGTTTTGTTTACCTCTGTTACTACAGAAAGAAAATGGGGGTGGGGGTGGGAAACAAGCCTTTGTTTTCAAAGATATGAGGAGCCAGATTAAGAAAAATAAATGAAAGACGCTAAGAAACAAAGGAGAGATTGGACAGGACATATATATATATATATGTTTCATGGCTCAGATAGCGAGAAATGAAATGATCTGAACACCTTGAATGCCCTCAGGATAGAAAAGTCATTTATAATTTGCATAAATAGCAAAAGAATAATAATCACAAATATTCAGCCAATGCTGCTGCATACATTCAAAACACTCCATAAAGCCCTGGAGGTGATCACAATCTGTAAAAGCTATTGATTGGTTAATTTATTGCATTTCATATTCCCTTTCAGCATTTTTTCCAAATTGAGAAATATTTCCCAATTAAGTATTTTCTAGGCAAATACGAAATTTATTCTCAAAGTACCAACTTTACGACTCCATTCCTGACACAAACTCATTAGACTAGCTCAGTAACCAAAAGTCCTTCCAGATATTTTTTTCCCCTTCCTGCTAGCACCACTACTATAATGTACTTACTTATGGAATTTTACAGAGCATCCAGATGTCACTGTATTTCATACTTCATTATTCTAACTTTCTCCTCACTGTGCCTTTATGAAGGAAAAATTTGAATAGATGTGCCCTGGACTTTTGATTGCTAATATTCTCTTTGAGCACATAGCTTCAGATAGTGAGGGCTATCACTGCTACTGCAAGAGAATTTTGGACTTCATCACAACATGGCATGATGGTCCTTATTTCTTTTCACTTTCACAAGCCAAGGTCCTAGGATCTTTGTTTATGCTTTTGTGGGATTAGCAATAGCAATAGCACTTAGACTTATATACCGCTTCATAGTGCTTTACAGCCCTCTCTAAGCGGTTTACAGAGTTCAGCATATTGCCCCCAACAATCTGGGTCCTCATTTTACCGACTTCAGAAGGATAGAAGGCTGAGTCAACCTTGAGCCGGTGAGATTTGAACAGCTGAACTGCAGCTAGCAGTCAGCTGAAGTAGCCTGCAGTGCTGCACTCTAACCACTGTGCCACCTCGGCTCTAAGCAATCTTTGGGATTGCTTACTCAAAGCCACAAAAAAGATTGTTTACACCTCCATTTAGAAAAAGCCAAAGGTAGATGATACAGTTTTGAAGAACCATGAAACTCTATGCATACATCTGCCATAATGAAGACATCTCCTTCATTTCCAACCAACTTACTTGTTACAGTATTCATCCAGCATGCGCTGAGCATCTTTCTTCTCACGTTCCAGCTTAGACCTGTTGGTGCCCAGGTCACGGACCCGCTGGTGATTGAGATCAATCTGAGCAGCAAAAGCTTCTTCTAATCCAACCAGCTCATCCATGCGTTGGAACGTCTCAAGCTGCTTGCGGAAGATGGCATTGCGCTGCTCAAGCACCCGAGCCCTGTTGATGTAGTTTGCAAACCGTTCACTAAGGTCCTGCAGGTTTTCCAGGCCTTGGGCTTGTGCAAGACCACCAAATTCTGGTGACTCTGGAAGTTCTTCATAAGTATCAGATTGTTCATACTTCTCCTTGTGGACTGCATGCAAGTAGCTGCTCCTATACATGGCAGAGTAGGGAGCTGTGGGGGAGCCCAGGGATCTCCCTTGTCTGTGTCCTTCCAGTTTGAAATGCCAAACTGGGTCTTTCCACTTCAAATGTGTTTGAACCCTGGGTAGACTCCGTTCTCTGGTGAAACCCAAAATAACAGCTCAGTCTAAGACTCTACGACTCCTAAGCTCACTGCAAGAGAAACAAAACAAAAATTAGACTGTCCTGCCTTCTGGTTCTTGATAGTGGTGGTTTTAAATTCTGTCAGCACTTTTTGCTTTCTTCCCCACCAGATTTTTTCAACTGCATGTGACGCTGGGGGAAGCAAAGGGAGAGAACTGTATAGTTTTTGCTGAATTGATTGGAAAGCAAGAGAGGAGCAGAACACAAAAGGCATGTGGCTTTACAGGATGAGTCCCAAACATTCCACTGGGTTTTTGTTCTATTTTGTCTATCACAGGGTGTTTTGACTGAGAGTAACACAGTTAACTAATGCCTGGAGTAATGTTGGCTTGGCCTGGCTTTAGAAACAGAATCCTAGTGACAAAACAATATTTAAAACTTAAAAAGAAGCACACTTTTATTTAAGAGCATCTTTAGCACCTAGATTATCATGATAGTAATTCTTATGGTTTTTCCCCCCTCTCGTAGCCTCACAAGTCAGAAGTTCTTATGGTATTCCAGACAAAGAAGCCTCTATTTTTTCAAATAGCCCAGGACTGCAGTAAACTCTGAGTAATGTATAAAGTGATCTCTTCTCGTTTTATCATCAGAGGTAGGGCTGAGAATGAGTGGCTCAAAATCATCCCATGAGCTCTGTGGCTGAGAGGTACACAAGCCAGATTCTCCCTGGTCCATGATAAAAGAGACCCTCTTGGTCAACACTTAAAGGTAATCAGATCCACTGTCACTGAAATGCAGTAGTGCAATTGATAGAAGCTGGGGCCATGGAATCCCACAGTTTTGAGGAAGATAATAGCAATAGCAATGGCAGTTATATACTGCTTCACAGTGCTTTACAGCCCTCTCTAAGTGATTTAGAGCAGTGGTGGGTTCCTACCAGTGCGGTCCACTCTATAGCACCGGTAGCGGCCCGCTGGTGACGTCACAGTACCGGTGCGGTCGGTTGCCGGTGCTTGGGCGCTGCCATTTTTTTAAAAAAAATTGTTTACATTTTTTTAACATTTTCTTCTGCGCATGCCCAGAAGCCGAGCTTCTGGCACTGCGCATGTGCTGCCTTCCTATCCCACAGTGAGGCCAAGCAGGGGAGGATGGCTGAGGTAGCGCGTGAGATGCTGAAAGAATGGGCAGCAGGAACTATCTCCATTCCCCTCCCTTCAGCAGTCCGAGAAGCCACAAATGCGTGGTGATGATCCTAGGCATTTTCGCACGTTTGAGGCTTCTCGAGCTGCTGAGGGGAGGGGGAATGGGTGGCAGGACCTATCTCAGTTCCCCTCCCTTCAGCAGTCAGAGAAGCCATGCCCACCCGGTCACATGGCCGGCAAGCCACACCTACTGGTCACATGGCTGGCAAGCCACACCCACAAAATAAGCCACATCCACAGAGTGGTAGTAAAAAAATTAGGAACCCGCCCCTGATTTAGAGAGTCAGCATATTGCCCCCAACAATCTGGGTCCTCATGATATAAGAACACTATAGAGTTGTTAATTCCATTTAGAAGCTAAGAGAAACCAGCTCCAACTCACGTCTGTCTGTCTGTCTGTCTCTCTCACTCTCTCTCACTCACTCACACACACACACACACACACACACACACACACACAGAGAGAGAGAGAGAGAGAGAGAGAGAGAGAGAGAGAGAGAGAGAGAGAGAGAGAGAGAGAGAGAGAGAGAGAGAGAGAGAGAGAGAGAGAGAATCTATTTGCTTCCCCACAAATTAAAGGCAGCCACAAACAAACAACACCAACAAATCAACTAAACTCAGATAGCACCAAGGATGTCATATAACAATGATTTGTCCAATATTTGAATGCTGTTAATATTCAAGCATAATAGTAAGATTTACTAATTTGCCATTTGATATTTACTATAGAGCAGTGGTTCCCAACCTTTTCTTCACCACGGGCTTCCTTTAAATACCTTCTGTGGCCATGGTTCATGGCCACAGACCCCCAAGACTTAACCCAAGATTTAAATCATAACATTTCTTCAAACCTTTGCGGATTCCCTGTGATGACATCGCACCACCACCCCGGGGACTGGGGACCACAAGTTGAGAACCACTGCTATAGAGTAATGTTTGCCTTCTTTTTGAGAGTGAAATTCTATAGAAATACATTGAATTTTTATTGGCACTTGTTCCAGATCTTCTCTTTTATTCATTTATCACTCATTTATTACCAACATCTGTATGCCAGCTATTTCTGCAATTCTAGGTGGTTTACACAGGGGTGGGTTCCACTTACCTTCGCCACCAGTTTGCATCATGATGTTTCACACACACACGTTCCCTCATGCAATTCTGTTTCTGTGCATGCTCGGTAGCTATAATCAGCCCGAAACACAGCTGAGGAGCTGATCAGCTGAGCTTCTGGCGAAGGAATAAAGGTAAGTGTAAACCCGGGGGCAGGCGGGAGGGCCCTTTTACAAGCAGCAACAGAGCAAAAAACTTCCAAACAGTATAAAATTTGGAAAAAATCCAAAAAAAAGATAGTGGCGCCCATGGACCAACACCGAACAAACCGGATCTGTGATGCCATCGTGACGTCACCAGCAGGTCACTACCAGTACGGGCAATCCGGTCCGAACCGGGAGGAACCCACCCCTGGGTTTACAAAACTTAAAGCCAAACTTCCATAAAAACAGCCTAAAATGAAGTTAAGGTGTGTTGCTATTTACCATATTTTCCTGCCCAAATGCTCTACAGAGCTCTTCGCTAGTTTCCTAAACTGCAAAAGGGTGGGAATAATCCTGACTTTAGGGGAATGCTTTTGTGAAAAGATTACTAAGATTACCATATCACTCCCTATTCCCTGGATTTGTCAGGGGGAAGTCATGTAGAACATGCAGATTTTACTTGAAAAGGACAGTTCCAGAGGTAACTAGGGCTCAAACCATTTTGTTAATCTGAAAATCTTTCACAAATTCAATTTTGGACAGATTATATGAAGACCTAGCTCTCTGAAGAAGGCTCTAATGCCTGGAAAGTTGGAAGAAAGAAGAGGACAACCAAGCAGCAAGATGAATGGATTCAGTTACAATGGTGATGAGTGTACTGCTGGAAGACCTCAAGGACCTGGTTGCCATGGAGAAAATCTATTTATTTTCAACTAACAGTTGACACTGATTTGATGGCACACAGTCAATCAAATGTGGGCTTGTGGTGTATGCTGAGTAATGCTTTGCTTCATGCTTCCATAAGTTTCCAGTGTCTTCCATCCAGACTCATTCTCTCTTTCTGCCTCCAACATGAATTTGATGAGAAAGTCCAATGCCACAATCCCTTTCTGAATATACCATATTTTTGGAGTATAAGACACACCTTTTTAGCCCCCAAAAGAGGGTGAAAACTTGGGTGCATCTTAAACACCGAATGTAGGCCCACCCCCCACCACCCCACCCTTTGGCCTCTGCCTCCCAGCAATTTACCTCCTTGCAGCAAACAGAGCAGAGCCTGATTAGCACAAGCAATTATCAGCCTCCCGACACTCAGCTGAGAGGCTGCAGCCACGTGCTAAAATGAAAGTGAAACTAAAGCTGCAAGGAGGCAAACTGCTGGGAGGGACAGGCAGAATTTCATTTTCTTGTGCTAATGAGTTGCTGAAACGATGCAAGGAGGTAAGTCAATAACTATAAATGTCTGCAGAATGTTCAAATGATTAGACTTATTTTCTAAAGACTGCTTTATTATTGTTCTAGACAACTTAACAAAATGAAGCTTTTAAAAATAAATGCTTGATCTGAAGAGGCCCAGTGCTATTGTATCTTCTTTTAAATAGCAGAGAATACTTCCAGAAAGCCACATCAATTTTAACAGCTTCTGTACAAGTATTGTCTGAAATGTAAGTGTCCTGTTTAGTATTAAGATAAGGCAGCTGGGTTAAACCCTGACTTAGTCATATTTGCAGTAGATCTATTTAAATAATTGGGAGGAATTAGTGTGATTACATTTAAGAAAACTTTGTGGCATTAATATACTGCCATAATGTACATTTCTCCAATTCTTTGCTATTTCTATGTGTCAGGCACACATGCACAGAAATACACAGCAAACAGTGTATATCATCTGTGCTGTTTGCTGTTTGGCAAATTGCTGGGAGGCAGAGGCAGAATTTTTCCCCCCTTGTTTTCCTCCCCCAAAACTAAGGTGCGTCTTATACTCCGGTGTATCTTATACTCCCATAAATACAATAGTTTCCTTAGAAAATATCATTGGAAATAATCTAGCTTGTGGTTATGCTTGTATTAATTCATTAATGGGCATGTATTTATGCATTCATCAAATTTCTACACTGCCCATCTCTCCTAAGTGACTCTGGGTTAAGTGACTTTTGTACAAAAGTCACTTAGCCCAGTGACTAAGCAAAGTATGCAAGCATACATGTGTGTGTATGTTTGAATGAACTTTTTGCATCTGAGCTTTCAGAATAAAGGATGTCCCAAATGCTTCCCAGTGAACACAGAGGAGCCTTCTTTTCCATAATTGCTATAAGCTGACCTTGTTAATCCTACAGTCAGCTTTACCACCTGGAATGACAGAAACAACCAGGTATAACACTCCAACAGAGTCAAATTTGACAGGTCCCAGATCAAGTCTCTAGAGAGAAACTAACTCTCAGAACAATATCTATGAAGCCAGCCCTATCTACCCTTCCATCTCATGACAACTTGTCCCATGTACAGTATAGTGCAGATGTGTCATTCTAGATGATAAAGCCAACTGTAGGGTTAGTAATATTCTTCAGAGCTCAGAGCTGAGGAAGCTTCTTGGATGAGAAGCAAAACGACTTCAAAGAAAAACCAGAAAGTCCAGTTGCTTCCTAAAAACGCACCTTTGGGACAACCATGACCTGGATGATTGAGAATCTCTACAGACAGTCATCCTTTAAGAATTATATCATATAAGAAGGCTCCTTTATGATCCCTAGGAAGCATTTCTGACTTCTTTTACTATGAAAGGCCAGAGACAAAATGTTTATATACACACATACCTATACACTTACATCCTCTACCTATACAGAAAGAGAACGTTCTTCCCATTATATCCCATGCCAGTTTAATTTCTTTCCTTATTTTCTATTGAATCCAATAGTCAAATAATTGGAGGAATCTGAAATACTAAATATTGATGGTCATATATTGAAAATATGGTCCTATATTGAGATTTGAATGAAAAATATTGATCCTTTTTAACATTTTAGATACTTAATGAAAGTCCTCCTTTGAGGACATCTGCTCCCCCATATCCATTAAAAAGACTCTTATTTCATTGCACTCCTAAAAATTGAGTGGTTCTCATAAAACTCAGATAAAACTGCAAAAAAAAAAAAAAAACCTTGCTAAATACACACCACCAGAGGGCTGTATCACTGCAGCATTACACCCTACCTCAAAATGTAACTAATTTACTAAAGTTAGGATGGCAACCTTTGTAGCAGAATCTATGCAACACATTCTCAATTTCAAGTGTACCTTTTTTAATACATCGCCTATCTCTTGGGATACACACTCCAGTATTTTAACACAATGATGGCAAAATTAGATGCCAGTTCTTGATTCTTCGGTGCTCCAAAATTGGAGGCAGACAACTGCTTTGTTGAATCAGGCTAAAAAGTCCATGTAATCTAGTATTTGTTTCCACAATAGCTCAGATCTGCCTCCTTTAAATTTGTTTACCCCTACCGTATTTTTTTTAAATGCTGATTCTCTGCTATGAAAACTTAGAGTTGCAGCTGATTGGCTCTCGTTATCAAATCATTTTGATGTTTCATTCTGCAAAGCTTCTTTAAACAATAGACGCCATTCATACAATTCTATAGAAAGCTTCAATTTCGAATCATGTTTAGTCCAACTAACAAGTAGGGGGAAATTAGCTAGCGGGATTTTAAGCCAAATAGTAAAATTGGTGATATTGGGTTGTCTAATTTAGAACCTGTTTATAAAACAGATCCATTTGATAACTAGACAGACATTACTCGGCAACATTCATGTGAGGTAAAACACAAATGCTAATCATGAATTAATATATTTGCTCAGAAGTAAATGTAGCTGCCGTCTCCTCAGGTTGACATATTCATTCTGACATATTCATTCATTCATTTTTCTTGTTCTATGTTCTATGATGGAATAGTAGGAACTTTGGGAAAATCAAACATTTCTCTGGATGATAGAGTGATGTGGACAAGCTTCCTATACTTAGTCCTTTAAAAGCCCTTCCTGTACAAGTAGATCAAATCAGCCACCATTCCACTCTAAATTTTCCAGTTCAAGTGAGGTTCTTGACATGTTATGACAGTGCACTTGAAGGTGAGGACACTGGAGGCAGTTAAAGGGCGGCAGTACAAGCAAGAAATTGGGAAGACTGAATGGATGGTCTCTATTACATAGCCCACACTCAGGGGTGAAATCCTCCCGGTTCGCTGTTACCTGTTGGTTGCCGCACTGCCGAAGAAGCTGGTGGCATTCGGGGTGTGGGGCTTCCCCCGCCCACTTCCCCCGCCCGCCTGGACGCTGGCATTTGCGTTTTTTTTGCCCTCTGCGGAAGCAAAACGCTTTGTGCATGCGCAGAGGGCAAAAGAACGCAAATGCCGGCATTCAGGCAGGCAGGGGAAGCAGGCGGGGGAAACCCCGCGCCCCGAACGCCACCAGCTTCTTCGGCTGTGTGGCGACCAACAGGTAAGAGCGAACCGGGAGGATTTCACCCCTGCCACAAATGAAACTAAGGATGGCGGGGGCAACTAAGGAGAGGTAGGGAAAGAAATGAAGAAGAGAAAGTAAAGACTGCCAGACAGACTGAGGCCCACTAGCCTTGCTGTATTCCTCCCTCCAGATTTTCTTTTGCCCCAAATCCAAAACAATAAAAAAAGGTCTAGATTTCAGTTCTGCCAAACTGCAGCCCACAAAGAACAATTAATCCGAACTGCCTTGATACAAGGCTTGGGGTTCAAAGCAAAAGGATGTTATTATCTTTTTCATTCTGTGCGCACACCTGTTCTCAAGCTAACTCAGGATATTGCTTTTTGATCTCCAAGGCCTTAAACAACTCTTGATTGCAGTGGTTAAAAACAGAGAATGAATAAACAAACTTTAGACCAGGAAAGACAATAGCTTGATTTCCCTGTTATAGATCTGGGCATTACTCAAGATTATCAAAAGAAGCTGTACTGGGTGTTAATTTATAGTTACTCATGCTAGTTCTTTCTGCATTATGTTTACTCTACAAACTGACTTTTCCTGAGTGGAAAAATGTATTATTTTTATCTTTGGTCAAGAACCAGCTATATCTTTTATATTGTTATTTTATTATTTTAATAGTTTTTCTCCTTTGTGTGCAGTTTTGCTTTATGTGGGAAAAATATAAAAATGTATCAGTTTATTGGTTAAACTTGCTGATGATCGCGATTTCACCCGCTTGAATTTAGTGATACATTATCTAGCTTGTCAGAGCATTTCTAAATAGAGTAAAAGTTTTAACTCCAGATTTTTTTAAAAAAAAATCTAGTCTGAATCTAGCAACAATAGTACTGCACTCTTCTTCTCTGTTACATGTTACTTTCAGATAACTACTTTTCATTTTAAGAATATATTATTATATTGCAATTTGTTTATATTGTATTTTGCAATTTGTTTATATTATATTTTGCAATTTTTTACTCTTTCGTAGTAATCTCTGTTCACAAAGTTCTTAGTCAAAATAGAAATAATACAAGAAAGGTGGTAGGGAAGACATAGAAGGAAAAAATAGTTTAAAGTAGGAGTTGGACACAGCTTGTGGTTGATGGAACAATTATGTGTGGGACTACATAGTAGTTAGGAAAAACTGTCTTAGACAGAGCTTTCCTGTCTCAGTTCCTGATTTCAAACCCAGTACTTCTGAATTCAGTCTACTACAAACCAAGACCATCATGATAATGAGGTCTTAGGCAAAGTACCATATAGGCTGCCAAAATACCCTTGCACTCTCAAAGATGCCAATAATACACAGCTGCAGTTCATACATTTAGCTGCCAAAGGAGAAAGTTGGCATTGAACACAGATGTGCAAAATAGGCCAAACCTTAACAATAACAATATATTCAATATATTCTTAGTAATTATGAAGAACTTTGCAAAATGCCCTTATACTCATTGCTACTGTGGTAGAACAGTCAAGAATGAAATGTCCAAGTTCATAACTACTGAGGGAAACTACAGGGGAAAGGTATTTTATTTCTTCCGTATGATTCTAGTTCTATCCTTTGGAATATAATTGACTTTTTATAAGATGTTTGTATGTGGTTAGGCTTTTACTAACAATAGAGAAAAGCTTAGGAATTAAATCTGGCTAACTGCTAAATGATTTATTTGCTTTTTGTGTTAATGCTTCTACCCTTCTTCTGTTATGCTTTTATGAACCCTTTTCTGATAAATCCATAAAGCACATATCCTTGAAACAAATATTACAGCTGTGAAGCACTTCAGATCTGCAGACATAATGGACCTTGGAAGTCTTCAGGGTATCTCACCTTTCTGCATCATCTCAAAACAGGTCCTGTGGTCTCGGGAAAGATGCAAGTGCTTTAAAGAGTTGTAAATAGGTGAAAAAATTATACACAGAGATACACATCAGGCTCCAAAGTACAATCAGGCCCTAACAATGTGGGATGTGATCAGATGGATTATTGCTTTTCTAAAGTTCAATCTGAGATGTCTTGAAAGTGCCACCTTGTGTAGACAGAAGTAACCAGAATAGCACCAATACAAGGCTGCTGTGTTGTCTACCGATAGGATTTTGGACCTAATTCAACCGATAGTAATAATCTTGAAAGCCAGTTATGGCACAAACACTGGGATATCAATTCAGTGCCTTGCCATAGTTTAGTTGCCCATGCAGTCCACGTCTAGAGAGGGTCTGATGAAAAGAATGAGAGGTAGAGGGAGTATAGGCTAAACACCAGGTCCTTGCCATGATCGTCCCCCACTTTGGAATAATCTTCCTCTGGATGTAGGTTGGACCAGTGGTGGGTTCCTACCGGTGCAGTCCACTCTATAGCACCGGTAGCGGCCCGCTGGTGATGTCACAGTACCGGTGAGGTCGGTTGCCGGTTCCTGGGCGCCGCCATTTTTTTTTAAAAAAATATTTTTAAAAAACATTTCTTCTGCGCATGCCCAGAAGCTGAGCTTCTGGCACTGCTCATGCGCTGCCTTCTACCCCACAGTGAGTCCAAGCAGGGGAGGATGGCTGAGGGAGTGCATGAGACACTGAAAGAACGGGCGGCAGGAGCTATCTCCATTCCCCTCCCTTCAGCAGTCCGAGAAGCCACGAACGTGGGGTGATGATCCTAGGCATTTTCGCACGTTTGAGGCTTCTCGAGCTGCTGAGGAGAGGGGGAATGGGCGGCAGGACCTATCGCAGTTCCCCTCCCTTCAGCAGTCCGAGAAGCCATGCCCACCCAGTCACATGCCTGGCAAGCCATGCCCACCTGGTCACATGGTTGGCAAGCCGCACCCACAAAATAAACCACGCCCACAGAGTGGTAGTAAAAAAATTAGGAACCCGCCCCTGGGTTGGACCTCATTTCTTCTTGCATTTTATAACCTTGTAAAAAGTATTGCACTCCAACATACCTTTGGCTCTAATGTAGATGTCCTTCACTGTTAATTTTTTCAGTGTGTAAGGTTTTTAAAAGCCATTATTGTACTTACGTTGCTTATGCTTATTCTTCAGCTTGGATGGGAGTGATCTACCAATACAGGTAGTCCTTGACTTACAACAGTTTGTTTAGTGACTGTTCAAAGTTACAATGGCACTGCAAAAAAGGGACTTACGACCATTTTTCAAACTTATGACCATTGCAGCGCCTCTATGATCATGTGATCAAAATTCAGGCGCTTGGCAACTGGTTTATATTTATGACATTAGCAATGTCCCAGGGTCACGTGATCCTCTTTTGCGACCTTCTGACAAGCAAAGTCAATGGATTCACTTAACAATCGTGTTACCAACTTAACTGCAGTGATTCACTTAACAACTGTGGCAAGAAAGCTCGTAAAATGGGGGAAAACTCACTTAACAAATGTCTCACTCACCAACAGAAATTTTGGGCTCAATTGTGGTCGTGAGTCGAGAGGACTTACCTGTACTGTGAAACAAACAAATGAATACATTTAGAGCGGAAGAGTGCCTCCGTACTCTAGGCCAGAGTTCCTTGCAAAGAGTTGGTAATATCAAGATACAAGAAGTTACAGTCTTGCCTGCAAAGGTGAACTCCAGGTTCTCTCTTCCACTTCTTCTCTTTTGCTACAATAGGCTAAAGGGGGAAATGCCCTTCCCCTGGACTCCAAATAGTAACATTTGGAAATAGTGAAAAAATTCTCCATTTTGCATTTCAGCAGAAAAGGGAAACCAGAGCAAATCCACACAGCTCTTGTTGAGAAAGATAAAGAACAAATTGCAGCAAGTCCCAATTTGTTATTTGCTGCTTCCAGCTCAGTTTCATAGTTCTCAGTGATGAATGTTCTTCCATCAGCACTTGAAAATCCTGCAGTGACAAACTGGATTCAGAATTGGATACTGATCACATGGCCAAGTTTTTATGCCAGGTTAGCAACTTTAGTTTCAGTTTACATTTGTTCTTTTTTTTAAGGAAGGGAGCAATGAATTTTTCCCCCCAGAAAGAATAACATTTTTAATCATAGCTTTGGGGTAGGAAAACAGCAGGCTCATTTACTGCACTTTCATGCAGCAACAAATACATACTTATCAACAAATATCAACATTTTAAATTTCTGGATGACTTCATCTCCAACATTAACTTCTTGAAACACATAAGTGCTCTTCAAAGATAATCAGGAAATGTTTTTAAAAGTGCCCAAGTTTCATAATTAATTCGCAATCCATACTTTTTTTTTTGGCTTCTGGCAATCAGAAGTAATTAAACCTAAAAGGAATTATTGGAAGGGAAGAAGGGAGTGGAGCAGTATTATTTTTCAGTCTGGTGTTTACAATTAATTAAACATTAAATAAGTGAAAATGAATTCCCTGGTAGTGTTACTTTTTTCCCTTAGAGAAAATAGAAGCTCATAAAGTAGCTTATAGAATTTCTTGTTTTTATCTGACAAAGCCTGTTTTTTTCCAAGTACAATAAATGTTGTACCTTTAATACCTTTTCAAGAATTAAATTCCTCGTTTTCCTTTAAGGCATTCTTAATGAAAACACTCTGATCAACCCAACATAATTTTACAAAAAGGAGCCAAAATCCATGTCACTGCTAGATAAATTCAGTGGTTTTAACAGATTCTGATTTGAACATACAGCAAACAACCCTTTTTCCTAGCTCTGTTTTCTTAGAACTGTGATTATTTCACTTTATTTTTGTTCCTAGTATTTCTTCATTCAACCGTGAGCAAAACTTTGTTCACCCGTTTTCCAAGTAAAGTCCCAGATTCTGTGGAAATTTCTCACCTTAATTATTCTTTATCTGTGACTGTGACTTAATGGTTGCTGATTGCTTTAGGCCTCTTATACAGTAGTTTGCATGCAGTCCTCTATTTTCGCATTAAATTAAGTACATTCTAGAATAATAAGAGTTTAACAATTCTACCTGGCTTTCCATTAAATGCTCCATCTTCTTCAGCTGAACACCTCCTGTGTCATGAATCTGTAGCACCTTTTCCTTTTCGTATTGTGAGAGCAAATTGTGGGATTCCAGATATTGTTGAATTGCAATGATTAGCTTTGTGACAGGTTGTTTACCTCTCTATCTTCAACCTTTCATTTTCAGGAAATCTGACAGGTTTTGTATTCTTTTCTATTATAAAAGGTATTTAGTTCTAAAACTCTTCTTTGGCTCTTTTGGTAGTCAAGGTTAATTTTCATTGAATGTTCTGGCCAAAAGTAAACATACAGAGATATACCAAGTTTTGTCCTTCATGAGCATTTTAAAAAAGATGCAATCCATCATCAGTTTGGAGTTCCTACCCTCCCACAAGAGACCCAAGTCTAGCCCCCATGAATTTTGTTGATCCTTATCTAGCGCCAATTTTGCTTGAAAGTTAATAGTATGTAATAAACTTTTAGTGCTTTGAACTCAATTTCTGTTCCTAGTTTCTTGTGCCTTACATATACCCCACTATATAATATATACATAGATTCAAATACATATTTCTATTTCAAAATTATGATACAATTTTAAAATATTGTTGAGAACTACACCTTGATTTCTTTGTTTCTTATCTTTCTCCTAGTTCAGTGATGGCAAACCATTTTTCCCTCAGGTGCCAAAAGCGCGTGCGTGCGCGCTATCACGCATGTGTGAGTGCCCACACCCATAATTCAGTGCCTGGGGAGGGCAAAAACAGCCTCCCCCGCCCCCACAGAGGCCCTCTGGAGGCCAGAAATGGCCCGTTTCCCAACTTCGGGTGGGCCCGGTAGGCCCGTTTTTCGCCCTCCCCAGGCTCCAGAGGCTTCCCTGGAGCCTGGGGAGGACAAAAACACCCCCCGGAGGCCCCCGGAAACCTAAAATGCCCTCACAGAGCCTCTGCACCCTGGATCTCAACTAGGACAACGCTCGCGTGCCGGCAGATATGGCTCCGCATGCCACCTGTGGCACGCATGTCATAGGTTTGCCATCACTGTCCTAGTTTCTGTGTGCATGAATGTCTTTCTTCCTCACATCTTTCCTCCTCCTTTTTCTAGATCCTTCTGAAGATTCTTTATCAAATTTAGTTAAGGAACACCCCAGGGGTGGGTTCTAACTTACCTTGCTGCCGATACGCTTCCTCCCACACCGCGTGGGTGTGTGCGTGCTTTGCGTGGGAATGCGCAGTGCCAAGGATATTTGTTTTTAAAAAGCCCAAAAACAAGATGGCAACACATGCACAGTGCTGGAAACTTGGCTTCTGCGCATGCTCAGAAAAAAAATTCAAAAAAAAGATGGTGGTGCCCATGGACCGGCACCAACCGAACCGGTTCTGTGATGTCATTGTGACATCACCAGCGGGTCACTACTGTTTCGGGTGAACCGTTCCGAACCGGGAGGAACCCATCTCTGGAACACCCACCCTATATACTAAGAAAGATTTTCCCCCAGAGAAACATATTTTTGCTTTGTGTTTTATGTGGTCAGCTCTGTCTTAGCTTATGGCCCACAATACATAGTTAAACATCATGTAAGAGTGATATATCAGAAATTGGAGGCAATAAAAGCTCTTAACACAAAAGATCAACTTGTAGAAATCTTGGTGCAGGTGGAAGAATTACCAGCTGCTACTTTATATTTTCAGCATGCCTGTGCCTAAAATTTCTTTTGAAATCTTCAGCCTTGACAGCTGGACAATCCATGCTTGCAAATGTACCTCACTAAACTCGAGAGGGAAAATGAAAACAATAACTGTTCTTTTAGATTGTGCATTTTAATAGAATATTCTCAATGTTTAATGAAATCATATGAATATTCCCCATCCCCAATTTTTAGACATTTAAGACTTGTTGCATAAGGGAGGGAGGGAGACGGAGAAGAAGAAGGAGGGGTGGAGGGAGATATGGATGTGCCATAGGACACTTGAGGACATTTTTGTATTATTATATTATTATTATATTATAGATATTGAGGTCTTTGTAACCAGAGACAAATAATAGGGATTGTATCTAAAAACTGAAAGTGACCTTAAAAGAGCATTTTTTATTATGACATATATGCACACTTCATTCACTTATCTAGTAAACATGGTGAACCTTCTGTCTGATAAACAATAGTAATGACTGTTAAGCTAGGTTACAATTCACAATAACACTTAAATCTTCTGGAGAAAAAAATATATGTTTTCTATCTTTGCTTGGACAACAACTACAAGAACTGTGCATCACTTTGGTTTCGTAGAGAAAAGGGAATGATCATGTAGCACCCAATCTTTCTTACACCAAGCTTCCTAGTGTTGCTGTTATTTGAAATTGGTTAAATAGAGCTATGTTGAAGCAAAAAAGAACTGAAACCACACACAAAAGCCAAACACAATTCACTTTTCTGAATCAACTGTAAAGTGAGGGGGTCCTTGGTGGTCTATGAGTTTGGTTGTTTTCTTGCATTTATTTATTTATTTATTTATTTATTTATTTATTTATTTATTTATTTATTTATTTATTTATTTATTTATTTATTTATTTATTTATTTATTTTTTATTTATTTATTTATTTATTTATTTATTTATTTATTTATTTATGAGCTTTATATACCGCCTCACAGTGCAAGCACCCTCTAAGCGGTTTACACCAGTAAGCAATGTATATTTATATTGCCCCCAGCAATCTGGGTCCCCATTTTACCTACCTCGGAAGGATGGAAGGCTGAGTCAACCTTGAGGCGGTGAGATTTGAACTGCTGACCTGCGGATCACAGTCAGCTAAAGTGGCCTGCAGTACTGCCTCGAACCGCTGCGCCACCTCGGCTCTAAATTTGATTACCCAAACTAGGTAACATCTGGAGAAAATCACAAAATACAAAGACTTGCAAGTAGAAGTAGAATGACAGGCAAAAGAAAGCAAAGATAGTACTAATAGTAATAGGTGCCTTGGGTTTAATCCCCCAAAAAGTTGGAATACCACTTAATACCATCGGCAATGACAAAAGCACTTTGAGTCAATTGCAAAAGGCAGCTTTATTTGGAACAGCTTACATCCAATGATGATACCTTTAACACCATCAAACAACAACATCTGTGTATTCTAGTTCCTTGGAAAGAATATATGGATGAAAATGCCAAATACAATCTAAATAGCTGACTATGTGACAAGCTCTAATATCCTTTAACTGGATGCAGGCATGGAATAGTCTCTACCCTTGTTCCAAAGGTGCTTTTTTCAAGAGGCAACTGGACTTTCTGTTTTTTCTTTGAAGACGTTTCACTTCTCATCCAAGAAGCTTCTTCAGCTCTGATTGGATGGTGGGAAATGGAAGAATTTCTACCATCCAGTCAGAGCCAAAGAAACCTCTTGGATGGGAAGCAAAACATCTTCAAAGAAAAACCAGGAAGTCCAGTTGTCTCTTGGAAAAAAGCACCTTTGGGACCATCATGACTTGGATGACTAAGAATCATTGTGATTTTAGAAAGTTGACCTGACGTTCTAATTTTCAGTTGAAAACTCCATGGATAGAGCCTCTTGCTGCAATGGCTGGCTTGTTCAACAGCTGAACAGTCAGAAAACATATTAAGGTATATATCAGAGGGAAGACAGCCAAGAACCATATCCCAGCAGGCCCTCTCTTGACCATCTGCTGGTTGAGGATGTTTCCTGCATAAAGATACAGCAGGGGTGGGAATATAAATAGTGATATGTGGATTACTATTAAACCAGTCCATTTTACCATCCACTTTAAAAAGGCATTATTCCAAATTACCTTTTCTAATCATTTCCGCCCAAAAAATATTTATTTTTAAAATTGACATGCATTTCATTTTAATCTTTGCCTAACAAATGGTGCCTTTATATATGACATCACCTAATGCATACTGTTTTTAATATATGTTGCCTCTAACAAGATATTACTTTTCACCCATAGGCATCAATTCAGATTTGGAACAGTTAATAGAATATCCTGCTATGTTACAAAGGGCATCCATCTTTTGTCTCAACCCTGTAATAGTAGAATGAGATACAGAAACAAACACAACAACGTCATCTGCAAATAAAACCAATTTGCGTTCAAATGAGTCATATTTATTTATTTATTTGTGAGATTTATATACCGCCTCACAGTGCAAGCACTCTCTAAGCGGTTTACACCAGTAAGCAATGTATTTTTATAATGCCCCCAACAATCTGGGTCCTCATTTTACCTACCTCGGAAGGATGGAAGGCTGAGTCAACCTTGAGCCGGTGAGATTTAATTTAATTTAATTTAATTTAATAGATTTGTATGCCGCCCAACTCCCGGGGGACTCTGGGCGGCTCACAACATATCCAAATCTATTACAATAAAAACATCACAGTTAAAAAGATATAAAAAAATTAAAAAGAAAATCTCCAACATTCATAACAAGGGGGGAGACCCAGAGATAATATGCTCGGTCTCACTTTCACCCCGCCTGCCGGAAGAGCCACGTTTTTATTGCTTTCCGGAAGGCCAGCAGGGTGGGGATGGCTCTGATCTCCGGAGGAAGTTGGTTCCATAGGGAGGGAGCTCCCACAGAGAAGGCTCTCCCCCTAGGCCCCGCCAACCGACATTGTTTGGTTGATGGGACCTGGAGAAGACCCACTCTGTGGGACCTAACTGGTCGTAGGGAGGTATGCGGCAGGATGCGGTCCCGAAGGTAACCTGGCCCTGAGCCATGTAGGGCTTTAAAGGTAACGACCAACACCTTAAATTGGATCCGGAGACTAATGGGCAACCAATGCAGCTGCCGGAGGACAGGTGTTACATGGGTGTACCTGGGCACACCCACCACGGCACGAGCAGCTGCATTTTGCACCAATTGTAGTCTCCGGATACTCTTCAAGGGTAGCCCCATGTAGAGCGCATTGCAGTAATCCAGCCGGGAGGTGATAAGGGCGTGGGTGACTGTGAGTAGCGCCTCCCTCTCCAAGAAGGGTCGCAATTGGTGCACTAGGCGAACCTGTGCAAAGGTCCCCCTAGCCACAGCTGAAAGATGTTGCTCCAATTTTAGCTGTGGGTCTAGGAGGACACCCAAATTGCGAACCCGTTCTGAGGGAGTTAATTTCTCTCCCCCAAGAACCAAGGAGGGACAATTGACATAATCCTTGGGAGGCAATATCCACAGCCACTCGGTCTTGTCAGGGTTGAGCTTTAGCCGGTTCTTCCCCATCCAGACCCTAACATCGTCCAGGCAGCGGCACATTACGTCGACGGCTTCCCTGAATTGAGACGGGGTGGAGATGTACAACTGGGTATCATCAGCATATTGCTGATACCTCACCCCGTGTCGACGGATGATCTCACCCAGTGGTTTCATGTAGATGTTAAACAGGATGGGCGAGAGGACCGAGCCCTGCGGCACCCCACAAAGTAGGGGCCTAGGGCTCGACATCTGCCCCCCTGTCAACACCGACTGCGTCCTGTCAGAGAGGTAGGAGGAGAACCACTGTAACACAGTGCCGCCCACTCCCACCTCGCCGAGACGACGCAGAAGGATACCATGGTCAATGGTATCGAAAGCCGCTGAGAGGTCAAGTAGCACCAGGATGGAGGAATGACCCCCATCCCGGGCTCGCCAGAGGTCATCCATCAGAGTGACCAAAGCCGTTTCCGTACTGTAGCCGCGCCTGAAACCCGATTGAAAGGGATCCAGAAAATCAGTGTCATCCAACAGCCGTAGGAGTTGGAGTGCCACCACTTTCTCTACAACCTTCCCCGCGAAGGGAAGGTTGGAGACCGGACGGAAGTTCTTTAAATCCGCTGGGTCCAGGGAAGGCTTCTTGAGGAGGGGCCTCACCACCGCGACTTTTAAGGGCCGCGGGACAGATATTAAAAAACAAGAATGAAATTGGGCATCCTTGTTTAGCTCCCCTAAATAGTGGAAAAGTAGGAGAAAAGGTCTTTGGTGCTCTCTGAGCTTGGTTGTGTTCTTGCAGATGTTTCATTACCCAAACTAGGTACATCATCAATGTTAGTCATGATGATGTTACCTAGTTTGGATAATGAAACATCTGCAAGAAAACAACCAAGCTCAGAAAGCACCAAAGACCCTTTATTTCAATCCTAAACGACAAATATTCTCCTTTATAGGAGAAAACATACCGTTAATCTTCACTTTAGACACAGGGGACCCATACAACAGCTTAATCTATTTTCTTACACATCCATTTAAGGAATATAGATTCTATATTTGTATCAAATTCTTTAAAGATCTAGGTATGTGTATACAAAAAGATATAACTCAATTAGTAACATGTAATATGAGTAAAATAGAGAGGCTTCTTCAGGTATCAATAGATGGGAATCATTAAACCTTACCCTCTGAGGAAAGGTAAACACTTCAAAATGAATATTATTACAGGCTACTTTATATTCTGACAGAAATTCCAGTTTATATAGCTGTGTAATAAAAACAAGATTTGATCCTTTTTTCCACTGTCAAATAATTTTATCGGGAAACCCAGTTTAAAAAATTGGGGAAAAGATGATGATATGGAAAATATGAATAGAAGACTTTGAATCAAGCAATAGATGATGAGGATGAATTTCTAATATATTCAATGTTTAGAGATAAATATGATCTACTAAATATAATCCAAAGGGAATATTTACAATTGCAACATTTGTTAACACCATTGTGTGGATCAGCAGCATTTCAGCTTTTCTGATACCTGGTATTACTAGAACAATGTGTTAAATCCGCGAAACAAAAAGGAAAACCTTACTATTGGTTTCTATAAGTATTTATTATCAATAAATCAATTTGATATTCTCCAGTGAAGGGTTCTTGAAGTATAAAGTTTCCCAATGTAGGGCTTCGCCCACATCTCTCTGTACATTTTTAGAAACATATGGTCTTTTTCAGGTATATTTTTCCCAACAAATATTTTTCTTCTGTAGCTTGTTGATTGGAGAAAAATAAACACTAGCAAATTATTTTCAGTGTTACCATCTGTGCTACAGCAGGGCATGCTGTGTCTCTTGGGAATCTCAAAAATCTGCTCACCTGTTTTTACAAGCACTCCTGCAACTGAATTCCTCCTAATTTCCTTTTCTTTCTTTCCCTTTTCCCTTTTCCTTTTCTTATCCCTTCCTTTCCCCTTTTTTCTTCCCTTTCCCTTTCCCCTTCCTTTCTCTTTTCTTTTCTCCTCCCTTCCCTTTCCCTTTCCTTCTTCTCTTCTCCTTCCTTCCTTCCTTCCTTCCTTCCTTCCTTCCTTCCTTCCTTCCTTCCTTTTCTCTTCCTACAGCCATAATTCCAATGCAAACTTTGCTTTGTTTAGGCTAAGCTTTTTAAATTTGAAATGTATTCTTTTTCCTCTACATTATGTATATTACAAAGGAGTCATTCCAGAGAAATAGGAACATGGTTAAAATGCCAAGAGGTGCTCCCATAGCAGCTGAACGTTGAAGTCCAGGATATGTTCAGGAACAAAACTGTGGCAACAGCTGGCTCAAATGGAATTTCTGTTCCATCATATATTTGAAGAAGGCAATAGGAATGCATTTCACAGAAGAAGAAGACGCCTGCTTTATAATTTCAACTACAGCTGTCCATAAATGTATATGGCTGAAAGCATTCTGCTCCAACACAAAATAAACACAGCCCGTACAAACATGAATCTTTGCATCCAATCTGCATTTGAAGAGAGGATAAATTAATTTGCCAGGTGCAGTTGTCATTCCCTTTTTCTTCCTACAAAAAAATAATAAATCCTCCACTTGTTATTATGCACGGCACTACTCAAATGGTACGGACTGTACATTCCTTAGAAAAAGCTGACAGCAGATTTCCAAAGCCCCCTGAAATGTTTCCTGAGATTTCAATGCATGTTATTGACAGCTGCAGTTTGTTTTAAAGGGATTTAAATAAGGAGAGACAAAGAAGGCAACTCCTAAATTTACTCACTAGTGTGACTAGCAAAATCAAGTAATGGGACCTTACAGGTGTTGACAAACTATCACTCCCAGCAACCTTCACCTTTGGCCATGCTAGGTTGGACTGTTGGGAACTGTGGTTCAGCAATTTTGGGACAGCCCACAAGTTCCTCTACCCCAGTAATCTAGCTGATCACCCAATGTTCCCTTGGCTATATCTATGACATTGCCACATCTACAAACATAGTAGAAAATGTATCTGTCTTCTCACATTCATTTAATTAATGGATTTTTAAAACAATTAGTCCCTTTTAATAATTTAAACAATACAGCCAGAAGACAAACAGAGGTAGATGCAAGCATTTTGTATTGAAATGGATTTTTATATGCCTAGCATATGATCCTTCATCTCCTTCTACACTAGAAATAGAGACAGATGGAGTTGGACAGTCTCCTGCAATGGTTACTGTCTTCTTGAGGAGAGAAGTCCTCCTTTTAGGCTTCCCTTTCCTTGGCAGAGTAAGCATTTGCAGCAAAGAGGATTAGCTGGTAGGTGGCTTTCCTTGAAAACATTCCACTGTGATGGGCAGATTGGACTGTCTTCTTAAAATATTTAAGATGGTTGAAACTTTTTATTTTCTCATATTAATAACCATAAATATGCCATGGGCATTGACACAATCATCATCAGTCAATTGCAAAAGGCAGCTTTACATGGAACAGCTTACATCTCATGATACCTTTAACATCATCAATAACAATGTCTGCTTATTCGTCCTTCAGAAGGACTCAACAGGTGGATAGAATTCCAAATCCAGTCTAAACAACTGGCTGACTGTGTGACCAAACATAATTTATTAACTCTATAGGCTGTCTGCCTCTCAGCAACTCTTAACTGTATAGATGTCCCATGCTTTCATAGTGACCAGAGATTTTCAGAGAGAGCCTTTGATATTTTGGACTGGCTAATCCTACTTTGCCTCCCAAATTGGCTGGCAAATTCATCTATGAAGTTTTAATTAAAAGCCCATTTAAAAAATACTGCACCAAAAAGCTACTCCAAAAATGGGTGAGAAGGAGTAGACTTACTTTCATTCACATATTCCTAATTCTGTGTACAGAAGCTAATCAGTCCATTAGCTGAACTTTATTTCAACACTAATAGGACCCGCTAATATAACTGAGGGCAGCAGGCTAGTTTTGAGACATGGACAAACCTAGTTTTGTTCTCCAACATTGCCCAACATTCTTCATTATGCAGGAGATTCCATTCTGCCTAATGCGGAAAAAAATTCTTTCTTACTCCCTGTTTCTTTTCTAAATTGATGACCAGAGAGATGAGGTAACAGCCTGGATGGGCCAAAAGTTCTCCTCCTTTTGGGTTTTCTTCATTTTTCTGTTTCTCAAACCCTGGCTATGTTGGCTATGTTTTAAGGTAAGCCATACTTCCTTGGGTAATACGTAGATCAAAACACACCTTCAACACTAGGCCTTCTCCAGGTTTAAAGATGCAGCCCTTAGTTCAAAACCTGTTGATAACAATAGTATGTTAAGGTAAGATAGCCCATGCTTCATACCAGATCTGCATAATGAAGAAAAATATGCATGAAAATAAGCAAGGATTTTTATGTATTTGCATTTTAAATTCACAGAATAAGGAAGAAATTTCACAGTATGGAATGTGCAACTGGCAGGGACAGGATACAAGCTGATTTTTAATATAGTAATATAACATGTTGATCCTATATCCACTGGAATAGAGTGGCCAATAAATTTATAATAATAATGCCACTTCTGCAAAGAAGCTGAAGAAACAGTGGGCCACCTAGTTAGCAGCTACAAGAAAACTGCATAGACAGATTACAAGCAATTGCATGACAAAGTAGCATTGGAAGATCTGCAAGAAACACCATTTACCCGTAAACAAGAATTGGTGGGATCATAAAATAGACAAAGTAATAGAAAATGAAGAAGCTAAAGTGTTTTGGGATTTTAGAATTTAAACAGACAAGCACCTGCCACATAACACCCCAGACTTAATAATTCTCTGCAAAAAAAAGACAAAAAAAGAACATTTGGCAGTATTTGGAGACAGCAGAATAGAAGAAAAAGAACTGGAGAAAATAACAAAATACAAAGGCCTGCAAACAGAAGTAGAATGACTGTTGCAAAATAAAGCAAATAGCAATAGGTGCCTTGAATGCAACCCAACCCAATACCATCGGCATTGACAAATAACCACCAGTCAATTGCAAAACGCAGTTTTCCTTGGGACAGCTTACATGCTGTGACAATACCTTTAATATTAACCAACAACATTCCTTGGGAAAGACTCAATAGGTGGGCAAAAATGCCAAATCCTCTCTAAACATGTGGCTGATTGTGTGATCAACCAACAGTAATATCTACAAAAGAGTTGGAATATTTCATTTTTAGGAGTATAACTCAAAAGTGTTCTCAAAAGGCAAAGTGATGTATGAATCTCAAACAAGTACATTACAGCTGTGCAAACCCTCAAAGGAGCTTTGCTTTGATGAAAGTTCATATAAAGTAGCCCTTTGAAGCTGATTCCCAATGGATAGGACTCCGTCTCACCACTTTTCAAAGAAGTAAAGCAGCTGCATGGCTCTATTTATGTATTATTTATTTATTAGTGAGACTTATATACCGCCTCAAAGTGCGAGCACTCTCTAAGCGGTTTACACCAGTAAGCAATATAGTATATTTATATTGCCCCCAACAATCAGGGTCCTCATTTTACCTACCTCGGAAGGATGGAAGGCTGAGTCAACCTTGAGCCGGTGAGATTTGAACAGCTGAACTGCTGATCACAGTCAGCTAAAGTGGCCTGCAGTACTGCACTCTAACTGCTGCGCCACCTCAGCTCATTATGGCTTCATACTCTACTTCAAGGCCTTGTCCATCTCTTCCTATCAGCTAGGACTACTGATTGAACTCTGAGGCAACAGAAATTATTGAGGATAACTTTATCACCTCCAGAATGTAAAGCAACCAACAAGGTGAAGCAAAATCACCTTTCAGAGGCCTAATATGTTTCATATGGATGACTAATGGTAGCTTCCTACTGATATATAAATGGGGGCAAGCTTCCATTTGCTTCTCTAATTTGTAAAAATAGTATTTCCATTGATGGGTACAAACCTTGTGAAAACTGGAAGCTCATTAAATTGCAATTAGTATCAAAGATGGAAATGCTCTGGCTTCTAGGGAGATTAACATCCCTGTATTCAGGGATGTTAATCTAGATGAGGGTTTACAAAGAAAAAAAGATCAGGCCACTGATGTGTATTTGCACTTTTTTCCTGTTTAAGCTTCCATGTTGGTAACTGTGAAGTTTACAAACTAAAAGGTCTGTCTAGGAGCAGATTTCCCATCTTCCCTTGCCATTCAGCACACCTTCTTCTGAGTCCAGAGTGGAATATCATATATTCTCTGAATGTACCTCTCGCATCTCTTATAAAAGAGAATACAGAATCATCCAAGTGCCTACAGTATTCATCATTCATTTCAAAACGCATAATGATTAAGACCCCAAGAGACAGGAGTTTGAAAAGTGAGAAAACTGTAACAAAAGTAATTAAAATAATCCCACTGGTATGAATCAAAATTGCATTTGTTCATAAGTTATTAACCAATTAGCACATAAATGAATAGGGCATCGATCCATAAACTCATCATAGCAGGCTGAGTAAAGAAAATAGTTATTGAGTACACATTGCAACGGGGTTGTATCATGCGTAATGTGAATCAGCCCTACCCAGGAAAGCCATTGGCCCCGATGGTTGGAGCTATATGCAAAGCATTTATTCTTCCCTCCTAGAAAATAAACTAATCTCCTTTATCTCTTAAGTCATAATCTTTCCCTGACTCTTGAGCCTCTTTCTTTCCTCTTCTTCAACATGATTGGCTACATATGAAGCTGACATTACTTCTCCATCCCATCCTCCTCCTCTACTCTCCCACTGTCACCCCTAAGTAATATATGGGGTCTTCATTGCAAAGAGCTACTACAGACTTCATATCTGGAACTTGACACAGGTATATTACTTTTGACTGGGGGAAATCGTTAAAACGATCTATGAATGAGCTGCTATTTACATTGCAACCATCCATATTAGGGGAGAATATTAGGAACGAAAATAGGAAGTACCCATTTGTAAATCTTTAGGGACAAGAATCCAAGCAGAAGGCACAACATAATAAGTTTAATCCACAAGTTGACAATATTCAAACATTGCAAAAGGGGGAGGCATTACTTATTGTGGTAACTCTGTCAGTGCACCTGATAGCTATTGATCATTATCTAATATGTTATATCATGCTAAGAGGCACCATCATCTTTACATAAAGAATAGATACACCCATCCCTTTGTTAAAGAGTATAGTTGGCTATTTATTATTTTCTACATTGTTTATTATATATTTTGAAAGGGTGTAAGAAATAAGTATCACAAAGAAGGAAATTAGGTACAGATATGAAGACATAGGTAGGTAAACAAGTTTCAGGCTACAGGTAGTCCTTGCTTAATAATTACAATTGGGACTAGCAACAAGTGGTAGCTAAGTCACACGATATATGATAGTATTTCAGCTTTCATTTGCTTTACAAACTTGCAAGCATTGTAAGCCTGAGGTTGATTGCAAAGTTACTTTTTTCATCATTGTTGCAACTGTGAATGGTCATGAAATGAGTCAGTCACTAAACAAGGACTACTTGTAACATATTTCAGTACATCGTTAGAAACCTATACCATTGTATTTCATATCCACTTTTCTGGTCAAAATCCACATACTTCTGTTGCGCTTTAAGCCAAAAACTGATTAACATTGTTCACATCATTAAAAGAAAATTATAAATGGTAAATGATGCAATTCCCCAAATTGTAAATTTGATAGCAAGTTGAAGCATGAACTCTAGAAACCAAATTATGTGAGTGGTAGAATTGTATGTGTAATTTATAAACCAAGTAAACTCTTTGTTGGATTCACCACTTAAATACAAAGTCATTTTGTATATTGAAGCATACTGCCATAATTTAGTTAGCCATTCTTCTAATGAGGGATCCAAAGTCTTTTACAATAAAAGGTATATAAAATCCTTGCATTCATTAATATATACAATGTCAAATATCCTCTTTCTTTCCACCATTACTTACAAACACACCAATATCAATATTAGTATATGCCAGTGCTTCTCAAATAGTGGGGTGGGCCCCCCTGGGGGGACACGGAGCAATGCCGGGGGGGCGCATGACCCCGGGGAACATGCTTTTTTTTGCCGCAGGGAGTAGGGTTTTTTTGCAACGAACAATAGCACACAGCACAGAGCAGGAGATATGAAGTGCAGATAACAAACCCTTAAGAGACACCATGGAAAAATATTTAACAGGGATGAAAAGAAAGGAGGAGAGAGATGGAGATAATGAGACAAATGTAAGTCTCCCAAAAGCTAAGATGAGGAAATATGATGAAGCGTATGTAGCGCTTGGCTTCACTGTGACGATGGTGGGAGACAAGGAAAGATCAGTATGTTTACTGTGTCTAAACATGTTGGCAGCAGACAGCATGAAGCCAAATAAATTAAGGTGTCACTTAAACACATTACACCCCAATCACGCTGATAAGCCGCTTGAGTTTTTTTCAGCGAAAACATGCTGAATATTGCAAACAATCATCCCGGCGGAGAGTTGGGGGGTGCACGAAATGTTTACTTCTTCCTAGGGGGGGCATAACAGAAAATAATTGAGAAGCACTGGTATATGCTGATGGCATATTGTTGCAAAACTCATTAGAGCTAAAGTGAGCATTATGACCCACTACAGAATTTTGCAAGGAAGAAAAGCTATTGATAAATTACTCTAAAACTACTTGTCACCTCAAATACTTTTGTCTAGGAAGAAAAATTCAAAAGAGTCCCTTACAATGATCCATTATAGTCTACTGGTCAAATGCAGTGTAATCCATTAGTCATGCTTTATCATACAGTCTCTTTTGGAGAGCTATTAGAAATTGTCATATTACACATCT
Source organism: Diadophis punctatus similis (assembly GCA_023053685.1). Classification (NCBI taxonomy): domain Eukaryota; kingdom Metazoa; phylum Chordata; class Lepidosauria; order Squamata; family Dipsadidae; genus Diadophis; species Diadophis punctatus. The sequence continues at coordinate 155,543,103 of JALIGW010000001.1, forward strand.
TTTGGTGGACATCCCAGGAAACACAGCTCATGTTTAGATTTTATATTCATCTGCTAGTTGAATATGATTCCACAAATCATATACATCAAATATGATGTACTCAAAATGAGAAGTCAAATTCTGATCTAACCTCATACTTTGTCTTTAGAAAAGAATGTTAGCTTTTTATTTTCTGCTTGACCACTCTGTTCTTTTGGCTTTATTTGAACTATAACCATAAATTGAATAAATAAACAAATAAACAATGCCAATTCAGTATATTTTGAAAGCATATATTTAATAAAAAATAAAATAAAATAAAAATTGCAAAGGGTTTGCAATTTTCAAAATTTGTTCCATTCTACAGTGAAACATTTTCTTATAGTGTTAAGGTTTGCAATATCGCAACCACATATGAAAAATGTGCCTATCTACTGTATCTATCTATCTATCTATCTATCTATCTATCTATCTATCTATCTATCTATCTATCTATCTATCTATCTATCTATCTATCTATCTATCTATCTATCTATTGTTCGTTCACTCGTTCGTTCGTTCGTTCGTTCGTTATAGAATATACATATTCTTCTTCCATTGAAATTCTTACTCATGCATCTCTGTATATTTTGCATTTATTTAATCTATTTAATTGCACAATATTTAACTTTTTCAGTGACTGGCTCTTTAACTAGTCACATTTTCTAATACAAGTTCTTTAGAATGATTCCCTCGAAGTTTCTTGCTTAGTTGTTGTGGTTATCTTAATTCTATTCCCATAAGCAAGATATTATGATATAGGATCTATTGCACTGCTTGACCAGGGGGCTGGACTAGATGACCTCCAAGCTCCCTCCCAACACTGTTATTCTGTAATCTATATCATATTTTTAATTCCCAATTAATTAGAAAATATTGCTATGGTGTACCAGATCCTTGCAAGGCAATTAAGGTTTAAGGATATTCATGAATTCCTCGATTATATTTCAACTTTGTAATTTGTCTATTTATAAGGAGCTTTGGATGTATTGAAACTGCACAGTTGCAAGAAAAGCAGTTCTTCCTTGTTGGAAGAATGCCTTTGTATATGATTCAAAAAGTTGAGTCAACAAAATTGTCACTTCTCTGCTTCTGAATTGGCTTTATATCAATTCGGAGACTTCTGTGAAGGAGGACGGGATGCTTTGTGCCAATAAATGTTTCATCATCTTTTATACTGTATATTGCCCAGGGCTGACATGGAGATAGGATTGAGACCGATACATGCTGTAACTCCACTACGTCATACCTCCTTGCTAAGACAATTTGAATAGGCTTCTTGTTATTAATATCCAAAATATACTGGCCAGCAATGTAATCTTACAAAATAGATCCTGCTTTAAGATATTTTAATATTACCATCACATCTTGTTTGTTTTTTCCCTTTCAGAATTACACGGTTGTAAAAAGGGAGTTAAGGATGGGTTAAACAAATATGCAAACAAGTCTGTCCCCACTGAGCAAGAATTTGACTGCTGTGATGATATCCTTAGCTGGTTCTGCTAGCCTGGGAATGCTTTGATCCTAAAGGAAGGATATCCTGTATTCCGACTCTTTTGATGAGGGATTCAAAGTATAATATTTCCACCCAGAGAAGCTTCGTAGTGAGATGGGCAGCAAATACATTTAATAACAATGATAAATTTTAAAAATGTTTAATTAGCACCACATACTGTTTTTTCAAAAGTAATATATCATTTTGGTAGCAAACACCACAGGTGCTATGGGACATGCTGCTATATGCTGGATAAGCTAAGAGTAAATTTTTATACGTTGGTCTGAGGTTATTTTAAAATTGTCCTTTCTAAATGTTGATTTTATGAATTCTACACACAGATATGGCTGGCATTCAAGGAATACTGTGGGGAAGTGTACTTGGCACAATGATGTTTGAGGTGAACATTTGACAGCTGATTCTTTGTAACATTTGGCAACCAATAATGTGATGTGATAGTAGTTAATAGCAGAAAGCAATAACGTTAAAAGGGAAAACTTGGAAACAAGGCTAAAAAGTAAATGCTTTCCTACTTTCTTTCTCTTTTTTTCCTTTTTTCCCCTTTTCAGTCATACTGAAGCGCTGAGCTAAAGCGCTGAGCTTCAGCAACCTGACATTTTCATTGGGTTAGAAGGCACCTGTGCTCTAAATATATCCCCAAGTGATGGCTTTTCACTGGCAACATACAACCTTATACAAATGCACAATAGCTGCTTATTTGTAACTTCAGTGGAACTTGTTTGTCTCATCTGTGCTGTTTAGGACCATATCTCCTGCGATCTATTGAACTATTGATAAACGGATAACCTCTATCTACAGTAGGGAGGTAGAAGTCAGAAGTGAAATATGTTTATGCTCTGCTTCTGAACTAATAGAGATACATCTTAACAATGGCTTGGTTTCAGGGTCGTGTGAAAAATTATTTTGAGAATGCACTTTTGCACTCCCATCAAGCAGCCACAACCTCAGGGGAGGCATTTAGAAATAGTCATAAAAGACTAACAGAGTATAAAATTTCCACTGTCTGGTTAAGTTAAACTCAGGCACCTCTGAGTTTGGAGTTTATACAACTGAATTCATGCTAATATTTATATATCATATAAATGCAATTTTATACAAAGACCTCTGAACGTGGAGTTAAACATATTGGATGTTGCAATATTAATTTTTCAGCGCTCAGGTTTTTTTTTAAATGACCTGTGATGACATACAGATGCTTGAAATCAAATGTACAAAGAAGCATTCTAGAAGTCCCACAGCAAGTAACGTTGCCATAATGTAACATTTATACTTTTTAAAACTATCAATTATTATAGTATAAGTTCAGTTCCAGAATGGAGAAAAATTGCCAAAAGACCTCCAGTATCCTCAGTACTTTCCCAGCTTAAGACAAAGTTGCCAATTTCATGTGAGACCAATTGGAGTAGTTGAGGAAATTGCACAAACTTACTGACATATGATTCTTGCTTTGCTATTTGCTTTGCCTCCATATGTCAAACTTTTTAACATATTTTTTACAGATCGCCTGAAATCAACCTCAAATGCAGGGAGAACAGTATTGCAATTAGCATTCTAGGTAATGTTCCTTTAAAAAAAAAGTGGATTAAATTTTACCGCTTGTTTGTTCCTAACGTATGCCAATGATGTCAACTATTATTTTCCCATCTGCTCTTCCTTCGTTTTTGTTCATCTGTTTTCCTTTCGTTTGTTCTTTCTCAGTAAGCAGGACATGTTTATTGTTGTTCCCATTCTAGCAGTTATAACCAAGTACTTGGCATTTGAAGGGAACAACCTTAGTGAGGGTTTTATTTGGGGGGGGGTCTAAATTCCTTTTTGTATCAGCCATCCATGTCTTTTCTTGACCCTGAGAGGAAATGAAAACTTATCTCACATAATTTATCACATAGATTTCCACATCCATTTTCACTTAGGCCAGTTAACAATTTGATAATTAACTCAGAGGTGCTTTTATAGATTATATATGTTTTTGTTTTCCTCAATTCAGCTTTGCATAACTAAGAAATTTGATCACCAGGTATACATTTGCAAATGTTCCCACATGAATCTGATGGATTTTTTTTTTAAAGCCAATGAATTTATTTAAAAATAAATAAACGAAGGTAGATGCAATTACATTTGACTTTCTAAGCACTTATTTCAGCACACGTTATCTAAATGGTGACATTCCAAAGTGTATAATTCTGTTGTTTCTTCTGAAAATATAGGACGGATGAAAATATAGGAATATGCCTTATACTGAACCTGACTACTAGGTACCTAACTATGGACTACTTGGAATAGATAAGTGCCTGGCCTGTGTCTGACCCATTGTTCCACTGCTTGGTTGTCACTGGAAAACGGTACCTTGCATGGGATGAAACCAACAGCAATAAAGCAGCTGCTACCAGGGTTCTCTTCACTAGTTCAATGCATTTCAGGAGAATATGCTTCTAAGAAGGACTAAAAGACAATGTCAAAAAACAAAACAAAATGAACCAGAGGTGAGAGCCGAGGTGTTGCAGCAGTTAGAGTGCAGTACTACAGGCTACTTTAGCTGACTGTGATCAGTAGTTCAGCTGTTCAAATCTCACCGGCTCAAAGTTGACTCAGCCTTCCATCCTTCCCAGGTAGGTAAAATGAGGACCCAGATTGTTGGGGGCAATATAAATATACATTGCTTACTGGTGTAAACCACTTAGAGAGTGCTTGCACTGTGAGCCGGTATATGTCTCATAGATAGATAGATAGATAGATAGATAGATAGATAGATAGATAGATAGATAGATAGATAGATAGATAGATAGATAGATAGATAGATAGATAGATAGATAGATAGATAGATAGATAGATAGATAGATAGATAGATAGATAGATAGATAATAAATAAACCAGTGCAATGCAATGAAATCCATCTAGAATTTAGAATGTTCAGTATTTCTTATAGGTAAAACAATGTATTAAGTATAGGTCTAATATGCTGCATGTACCTCCAGGTTGGTTTTATGTGGACAATAGTATGTTGGTTGGCACAACAACGTATAGATTAGAGCAGGGGGGGACCAACCTCCAGACCATGGACCGGCACTGGTCTGCGGCATGCCAGCAACCGAGCCATGCAAACAAGTGAAGCCCCATCTCTGGGATGCAGGCAGCATTCCACAGAAAATCCTCTGTTCACGGAACCGGTCACTGGTGTCCAAAAGGTTAGGGCAGGGGTCCCCAAACTTGGCAACTTTAAGACTTGTGGACTCCCAGAATTCTCCAGCCAGCATAGCTGGCTGGAGAATTCTGGGTGTTGAAGTCCACAAGTCTTAAAGTTGCCAAGTTTGAAGATCTCTGGGTTAGGGGCTTCTGGATTAGAGACCCTAGCTTGCACAGAAGAGGGATAAAATGGATTTTGACTGCATTTGTGGCATATTAATCAAAATATATCAGAATTTACCCACATTGTCCTTATCATTAGCAAGGATTGCTACACGTGACATGGGTAAATTAGGGCCTGTAATCTACCTGAAATTCTCTGTCTTTCTAAAAAGTGTTGTGCAATACCTTGATTAAAAAAAGATGTGATGGGTAATGTTAATATTTGTGGTTCTGTCTGGCAATCATCATGCAATATGAAGGAAGTGAATAGAGCTGAAAGAAAGCCTTCTTTGCTCAAAGTGCAATCAATGTGTTTATGGATACAGGATTTGTATACTTCCTTTTCTAATCACTTTTGGAAGTTGTGGACTTTGGACTATAATTAGTAACATGGTTAAGTGAATCTGGCTTCCCAATTGACTTTGCTTGTCAGAAGGTGATCACATGACCCTGGGACATTGCAATCATCATAAATAAACCTGAATTTTGATCACATGACCATGGGGATGCTGCAATGGATGTAAGTGTGACAAAAGTGACGTAAGTCACTTTTTTCAGTGCCACTATAACTTTGAACGGTCACTAAATGAACTGTCATAAGGCTAAGACTATCTGCACATGTTTAAACATTAAAAAAAACCATTTTGGGTGGAAATAAACAGCAAAAGGTGACCAGAGTTAATTTTAGAAAGATATAAATGGACTAGGGTCTAGATGGACTTAATAAAATTTGGAAAGTAAATATAAGAATCCTTTCCATGGGAAATAATACATACATTTGCAGTTGGAAATAAAATAACATAAGTTGAGATGAATGTGGAACACTAGAGAACCTAAGAAAGAAATAAAATAATGGATATATCAAGAGATATTTTGGAACAATGGGCTCAGAAGCTTGTTTTCAAGATTTCTATCATTATTGGCAGACTGAATGATACTATGTTTTACTGGACAAGACTAAAATATATTCAAATATCGAATTGAAAATCATAGGCTATACAAAGGATATGGAAAAAATGAAATACTGAATATAGAAATTAAACTGGCTGATGTTTTAGTAATTAAAAAGGATGTACAAATAAAAGACCAGAAGAATAATTTGAATAACCTATATTGAATTTACAAAAGGGATTTGTTAATGATGTCAGCGATTTTGTGCAGAAAGGTAAAGAGAAAATGAGTTGCTAGGGCAATAATCTCTTAAACAAATAACCATTTTTCTTTTTGTTGCTAGTTTTCTGTACAGATTTTCCACCCTTGTAATAAGGTAATGGGAAGGCTATGAGCTAATAAATCTCTTCAGAGCTCTCATTTCTCACCTTAATGATGCCTTAAGCAACTCAGCCTTTCACTAATATAGGCATCAAAATATTGTCTCACCTTCTTAAGAAGGTGGATATGGAATACTGTACTTTGAATACACAAAATTGCTAAATATTATCTTTAGCCTCTCCCTATTGCTGCATATTTGTTTCATAGTCAGAGATTTTACAGTTGTAGCTTCTTCTTTTTTTTGTAAATATACAGCTTCCTGAGCTACCACTGAGAAATGGACAGTTCAACTAAAAACACTCCTTTTATAGACTAAGGTGTTTTTCTTGAAAGTAAATCACACTAATCTCACTATTTATCATATTATTCCATACCAGCCAATCAATCAATCTTTATTACTGTCATAGATCAACATAAGAATGTAGGAGGCAATCATAGGCAAAGAAAACTGTAAACAATGAAGATTGTTAACAATAAAAATTGTGTGTGTGTGTGTGTGTAGTGTTTGTGTGTGTATATAAACCAAAAAACTAACATACATACAAGCATACATATATACATACATAGATATTTGTGTGTGTAGGTGTACATACAGATTATTAAAAAGGAGGGATTAGACAGGAGAGGGATGTCATAAAACATTAGCATATGTACCACTATGTTTACTAGGTTAAGAACACTAGCACTGACAATGTTATCTAGTTTGGTAATAAAATGTCTACAAGAAAGCAACCAAGCTCAGAGAGCACCAAGGACCCCTCATAGGTTAAGAACACTTTATACAGCAGACTAGATGCACATTGAACCTAGTTCATTTCCAAGCATAAGCCAGTAGTCACCATCCACTGGTATACAGATGTGGCAATGTATGTTGTGGCAGGATTAGCTTCTGAAAGTAACACAGATGTCTAAAATTGTTCCAATTCCCCCGAATATATTTATTTATGTAGCAATGGTAAGATCAGGCTTGGGCAGAGTATCTGATGTATTCACTAACAAGAAAGTTGGGGCCTGGCTGGCTAAGTCCAATTGGGGCTCTGGATATTTTTTACACATTGTCTGACAGTCGCTTTGGCCAGATTGTTCCATATTGAGCAGAAGACTAGAGAGAAGCTGAAGTACAGTATGTTATTCCATGTTCATGCAATGAGAATTAATCATTTCCTATAATATGAAACAGTCATGACTTGTCTTAGACCTGCATATTTACGTCTTTCTCTTCCTCCTTCAGACCAGGAGGAGAGACCACAACATTTGCTTGTTTCTCAATAATCCATGTGTTTTAGAAAATCTCTAGTGAGATTTCTAGTGAGAAACTCTCAAGTGATTCGTTTAAATTCTTTTTAGTGAGATGAAGGGATTATTTCAATAGCCCACACTTATCATTTTAATATCATCGTTTCAATAGCCCACACTTTTTCAAGATTAAACTGCCATGGAGAAAAGTTATGAGTTAATTTTTCAGCACCTCCTCTGGCTGAAAGGATAGATGTCAGATGAACTCACAAATTAAAGACTCTTCACAGTTTATTGATATAGCAGAAAAGTAACCAACACTTTCATCACTAATCAGACTAACAAGGAAGCAATGTTTCTGAATCAAAAGGGAATTCCTTCATCAAAATAGAAAGCTCTCCTACAGATTCCTTCCTTATTCAAGATTGGATCAGGATGCAGGACAATTCTAGACATAATAGTTAAGGCATAGCTGACCAGGATGGTTTCCCAAAGGGAATCCCAGAAGACAAATAATATTTTATTCACAAACTGCTTGGAATAGAATATAGGCTAATGATGATGATGATGATGATGATGATGATGATGATGATGATGATGATGATGATGATGATGATGTGGTGGTGGTGGTGGTGGTGGTGGTGGTGCATGGACAGTTGGCGCAATAAAGCCTTGCATGGGCAGTTCCTCGACAAGATTGAAGGAAAAGTTGATAAGGAGAAGACCTGGTTATGGCTTACTAATGGAACACTGAAGAAGGAGACAGAAGGCTTGATTCTTGCAGCCCAGGAGCAAGCAATCAGAACAAATGCAATCAAAGCCAAGATCGAAAAATCAGCTGATGACCCAAAATGCAGACTTTGCAAAGAAGCTGATGAAACAATTGATCACATCCTCAGCGGCTGCAAGAAAATCGCACAGACGGACTACAAACAGAGGCACAACTACGTGGCCCAGATGCTTCATTGGAACCTGTGCCACAACTACCACCTACCAGTGGTAAAGAACTGGTGGGATCATAAACCTGAGAAAGTAGTTGAAAACAAACATGCCAAAATACTTTGGGACTTTCGAATTCAGACTGACAAGGTTTTGGAACATAATACACCGGACCTCACGATTATGGAAAAGAAAAAAGGTGTGGATCATTGATATCGCCATATCAGGTGACAGCCGAATTGATGAAAAACAACAAGAAAAACATAACCGATATCAGGATCTTAAAATCGAATTACAACGACTCTGGCATAAACCAGTACAGGTGGTCCTGGTGGTAATCGGCACACTGGGTGCTGTGCCAAAAGACCTTAGCCAGCATTTGAAAACAATAAACATTGACAAAATTACGATCTGTCAGTTGCAAAAGGCCACCGTACTTGGATCTGCGCGCATCATACGAAAATACATCATACAGTCCTAGACGCTTGGGAAGTGTTCGACTTGTGATATAGTGATACAAAATCCAGCATATAAATCTCGTTTGCTGTGTACTACTGTTTTTTGTGAATAATAATAATAATAATAATAATAATAATAATAATAATAATAATAATAATAATAATAATAATAATAATAATAATAATAATAATAATAATAATAATAATAATAATAATAATAATAATAATAATAATAATAATACAAAATCTCCAAAAGTTGCCCAAACATAAATCAAAGGCCTGGATAAGATGAAAGCAATACTTTCTGCCAAACATATTGATTACTTCAGAAGTATGCACAAAAAATGAATATCAAACAGGAGAAATGTGATCAATGCAAAAATCTTATCAAAATTACCGTTGGAAAAACATTTTTAATCCTTCTTTTCCTCTGGTGACTTTTAGAATAAAGTGAGAGCTGAAATGTGGAGTGTATGGATTTTTCTATCCTGTTAGTTCTCAGCTACAAATGACCCGAAGCAGTGTTGTGCTCCCATGGATTAAAAAAGAGTGAAATTACATTTTCTGTCACTTTAAACAAAGTACGGTATAATTGGTTAAATGCAATTCTTCACTGCCTCACAGTCTTATTTTCTAATAGGAGCCTGTTAGTTTGCACTTGAGTGCTTATTTATCATGGCATGAAATTGGAGAACAGTATATTTTTCCCCCACCACTGCTGGATTAAACAGCATTGACTTTTTTCTCTCTCTCTCAGTTGCTCATAATTACAATCAATTAGGCTGTTTAGACAGATTGCAGCAAGTTGGGGATTCATGGCAGCAATCAACGAATGATCAAGAAGCTTCACAAGAAAATCAATTGGTTTAGCAATGGAGGAGAATCATATGATACATTTTAGTGGTAGACCATATGGTTGGCCAATTCAGGATTTGATGGGAAAGTTCAGTTCGCATTGTGAGAGGAGGGAAATTTCATAGCTCTTTATTTCTTTCTCATATTTTCCATAGCTGTTTATTGGTTTTGTCTTCTTTTATTTGCTACAAATCAGGATGCATCTGTCATGCTTATAATTTATAGAACCATGTGTGATTCCTTTTCCATCAGAAAGCCATCACTGCTCACTCTAAGAATGCAATGTTGTCATTCTTAATGTAGCTGCATCCTTTACTGAGTCAGGAAACCAACATATGTTTTACAGAGATAAATGCAAATCATATTCTTCAATGAAGCACTGATACAGGATTAAGGCCAAAAGAGCCCCTTGAGGCAATGAATTGTGCCATAGTCAAGAAAAGTATCCTTTCATTAACCATATCATGTTGCTTGGTTATATTACATATACAAAAGAAACTGTGAAAATAATAACATTGGTCCCATTAATGAAATTATTCAAGGATTTTAATGTGAAAAATGGAATTTCAAAGTAATCATTGGGAAAGAAGTGGAGTTGATAGATTGCTAAATATTTAGAAGCAATCTATTTGACTTATTCTCAAATAAGGTTCCAGAAAATTTCTGCTTTTGATCATTCTTCTCTCTTAGATTTTCAGAAGCCATGCCACACCACAAGTAAGGAATCCCTACAGCGGTTTCATTTTGTTTTGAACTTATTTTGCATCCAACTTTATGAAGGAAAGTTAAAAAGATCACTTTAAAAATGCAGCAGCGGTCAGTGACCGGTCAGTAAAGAAGGCTGATTTTTCTAAATACTGATTTCTGTTTTGGTTAAATCATTCATTTCTTTAGTGCATTCAATGCACTCATAATTATTTTGAAGATTAATATTCCTATTTGTTGTAATGCAAATTTTCTCAGAACTTAAGAACAGCACTAAAATTATGCTTCTTAGTGGTAATATCAATCAGAGTAAAGCTGGAAGGGACCTTGGTTAAGGTTATCTCATTTTCAACAAGTGTATTAAATTATTTATTAGAAATGTAGCCCACCTTTTATTTGGGAACTCAAGTGGCACATATTAGGGCTCCCTTCTCCTATTTTGTCCCACAATAATAACCCTGTGAGGCAGGCTAGACTGGGAAAGAGTGATTGGCCCAAGGTCACAGTTGACCTTCCATGGTTGAGGTAATAGTTATAGGCATCTAACAAATTTCATGGCAAAGTGTGTCCTTGAAAAAATTATCTCCACTTGGGTTTTCTCCTACCTGTTTATTTTCATCATGTTAACAGCTTATTTATGGATTCTAGACCACAAAGATATATAATTTTATTACTTTTTACTCTGCTATTGCTTACAAAGTAATGAAATTCTAGGCACCCAGCATATAAAATACGGTGGAATTGTTCTTATTTTATCAAAATGTAAAAGTTTCCCTGTCCACTCGTGTCCAACTCTATGGCACAATGTTCATCTCTGTTTCTTGGCTAAGGGAGCCAGTGTTGTCGGAAGAGATTTTCTGTGGTCATGTGGCCAGCATGGCTATACGCCAAAGGTGCATGGAACTCTGTTACCTTCCCACCAGAGTGGTACCTATTAATCTACTTGCATTTGCATGCTTTCCAATTGCTAGGAGGGAGAGCAGGACCTAGGGCAAGGAATCGGAGCTCACCCCATTGCATGGCACTTGGGTCTCCAAAATAGGCTGTCAGCTTTCAGCTGATAGATTCAGTATCTTTAACTTCTGAGCCATCACACCCACTCTTATTTTATAGACTTATAAGATTTCTTTATTTATTTAATATGTTGCCCCATCTAGCAAGTCTACATTTTATTTTATATCAATGTATTTGTGATTAATATTTAATACAATAGTTGTCTTTACTGAACCTAATAATTCTGTGAAAACTTCTGAACTGTTAATTTTGTTATGTCAGTCCTTGTGTTAGTCAAAAGCAAAACAAAAAATGGAAGAATGAATATATAATAAACAAATACATGTTTCAATCGTATTACTTCCCCTTCCCCAATCTTGCCTCAGATGGATCAGCTACTCAATTCAGTTCAGCCACAGAGAAGTAGATGGAGGATGAAATGGGGTTGACCTCAGCCATATGAACTGTTCAGCCTTTAATATCATGCTTATATAATTAAATGTTCCCATTTTTTGTGCATAAACATTTGCTAAGTCAGAAGTATAATTAACTCTAAAGCACAAGGGTGACTGGGATCTTCTACAATTAACCTCTTGGTGATCACTGCTTTCCATCTTTAGTTGCAAGATACAAATCCTTACAGGGAACCAGTCTTGTATAACTCTTACATTCCTGAAACAATTTCACATCGGACCGTTGTTGTTGTTGTTGTTGTTGTTGTTGTTGTTGTTGTTGTTGTTGTTGTTCAGTAAAATTGCTAGGGAGACTGGTCTTTTTAACAGAGTTTAGCACTATATATAGCCATCTGCAGGCATTATTTGGGGAGGAGGGGTTTATACATTTACTACCCTCCCATGATTTGTCAAAAAACAACAACCCATGTTTTGTATAAAAGGACTATGGGGAGTTGCCTTTTAATGACTTTGTATACTGTAGACCAGTGTTTCCCAACCTTGGCAACTTGAAGATGTCTGGACTTCAACTCCCAGAATTCCCCAGCCAGCGAATGCCAGACATCTTCAAGTTGCCAAGGTTGGGAAACACTGCTGTAGACAGAACTTTTGGTTGGCAAAGCAAAACTTCTAATCTGAGCTAAAGCTCTTCTCTTCATCCTGAGAACCAGGATTGGTTTTCTGTAAAGAGAAACAGTAGAGATTGGCCTACTGCATTTGGCAGTGATGATGACAATGAGATACGGATATACTTGGTCATGGTTGGAAGGTTGGTTTGGTTAGTCAACCTCTTTTTTTCTTCTGCAAATTTATCTTTTCATTATTTGAATTTTATACATCATGTAATGCTCTTGGAACTGTATGTTTGCTCCTAGAATAACAGGGTTTCTATCTGGATGCAAATTTAATAAGAATGCCCTGATAATATTAGAGAAGGATTTTGTCTTTTCTCATTGTTTTCATGGTTAAACAAGCTAAGCTTCCATTCCTTTCCTTTCCAGTATTTGCTATTTCCAATAGTCTTATTGTCCTGTATGTTTATTTTTATTTTTACAAAAACACACTTAGAAGTTAAGGCAAAGGAGGAAATTATAAAGTTCAGATAAGATTTATGTGGTGCTTCTGAAAACAATTTGTCAGTTTAATTGATAAAACTTTACAAAAAGATAACAATAGCTATAGCAATAGCATTTAGACTCATATACCGCTTCACAATGCTTTACAGCCCTCTCTATTTTTTTTTTTAAAAAAATAATCTTTATTTGGTTTTTAAGCTTTAAAAAGAACATACATAATAACACACAACATCAAAGAAAAAAGAAAAAAGAAAACATTAAGAAAGGGGGGGGAAGGGAAAAGAAGGAGAGAAAAAATACAAACACTAATACACAAAAGAAAAAAAAACAGCATTTCAATTTAACAGCTATATCTTTATGTAACTAAATCCAGTTTTGCAATCTTACTACATTGGTTGCTTTTAACCTTTATCCCTTTTACTCTTTAGTTCAAACTAATCTAAAACGTATTTATACATATTTACATTATTTTTCATATTTATATCCTCGGATTATGTGCATCGATAATAATCATTTTTATTGTTATAAAGGAGATGGTAAGGAAAGATTTTTCGGATCAAGTCTTCTTCTATGTCCATAGTTTTAAATTTTTATTTGATTGTAACCAGGAATACCATTTTGCCCATATTTCATAGAAATCAGAGTTGTCTTTTTGATGGATGTCCATCGTTAACTTGCTCATTTTTTAGCATTCTAAAATTTTCCGAATTATCATATTTGAGGAGGGAATAATATCAGATTTCCAATTTTGGGGATATAGTAGTCTAGCTGCGGTTGTTATTTGTAAAATTAAATATCTTTCTTCTTTAGTAAATTTGCTCCGGAAGATCCCCAATAAGAACATTTCTGGTTTTAATTCCATTTTCACATTTAGAATCTGTTCCAACCAAGATCTAATCTTTTTCCAAAATACTTGAACCTTGGGGCACGACCACCACATGTGGTAGTAGCTCCCTGCTTCCTTTTTACACTTCCAACATTTAGGTGATAGCGATGGAAACATCTTTGCCAGGCGATCTGGGGAGAGGTGCCAACGGTATACCATTTTATAGATATTCTCTTTATAAGATGCAGCTAGTGTCAATTTATAATTGATTTTCCAAATAACCTTCCATTCATTCAAATTTATTTCATATCCCAAATTTTGAGCCCAAGCGATCATATAGCCTTTAGTTTCGTTCTCTTTTAATTTAGTTTTCAACTGCAGATTATAAAATTTGGAGATCATTTTTTCATCTGGCCCCATAAATATTTTGTCTAATTCATTACTGTTTTGGAAGCCGAATTGGGAGAGATCTTTCTTATATCGGGTTTGAATCTGAAGATAGTGCCACCATTCTAAATCTATGCCCTTTATACTAAGTTCTTGTCTTGACCTAAGATTATTTTGTTCATCTAAAAGCTGTTGATAGATAATAGTTTTATTCTTGTTTATAAAATTTGGATGTATAATGGCTTCAGATGTTGATAGCCATTTAGGAATTTTTTTATAGTAATCATTTTTTATATTAAGCCAGGTTTCTAGTAAGGGGCCCCGTATATAATGCCTCTGAAAGTATGCATGTGCCTTATGTTTCCCTCCCCACAGGAATGCATGCCAGCCTACTTGAAGATTAAAACCTTCCAGAGTTAAGATCCTTCTGTTACGTAATAAAACCCATTCTTTGATCCAGCTTAATGCAGCCGCCTTGTAATAGCTTTCCCAGTCCGGGAGTCCAAAGCCAACATTAATCCTATGGTCATGTAACGTCTGGAGTTTAATTCTGGCCTTTTTCTTTGACCAAATGAATTTGCGGACGATGTTATTTAATTCCGTGAAAAAGTTCTTTTTAAGTTTTATGGGTGCAATTTGGAATAGAAATAATAGCTTGGGTAAGACGTTCATTTTGATAACGGCAATTTTACCTAATAACGATAGTTGCAATTTAGCCCAATTCTGCAACTCTTTTTGTATTTTTTGATTCAATTTTGTATAGTTGTCTTCTTTGATGGTGCTACATTTGGCAGTAAGCCATAGCCCTAGATATTTGACTTTTTAAACTATTTTAATTCCCAGTATTGTTTCTAAAGTCCTATTTTGTTTTTCAGTTGTTTTTAGTTATTATTTTTGTTTTTTCTTTATTGATTTTTAATCCTGCCACTTTACCAAACTTTTCTATTTCTTCAATTAATATTGGACCCGATTTTATGGGATCTTCCAGGATATAAGTCATATCGTCTGCAAAGGCCTGCACCTTATAGTCCTCCTTTTTAATTTTTAAACCTTTTATATTATGATTTTGTCTTACACACCTCAAAAGAATTTCTAAGGCCAGAATAAATAGTAGAGGAGATAGGGGGCACCCTTGGCGAACTCCTTTCTGAATATTTACTTTGTCCGTCAGATCATTATTCACAAGTACTTTGGCTGATTGTTCCTTGTAGATTGCCTTAATCAAATTTAAAAATTTAACACCAAAATTCATCATCTCAAGCTGGGTTATGAAAAACCGCCAATCCAGGTTATCGAAAGCTTTCTGGGCGTCAATAAAGATTAATGCCAGCTGTTTTCCTATATGTATATCGTAATACTCAAGGACATCCAGTATAATTCTTGTATTGTGGCTGATTTGTCTATTTGGCAAAAATCCGTTCTGGTCAGAGTGTATTAGTTTATTTAGTATTGGTTTAAGTCTTTCTGCCATAATAGAGGCTAATATCTTATAATCTGTATTTAATAATGAAATGGGTCTGTAGTTTTGGATTTGTAATTTATCTGCTTCTTCTTTCGGGATTAACGTTATATACGCCTCTTTCCAAGACTCGGGAATTTTAGCTTCTTCCATAGCCCCATTATAAACCTCTAACATTAATTTTTCTAATTGTTGTTGGAATTTTTTATAAAATTCTGAAGGTATACCATCTGGGCCTGGCGTTTTATTGTTTTTTTGTTTGGCAATGGCCTTTCTAATTTCTGCGGTTGTTATGTTTTTATTTAGAACCGTCCTATCCTCTTAAGATAGGACTGGCAATTCTAGTTTCTCCATATATTCCTTAATTTCTTCTTGACTAATATTTTCTTTTTTGTATAGTTCAGTATAAAAATTTCGCACTATATTTTTCTTTTCCTCTGATTTACGATACAACGCCCCGTTCTCATCTCTCAGTTGGTCAATTTGTCTGTCCATCCTTTCTTTCTTCAATTTATGGGCTAACCATCTCCCCGGTTTATTGGCAAATTCGAAGTAATTTTGTTTTGACATTTTAATTTTCTGCGCCAAATCTTCCTGCGAGATCAGATTTATATTATGTTTGATTGCGTTCATTTTTTCCAAAGTTTCGTCATCTTGTGGGGTAATTGCTAGTTTGTTTTCTAGGTCTTTAAGTTTAAGGTTTAATAGGTTTAAGTTATTCCTTTTTTCTTTATTTCGGTTGGCAACATAGGCTATCGTCAATCCCCTAATATATGCTTTGGTTGTATCCCATAAATTCGTTAATGAGGTTTGTTCTTTCGTATTGATTTCAAAAAAGTATTCTAATTCTTTTTCTATTTTTTGTCTATAGTTTTTCTCTTGGACAACTCTTTGATTAAGGGACCATCTTTTTTTCTTTCCCTGGTTTAATCCTTTCCATTTTATTTTTAATGGGTTGTGATCTCCCCAAGCGTTGGGAAGAATATCTAATTCCATTATGTCATCTAACAATTTGGGGGTCATCCATGCCATGTCTATTCGTGACCATGACTTATGAGGATATGAAAAAAAAAGTAAACTGTTTGTTTTCAGGATTTAAGTACCGCCAGCCATCAGTCAGTATAAATTCCTTTCTCATTTCCTCAAAAGAATCAGGTAGCTTCCTTCTTTTTTTCCTCCTATTGTTACTTTTACAATCTTTCTTTCGGTCTGTTACCGCGTTAAAATCGCCAATTAAACAAAGATGTTCCCATTGAATTTCCAAAAGTTGTTTATGAATTTTGGAAAAAAAAAGGTTTTTGCTTTGTGTTTGGGGCATAAATCATTACCAACAATATTTTCTTATATCCCAACTTTATTTCCACGATTAAAAGTCGCCCTTCGTCATCACAATATATTATTTCTGGGTTTAACCATTTCTTTATGTATACAATCACACCTCTCTTTCTTTCTTTAGCCAAAGCCACAAATAGTTTGCCCAAAGAGGGTTTTTCTAAAATATTAAATTGGACATTTTTTACATGAACTTCCTGGAGACAACATATATCTAAATTCAATTTCTCTAATCTCGATAGAATTTTCTCTCTTTTATTTGGAGCGTTTAATCCATTTATATTCATAGAAATAAGACTTATTTCTCTTTCTTTTGATCCTTCATTTCGTTGGTTCCCTCTGTCCTTTTTTCCTATACTCTGATTGAGCCCTTGTTCTTGCGCCATCTCTTTCCTGATATACTATCCTTTTCGCCTCCTTTCTTTGCTGTACCATCTCATTTACAATTGCATCTTGCTCCTCTCGATCTATTCTTTCTCTCTCCTCTGCAAGTCCCTGCTCTTCTTCTTCCTCAATATATTCTTTGTAAAATTCTCTAGCTTCCTCTACTGAGAGAATCTTAAACTTTTTGTCTCCCATAGATATCAATATTCCCTCAGGAATCAGCCATCTGTATAGTATATTTTGTTTTATCAATTGTGTAGTTAAAAAACTGTATCCCTTCCTTTTCTCTCTAATTCTTCTGGGGACTTGTCTCAGTACTATAATTTCTTTCTCTTTAAATATCGGCGTCCTCTCTCTTGCGTTGTTATAAATTTCATTTCGAATATTTTTTTTAATAAATCGAACATGGACCTCTCTAGGTAGCTTATGTCTACGGGAATAATTTGTCTGCAGTCTAAAGACCTCATCCATTTCACTCAGAATCTCTTGTTGGGCTCTATTTCTTAATCCTGCAATAATCTCAGCCATTTTTTCAAAAAGGCATTCGTCTTGTTCTTCTGGCACATTCTGGAATCTCAAGTAAAAAGAAGCCTTATCATTTTCCAGATGTGCTATGGCCTCTTCGAGGTCTCTGTTAATTGTTTCCAGTCTCCTCTCAGTTCCCATTACTCTTTGACCTATTTGTTCAGTTCTGTCTTCTACTGCTTTCATTCTTTTTTCGTTATTTATTAGTACTTGTTGTATTGTTCCCATTTTCTCATCAAGATTACCCATTCTCTCCTCCATTTTTCTAATGTCTCCTCTCATTTCACCCATATCCTCCCTCATACTCTCCCAATGCTTGTCCATAGAGTCTTGCATTCTTAACATCATTTCTTGTATCCCTGATAGGGTAACCTGTGAGTTCTCTGGGGGATTATCCATTTGCCGCTGGCCTGCCGGGGATGGGGTTTACAGCCCTCTCTAAGTGGTTTACAGAGACAGCATATTGCCCCCAAACAATCTAGGTCCTCATTTTACCTTCCTTAGAAGGATGAAAGTTTGAGTCAACCTTGAGCCAATCAGGATCGAACTCCTAGCATTGGACAGTCAGCCTGCAATACTACATTCTAACCACTGTGCCACCACAGCTCTATATGCAAAATGAAGTTTAAATTATTTATTTATACATCCAATTATTCTGGCATTAATAGTACCATGACTTACTTAGTAAATTCTAAATCAATTAAATAAGGAAAATAAAAATCACTTAATCAACTAAGAACTAAGGATGAAATGAATAGCATCATAAAACAATTAAAATGATAAAGTTTCAGGTGTGGATGGTTTGAAATCCAAATATAATGAAGTTTTCAAAAATTAATTTTAAGTCTGCCAATCAAATATAAAATGATATATTCACAGATACAAAGATTCTAGACCCACTGAAGGAAATATAACTTCTGGTTATCCTAAAACAAAGGAATAATCTCAACACATATCTTTATACAGGACTCTTGCACTAAATTAAGTTCATTTCTAATTCATTACCTTTCTTCAATCAATCCCTTTCAAGAAGAAATAGATTCAGTCAAGATATTAATATACTTCACTAGAGACATCATAACTCTATTAATTTTGCTGTCTTTAGATAATTTTTAAAGATGTTTTCAAAGTATTTGATGGAATGGAAGGTAACATCCTTGATACTGACGAAACAAGATTTAGATGTAAGGTCATCTCTGTTTTGTAGGTACCTGTAAGATATGTTATTCCAGGAAAACTCCAAGAACTTTAGAATGTTTTGCTTTTTCTCTGGACCATAGTTCAGTCATAGTCCAGACCATAGTTCAAACCAGGGGCGGGTTCCTACTTTTTTTTACTATCACTCTGTGGGCGTGGCTTATTTTGTGGGTGTGGCTTGCCAGCCATGTGACTGGGTGGGCGTGGGCCTCGGGAGCTTGGCAGTGGCCGGAGAAGCAGGGGGGGCATTGCCCACCCGCAACACAGCCCCCTGCAGCAGGAGCAGCAAGACCGTGGCAGCGGTTCTTCTAGGAGGCTCCGTCCGGCCTGAATGCTTCTCCCCATTCGATGATCCTAGGCTCCTGCCGCCCGTCCCCCCCTCCCCTCAGCAGCTCGAGAAGCCTCGAACGTGCGAAAATGCCTGGGATAATCACTGCGCGTTCGTGGCTTCTCGGACTGCTGAAGGAAGGGGAATGGAGATAGCTCCTGCCGCCAATTCTTTCAGCGTCTCACGCGCTCCCTCAGCCATCCTCCCCTGCTTGGACTCACTGTGGGGTAGGAAGGCAGTGCATGCGCAGTGCCGGAAGCTCGGCTTCTGGGCATGTGCAGAAGAAAATAAAAATAAAAAGTAAAAAAAAGTAAAAAAAATGGTGGCGCCCAGGCACCAGCAACCAACCGCACCGGTACTGTGACATCACCAGTGGGCCGCTACCGGTGCTATAGAGTGGACCGCACCGGTAGGAACCCACCACTGGTTCAGACCATAGTTCAGACCATAGTTCAGTCATAGTTCAGACCATAGTTCAGTCATAGTCCAGTGATATATTTTTCCCCAAAACTGAATCTGCCAAACTGCATGCAGTGTTTTAGACAGGATGTTCCAGATGAAACAGGCCTGTTTGGGGGCCAATCCATGTCCAGAACTCTTGAACCATTTCAAGTTCAGGGGATGAACTTTTGAAGAAGAAAAAAACACTGGGTCACATCTAGAGTAGACAAATCAATATTGTTAAGAGAAGAAACAGAATGTTCTGTTCTTATCCTTAGTCACCCATTATATACACTGGAACAAATAGTAACTAGTGCCAGTGGACAAGTGCCAATTGATTGGTAATATTTACCAGAATATGGATTTCTAATCTCAGATACATTTTGCCTGATCTAGAAGTTTTAGCATATTAGAGAAAATAAGAATATTTAGGGACTAAAACAAAACATAATGCAATTTGTTTACTTGTAGACATTATGCTTATTTTCCTTGAAAATCTAAATAAAGGTATAAATTAATTACAACTTGAATTAAATTCTTGCCAACAGCAGGTATAGAAGTTAACCTCAATAAATACCATATTTTTCGGAGTATAAGACGCACCAAAGTATAAGACGCACCTTAGTTTTGGGGCAGGAAAACAAGGGAAAAAGGCCTCTGCCTCCAAGCAATTTGCCAAACAGCAAACAGCAAACAGCACAGATGATATACACAGTTTGCTGTGTATTTCTGTGCATGTGTGCCTGACCCATAGAAATAGCAAAGAATTGGAGAAATGTACATTATGCCAGAAAGTTTTCTTAAATGTAGTCACACTAATTCTTCCCAATTATTTAAATAGATCTACTCCAAGGTAACTAAACTCTAATACTAAACAGGACACTGTTACATTTCATACTATACTTGTACAGAGCTGTTAAAATTAATTAAAATTTCTGGAAGTATACATTATTCTCTATTATTTAAAAGAAGATACAATAGCACTGGGCCTCTTCAGAGCAAGCATTTATTTTAAAAAGCTTCTTTATTTTGTTAAGTTGTCTAGATTTACAGGGATCTCCAACCTTGGCAACTTTAAGACTTGTGGACTTCAACTCCCAGAATTCCACAGCCAGCAAAGCTAACAAAGCTGGCTGTGGAATTCTGGGAGTTGAAGTCCACAAGTCTTAAAGTTGCCAAGGTTGGAGACCCCTGGCTCTAGAACAATAATAAAGCAGTCTTTAAAAAATAAGTCTAATAATTTGAACATTCTACAGACATTTATAGTTATTCACTTACCCCCTTCCATCCAGTTCAGCAAAAAATAAAAATCTGCCTGTCTCTCCCAGCTATTTGCCTCTTTGTAGTTAGTTTCACTTTCATTTTCCCACATGGCAGACCCAATCAGCTGTAGATCGGGAAACTGCTACTGACTTGCTTGGCTTTACAGGCTCTTCCCTCTTTCCTGCAAGCAGGTAAATTGCTGGAAGACAGAAGCCAAAGGGTGGGGGTGGCTGGGTGGGTGGGGCTGCATTCGGTGTATAAGACACACCCAAGTTTTCACCCTCTTTTGGGGGGTAAAAAGGTGCGTCTTATACTCCGAAAAACATGGTATTCTGCTATGATTAACATCCACAAAATAACAGAGAAACAACTTCAAGAAGTTACAACCATAAAAATCTCTCCTTGTTGTAGATACTGTACTGCCAATTTAACTTTTATTTTTGTATATGGCAAGTTTTATTTTAATACAGAAGTATGAAAAACCTACTATTACAGAAGGTATACAGTATGACAGTCTATATATAATTTGGTGTAGTGGTTAAGGCACCAGACTAGAAACTGGGAGATTGTGAGTTGTAGTCTCACCTGAGGCATGAAGCCAACCTGGCTGCCTCTGGGCCAGGCATATTGTTTTAGCCCTAGGAAGAAGAAGACAAGGGCAAACCATTTCCAAAAAGCCTTATCAAAAATATTGCAGGTACAGGTGGTTGCCATGAGTCAAGACTGATCTGGAGACACCAAAACCAAAACAAAACAAAACATCCAAATAACAGAAAGCAGGGTGTTGGGTTGGGACTACTAAATTTGAAACATTATTTTGAAGCTTTTCAAGTTAGGATTTCCTGCACAATCCTAATAAGGGGATTTCTTCCTGTCCTCAATTGGAATACTAATCTCCTGACAGCAGTCCTTTTGCCACACCTCAAAAGCATGGTTCAGAAAGTTGTTGCCTGTAGACAAAAGTGTTGTCTCAAGTTTTTTGAAACCTTTCCTTTAGATGTCGCTTGGGTGAGAGATGTGAAGTCTTCCCCTTCTCTACTGCCTCCCTCCCTCTTTCTCTTTCCTCCCATTGTCAAGAAAAATAGTTCCCTTACTGACTCCCTCCATGACAATCCCTGCCTTTATCTTTGTGTTTGTGGGAATACATCACTCTTCAGCAGATGAGAACGGGACTACTGCAGATGCTGGGATTAGCACCAGAGCTTTCCAACAAGTGCAGAAATAAGTGCAGAAACAAGTGCAGAATATTCGGGGGGAGGGGAAGGTAATGGGAATTACTTCTAGGAATATCATCTTGGTAGGATATATTAAGATTGGCATCCTTACCAGAGCCAAGAAAAAACTTAACTTGCCAAATCATGCTCTGTTCTTCCCAGTAGCTCAAGGAGGAATGGTCATGAGGCACAGAATGACAGGAGTAGATGGGAGGGGTCAGTTCTCCAGCAGACCAATTGGAGTCCTGCATGTCACTGATCTCTTTCAGGATCCTTTTCCATGACATTGGGGAAAGGTGATGGAAAATACTAACTTCTTGCGGAATCATCACGATCCGAGGATCCGTGATCCAACTTCAGCCTACCTCCAGAGACAAGTTGTCCCAAGAGGGAGGCTACAATTTGAGGTCATGTCTTAAAGGATTGGTAAGTTAGCCATCTCAGAGACAGATCAAAGGGAGATGTCTTATAAGTTGCATCATTAGGAAATGAAATAATGTTCAACAGATATAAGTTGAGCTTTGGATTTTGCCTTAATTAGAGCTGTGTATCATCTTCTTACTTATTAAGTGAGAATTTACTTATCCTTTACCTCAAATTCAAACTTAAAACTTTTAGAGTGGAAAAAGTGGGAAGAATATTTGGTTCTTGTTCTTACTTTTCTTTTCCCATCCCCTAATTATTGCCTTTTTAAGCACAAGGTAAAATTTGTTCAATACAAGGAATGTGAAAACAGTTAATTTTAACAGATTACTTAATTTTAGTTAGAAACTTCTAACTAAAGCCCAGCTGTACATTACCACCCCATCTGACTTCAGGGAGGCAGTTGATGTAATGTGCCGATGCCTGGACGACGTTAAGATCTGGATGGGGAGGAACAGACTCAGACTTAATCCCGACAAGACTGAGTGGCTGTGGATAATGCCTCCTAAGGACCATGATAACTGTCCCTCCTTGGTCTTTGAGGGTGCGAAACTGACTCCCTCAGACCAGGTCCGCAACTTGGGGGTCCTCCTAGATCCACAGCTAAAATTAGATCATCACCTTTCTGCTGTGGCTAGGGGGGCCTTTGCACAGGTTCGCCTGGTGCACCAGCTGCGGCCATATCTGGAGAAGGAGGCTTTACTCACGGTCACTCATGCCCTTGTCACCTCGCGTTTGGACTACTGCAATGCGCTCTACATGGGGCTACCCTTGAAGAGTATCCGGAGACTTCAGTTGGTGCAAAATGCGGCTGCGCGTGCTGTGGTGGGTGTGCCGAGGTACACCCACGTGACACCGATTTTCCGCCAGCTGCATTGGTTGCCCATTGGTCTCCGGGTCCAATTCAAGGTGTTGATCACCATCTTTAAAGCCCTTCATGGCTTAGGACCAGGATATCTCCGGGACCGCATTCTGCCGCATACTTCCCTCCGACCGGTTAGGGCCCACAGAGTTGGCCTCCTCCGGGTCCCGTCGGCCAAGCAATGCCGGCTGGCGGGCCCCAGGGGGAGGGCCTTCTCTGTGGCTGGCCCCGTGCTCTGGAACCAACTCCCCCCAGAGACCCGAACCATCCCCACTCTGCTGGCCTTCCGAAAGGCCGTTAAGACATGGCTCTTCCTGCAGGTGGGGGGGACAGCTTAACCACTTGAGCTTACCCCCCAAGTATGTATGTGGTTGAATGGATGGATGTTGTTGTTGCTTTTATACTGCCTTTTTAAATTTTGTACCGTTTTTTTTAAATTGTTGAAATTTTGTTCATTCTTGTATCTCTTATGTTGTACGCCGCCCTGAGTCCTTCGGGAGTTGGGCGGCATATAAGAATAACAAAATAAATAAATAAATAAATAATAATTACAATTTGCAAAACAAATTGTTGCCAATATCAGCCAGGTTTCAAATGAATTAGATTCAGTATTCATTAGCTAACCATTTGGGGAATGATGCTTATTCACTTTATTTAATAGTAAGAAAATTTGGTTAATAGTATATACGATTCTTATAATAAGCATAACATGGTCTCTTGAAATTCTTAATGACTATGGCAACTTGATCTGAAATTTGAACCGAATGAATCTCACTGGACCTGTTTGCAACATAGGATTTCTTTTCAATCTGTTTCACCAATTCACCAAAAACTGGTCTTGAAGATAATCAAGAGGTAGCACTGCAGCATATTAATTCTAACCTCTGGCTATTGTCTCGGTGGAGTTAAGAGCAACTTGGCACATAATGCCATGTTTGGTGGTAATCCCAAAGGTGCTTTTTCAGGAGGCAACTTGACT
Organism: Diadophis punctatus similis; assembly: GCA_023053685.1. Taxonomy (NCBI): domain Eukaryota; kingdom Metazoa; phylum Chordata; class Lepidosauria; order Squamata; family Dipsadidae; genus Diadophis; species Diadophis punctatus. The sequence continues at coordinate 155,567,585 of JALIGW010000001.1, forward strand.
TTCTTGTTTTTTCTTTTGAAGACATTTTGCTTCTCATCCAATAAGCTTCTTCAGCTCTGACAGAATCATGGAGAAGCGAAACATCTTCAAAAGAAAAAACAAGAAAGTCCAGTTGCCTTCTGAAAAAGCACCTTGGGGACAACCATGACCTGGATGACTGAGAATCTCTACAGACATTTGGTGGTAATGCTCAATTAATTTATTCTCTCAGTTAAAAGTGCTTGAAATTAGGAAATTTTTGTAATTAGTCCTACCTTTCTTATTGATGGATTTTCCTAATGAAAGTAAATGACCACAACATAAGGGATAACAAACGTTCCAAGTCTGTTATTGTAAAACTTCAGACAGTAAAATCCATTGGACAAATGATATTTTAAAATATGAGAAATTGCTTTGTCTGAGAAAGTGACACAACAAAAAAGAGGTCTGAAAACCACAATGAAGGATAAATTTACTCTGTACTGATTACCATTTATTAACTGAGATACGTGACAGTTCAAATTTGTGCTGAGCCTGTTGTTCCAATCATTCAGGAAACAATTCAAGCTAGAAGTAGCTCTGAGTTCAAAATGCTTGTTTTTAACCCAAAATAGGGTAGTTGTAGGTACAGAAGTCTTCCAGAATGACTGGGACAACCTGCTTCAGAACAAATTTGCAGGAACAATGGACAGAAAAATTCATTCTCACTTGCCCTGAAGCAGTAGTGGGTTCCTACCGGTGCGCTCTTGGCTATCCGTCGCCACTGAGCCAAAGAAGCTGGCGGCGTTCGCGGCGCGGGGCTTCCCCCGCCCGCTTTCCCGGGATGCTGGGACGCCGCCATTTGCGTTCTTTTGCCCTCTGCGCAAGCGGCATCCCGGCGTCCCAGGAAAGCGGGCGGGGGGAGCCCCGTGCCGCGAACACCGCCAGCTTCTTCGGCTCGGCGGCGACGGATAGCCAAGAGCGCACCGGTAGGAACCCACTACTGCCCTGAAGAGTAATAGAGGAAAATCCTTCCTCTGAAACTGCCATTTGCATTAAAATGAATTTGCTTTGTGCCACTGAGACATTTCTTTGCAAAACAGATTTACAGTGACCTGCCTCATAAATAGCCTCAGTTAGCAATGTCCACTATTTAGATGAAGAGGCAGCAGAAAAGGGGAAGCAGAGAATATGCTAGAATATATTCACAGCCACGCAGCCCAGATGTATCACACGTTGGCCACGCCCACCCCTGGTTTAGCAAAGGGAGAAAAAGTCGTGATACGTCACGTGATGACAACGTAATGCCGCGAGTTTGACACCCCTGTCCTAGAACCTGACATGTGGTTATTGTATTTGAGCTGCAAACACATACATGACCCTAGATGGCAGCAAAGTTACTTTTTTCCCCCACCCAGACTTGCAGTGTCAATATGGTAACCCTACCATCATGGTTATCAATTCATTGTTTTCAATGCCCTTTCTCAAACATCATAGGAGAGAATGCACTGCTTCTCATCACTTCATTCTCTGACACAGGTGATTCATAGTGGGGCACTGCAGCACTGAGTACCAAATAAACTCTGCTGCCTTATCAAAAAAAAAGGCTACATCTTACTAAAATCCATGGTACTGATTACGCCAATCACTAAGCCATGTTTTGCTTAAGTGAAGTTGATTGAATGCTGTAAGTCATAATTGTCTGTGTCCATGCAACATTCTAAGTCACAAATAGGCAGACCACATTATAGCTTAACATGTTATGTGAAGTCAATTGATAAAGTTAAGAAACTCCTGTACACTAACTTAAAAAACTAAGTGGAACAAATACGTAATACTCCAAGATCTTTATGAGGCAGGGAGATGTGCATAAGTTAGATTATAAAACAGAGACGTAGCCAGAGGTGGTATTCAGCAGGTTCTGACTAATTCTGGAGAACCAGTAGCGGAAATTTTGAGTAGTTCGGAGAACCGGTAGCAGAAATTTTGAGTAGTTCGGAGAACCGGTAAATACCACCTCTGACTAGCCCCACCCCCATCTATTCTCTGCCTCCCGAGTCCCAGCTGATTGGGAGGAAATGGGGATTTTGCAGTAACCTTCCCCTGGAGTGGGGTGGGAATGGAGATTTTACAGTATCCTTCCCCTGCCACGCCCACCAAGCCATGCCATGCCCACCAAGCCACGCCATGCCCACCAAGCCATGCCATGCCCACCAAGCCACGCCCACAGAACCAGTAGTAAAAAAATTTGAATCCCACCACTGGAAGTAGCATGTTTCTCACTCACTGGAAAATACAGGCATTATATGCCTATGAACCAAGGAAGAAGAATTGAAGAATGTTAAACTGCAAGGAAGCACTTAATGCTAACTGTTGTAATTACATCATTCATTACAAAATTTTGGACACACAAGGATTTGTAAGGCTCGCTGGATCCAGGTATGAAGTCTAATAAGCGTTGGTGTATTCTCACAGAACATTCTGTCTCACTTGTACTTTCTATCACTGTAGTGAGGTCACTGGATGAAGTCTGCACATAAGAAATGGGAAGAAGAAAAAGCAGGGGGCCAACATCCAGGAGCATTTGAGCAAAGGCTCTTTCTGAACAGATTATTAGCGGCTAAAGATTAGATTGCTTTTTTTTCCCAGCACACACATGAATTTGCCAAAGAAATCACAGCTGCACTGTCTCCCTTGCTGTTCACTTTAAGAGGAAGCAAATAAGGGTTATTTCCATGCCAGTATTATAATACATATTGTGGAAGTACATGCTGCTGTTTGACAGTGATTGCAGAACTATAAGGACAAGTCTACATAATCTAATCAGACAGGTCACACTGTTACCTCCACACTTGTTCTCCATTCTCTTATTTCCTGCATCATAGCTCCCTGGGCAAAAATATATGGGTAGATGCAGTTTGTGGGTTTTGTAAACAAGAAATGCAGGACACCATTTGATTTGGAAGAAGTACGATGTGCACGAACCATTTCGTTTATTTTGACCATTGGACAAAGCAGTCTTAATCCTATATCAGAAATAAGAGGCTTTACGTTAAGTAGGATTTATTTCCAAGTAGGTGTGCAATTGTAGCCTAGAGCTTTCAGATACCCCTTTAAAAATGACTTTGGGGGGCACCTGTCTATGAAATAAAAAGTAAGAATTGTGTTAAGTCTATGAAAAGAAAAACCAAGTATCTGTTAAGTTAGGACAAAAGCTTTGTTCACAGCAAAGAAAGTGTCACATAAATTGTGTAAAATTTTAAGTTCTTGACAACTGCTCATTAGACAAGGTGTTACTGTGGACAAGAAAGAAGTAATCCAAACACCAGGTCAATGTTTCAGATGCAAGATTGTAACTCAAGGTCATTAGCAGTGGTCATCGCCAATAAGAGGTTATACATTACGTTCAGGAACAAATGCACATTATTTATTTAATTTATATTCTGCCTTTATTACTTTCACAAATAACTCTAGGTGGCAAACATACCTAATATTCCTTCCCCCTTCTCTTTTCCCCACAACAACATCCCTGAGATGTAGGTTGAGTTGAGAGAGAGAGAGAGAGAGAGTGGCTGGCCTAAGGTCATCCAGCCGGCTTTCATGGCTAAGGTGGAACTTGAACTCACAGTCTCCTGCTTTGTAGCCTGGTGCCTTAACCACTAGACCAAACTGGTACTTCAAATCATTGTGCAATGTACCACATAATGTAGACTTCCAGAAGATTAAAGAAATATGCACAAAGCTGTGCATAGCCTTTCAAAACAGGGGTGGAGTGATGGGTTTGCAAAAGAGTTTTTGGCATGAGCATGAAAGCAGCTTCAGTTGTCCAAGTGGAAAAGTCTACACACCAGGGGTGGATTCTAACTTACCTCGCCGCCGGTTCACTTTCTCCTGCGCCACGTGTGCATGTGCGTGAGCGCTCGCACATGCGCAGTGCCAAAAACCAAGCTTCTGCGCATGCTCAGAAACAAAAAACAAGATGGCGACATATACGGCGCCGCCATTAGAGCCGGTTCAGGGGTGTGGCCAACCAGCGATCACTCCCGGTTCGGCAAGTGGGGGGAAATTCCCGCTACCAGTTCTAAAAAAACCGGTACAAACCGGGAGCAACCCACCTCTGGTACACACCCCTTCAAGGCAATTGTGTGAGCCTTCTAAATAATGCAGCCATGTAATGACTTCATGGAGGGATGCTTTGCTTGCATTGATACACTTTGTGCAGCACTTTTAGTGAAGTATATTTAAGAATTTGAAGGATTTGGTTGAAAGAGTGCAGAACTACATTGCAAAGGTGTGTGGGTGGGATTACTTGTTTGTTCAAACTAGTGATAAAACAGCGGAAGTAGTCATGTTTCCAGCTAAGCTGTGCAAATACAATTTACAGCTTCTAATTGCTCTCTACACAAAAAGGAAAAATTCTGTCCCCCCTGCTGATAAGACAGTGTTTCAAATGAACAAGTGAAAATACATTTTTCTGAACTCCCAACTTTCGATTATAGCCAATTCTAGGCATGTATACACCTACTAATTATTATACAAATGCAACATAGCACCTAATATTAGTTTGGAATCCTAGTGGACATCTAATGTTATTATTAGATATTGATAATATTATTGTATTGTGTTGTGTTGTGCTGCATTGTGTTGTATTGTATTGTGTTGTATTCAGGGCTGGGTTCTACTTACCTTCCCCACCGGTTCGCATCGTGACGGAAGTGCACGTTTTCGTGCACACACCTCCCCACTTCCGCCGATTGGTTCCAAAGGGCTCAAAGCACAGCAGTGGGCTGTGGCCCGGGGTGGGGGGGTTGGGGATCCTTGTTTTAAAGCAACCTCCTCAAGACAATCCATGACAAGAGTTTTAGTGCTTTTTTTATATCTTAGAAAATCTAATTACAATACAGGTATAACCGTGATAGGAGTTTATTCCAAAGAACTAGAGCCGGAGAGTGGGGAAGCTTTTAACAATGATATGAATATCCAGATAGATAGTCAATAAACTGATGTCTGCCTCCGTAGAATAAAAATAGTTTTCTTTTGCAAAGTCACTCTTTACCTCTCAATAAATATCAGGAACTGAGTTCCAAAATCAGAGGTCATGGGAAAAAAAAATTGATATCACAATTTCCAATATTTTATATTAGCTCCTCATTCCCGCAGTTGTCATCTTTAAAATAATTTGCTTTTCTTCCAGCCACAGACTTTTAATTAAAATGAATTTAACGAAGTATAAAGTACACAATTAACTACCCCAATTAATTAAATCCAAAGTGTGCACATAGCTTATAAGAGGCTATGAATAGATTCTTGCTATTTAAATTTGGCTAAGTAAGTTTTGAATACAGTTTTCATATTTCACACGCTTAAAACTGAACTGAATCACAATATAACTGTTCAGTCTCTGCTAGGATTCCTGGAATTGCAGTTCTGATAAATCCAGAGAGCGTCAGGCTGGGAAAGGCTATTCCAAATGACCTCATCTTAGGAAAGACACGGTGTGTTATAAATACTAACGGGTTCCAAGGAGGATTGTTTGTTCTCTGATAGAAGAGGATGAACCTGAGAACAAGAACATGCTTCTCCTCTGACTGGTTGGTTACAGCATCAAAGAACACACAACTTCCTTTGGAAGGAATATTATAGCATTCAATCTTTCTACTCCTACAACGAATACAAGTAGAAAACAGGAAGATGGAATATTATAATAAACGCTTCCTTGAAGTAAATTCAAACGTCAGCAAAGTCTAGATTACTGTTCTTAGAAAAAAAAAGAGTGAAATTAACAACTTCCACATTTTCAAATGTGTTCCACTAGTACAATAATTATTCATTCTCTCAGATTTAACATTATTTCAAAAGGGTGAGGCTTGTTATAGGTCTTGCCCTTCCAGATAAAAGTTATACATTCCCTTTTGGAGTGCACCTCCATCCATTGGAGCATATGAGGGAGATTTAGAATAAATAGTGAATATCATTAATTATTTTAAAAGGGCCAATGTGAAAGCTATCTACTTTTATTAAAAAGTGATTACAATTATGGAGACGCTTAATTATAATGAAAAATGATGAAAGGATTTTTTCCCCCTTTAATAAAAGTACCATCCTATTCATCTTTAATTTTCCGAACATGAAACGTCCATATAATTAACACCTATCGTTTACTAAATGTTGGTTTCTTTTCAATATTCTGAAAGTAGACACCCTCACGACTGTAAAAATCAAACATTGTTCCCCGTTTCCACCCATGTTCTTGACTGATTTCATTAATACAGCCAAAGGGGAACAAACTAAACAAATTTAGTTCAGATTCTGTTCAATGTCCTATTATTTTAAAGCCCAAATATCTTACAAACAAGGAATATTTATAGCTATGGTTATTTATGTATTAGGTCTATAACCCACCTTTCTTTCACAAGTTCAAAGTGGTCCATATAGTAGTAATGGGGTTTTGCTTGCAATTTCATCAGGTAGGTCAATCTGAGTGTGTGTGACTGGCTCAAAGTCACCTGGAAAGCTTCCAGGGCTGAGACCTGGTCTCAGACTTGTTGAGAGTTAGGTAGCATTCAGATTTTTTGATTAATAATGATAATAATGGAATGATAGCGTGCATGTGAATATTGAATTCATCTGATGGAAGATCTCCTCTGGGTCAGGGGTATTTCAAATTCTTCCTAAGGAAGCTGACTTAACAGCATCAGATGAAGACCATTTCTCTCCCTCCAATATTTGACTTGTTGTTTTCACCTGATTTCTTTTCCTGCTTCATAGTTTTGCTATTATTTCTGATACATTTATGGATTTGGAGTCATGGAAACTGGTTTGCAGAGTGACTCACTTATAAGATACATTGAAATAACATGCAATTATAATAATTAATTATATAAAACCAACAGTTCTCAAATTACAGATTCCTATAGGCTGTAAAAATCAGAATGACCACTAGATGATAACAAAGATACACAGAAAACTCCCAGGGTCCATCTAGTGGCAATTTTTATGTTTGCAGTCTCGTTTTTATAGTCATAACTAGTCGCTTTCTTTCTATTCACTGTCCATATACAGTGCTTATACTGTATATTTGAAGACTGAACAAGGAGACAATCTCAATCGGAAGAAAGAACATAACAGAGTTTACCATATTCTACCTTGAATTTCTACCTTGAGGCCAACAAGAAAGACCCAGATGAAAAACAGACTGTGAAATTCTGTGCATCATTATTCTAAACCTAATTATCAGCAAATGCAAGCAGCACATCAGAGTGTAGATTAAAGTGCCAGGGAGCTCATTATTACCTCATCCATCAGTGATTGCAGAAAACAAACAATGAAGCTTAATTTATTTAAAAAAGAAAACTCCACCATATTCAATCCAAGTTCCAAGGAACAAAAGCAATACCACTGGAGCTAACTACACTGAATTCAAAAGGATTGACTTGAATTAGGACTGTGCTGAAAAAAAGAGATTTTAGCAGTGTAGGGATGGATGCGGTGCTTTGACAGAAAGTTTTCCAGACTAGAAACCAGTTCCATTCAATGAAGAAGTGTTTTCTTAAGTTGGTAACTATATACAAGCATGGCCATGGTGATGGATTGGAAGCAACACAGTCAGAAGGAAACTCAATGCATAAAAAATATATATCGGGACAACTATAACCAAGTTTAAATATATATAAGATTTTTACAATAGCAATTCACAATGTCATGCTGCTATAGTAACATAATTGTGTTATTGGTAAGCTAATTAGTTCCTGTGTTGTGGTCAGGATTCATTGTCTCAGTTCAGGCCACATATGATATAACTGATTTCTTGATCAACTATAATCTAGAGCTTTTATGCTGGCGTTCCTTTGCTGTGGAATGGCTCCTGTCAGGTAATTAGCAGGATAACCTAAGAGAGTCAAGTTTTCTCCCGATGGTTTCTGAGTACAGTAGTCCTTGACTTACAACAGTTTGTTTAGTGACCGTATAAAGTTACAACAGCACTGAAAAATTGACTTATGACTGTTTTTCACAGTTACGACCTTTACAGCATCCCCTGATCATGTGATCAAAATTCAGATGCTTGGCAACTGGTTCATATTTATGACCGTTGCTTTGTCCCAAGGTCATGTGATCCCCTGCAATGATTCACTTAACAACTGAGGCAAGAAAGTTCATAAGATGGGGCAAAATTCACTTAACAAATGCCTCACTTAACAACAGAAATTGTGGGCTCAATTGTGGTCACAAGTCAAGGACTGTATTTGCCTTCAAGATACCCGATTCATCTACCTGTCCTACATAGAATAGGGAAGAGCCTTGGGACAAATTAATAAACTCTTGGTCTTGGTATGGCTGTCTATGGATGTTGTAGTGTTAGTAAATGAGTCAAAATCCCATCTCAAGAGATTCAGGCCCAAAAGAGTAAAACAAAACTTTTAAACTTGAACTGTCAATCAAAGCACACCTGTCATCCTAAGATTGTGGTTGGAGGCCATCAAAGACTGAAAAAAAATCCGAGCAGTTACTCCAGAGCAAGGTGCTTTCCCACTTTGACCTTTTAAACAAGAGGAAGGGGTGTTTCTCTTTTGTATTTGTTACGCCTTCTCTCACACAGATGGATCAGAGCACCTGTTTTGAAATTGGTTCCTAGCCAGCAGTGCATTAGTCTCCAGGAGATCAGTTATCCAGGAAATATATTGCACTTTAGAAACTAGCAGAAGCCAATTAAGAAATAGAACATTGGTTTTAATTTTATGGGAACTTATCTGGTTTTCTCTTTATTATCTTTGCTCTCCTTTTTCTATTTCATCCTGCCAATGTGTCTGTTAAGGAGTTATTGTGCTGTTAAGCACATACACAGCGAAATGTGTTGTAGTAATGGTGTTGCAGTTTGATATGAATGCTAGTCAGTCAATAAACAGAATATCTTTAGTATGTACAAAATAGTTTTACTTGAATAGTAGCAAAGTTAAATAGGAAGTCCAAGTCATACACAGTTATTCAGTCAATGCGAAGTTTCTTCTTCTTGCCTATCTTTGTTTTAACTCACAAACAAAGATTACAGCTATCACTTAATTCTATACTATCACAGATAGTTACTCTTCTTTTCACAGCAATGCCACACAGAAAGTCATAAAGTAATCTACTCATCAGTAAAGCAGCAGAGAGTCTTCAATCCGGAACACACAGTCAAACACCACTCACCACGCTAAACCACACTAAACCACCAACCACCAATCACATTGAGCATGCTCTCTTGCTTGCTTATATAGTAATCATCCACAATGCATTTAAAGCAATATACACATAACATTGATTCGTGGCTTAATCATATATTAACACACCCAATCGTTTGAACAGGGTTCTAACAGTGTCTTTGGTTGATGGAGCAAACAACTGGGAATCTTTTGAATCATTGTGACTTGTTTTCTTCCTTCCTTCTGCCTTTAAACTCCAGAAGGAGTTTACATTTTAAATTCCTTAACCTTGCCACACTGGTAGTCCTCAGCTTACAACTATTTTTTTAAGGATGTTCAAAGTGACAATGGTTCCAAAAAAAGTAATTTACAACCCATTCATGTACTTACAATAATTGTAGTATCCCCACAATCACATGATCAAAATTCAAACACTTGGTTACCAGCATATATTTATTTATTAATTTTTTATGCCTCCCATCTCCCCTACAAGATGACTGTGGGTGGCTTGCAGGTTTTATTTACAATGGCTGTAGTGTCCCGAGGTCGTGTGATCGCCACTTGCAACTTTCCTAGCTGGCTTCAAACAAGCAAAGCCAATGCGAGAAGCCAGATTTGCTTCAACACCACATGATTCATTTAACTGCAGTGATTTGTTTAACGATGATTGCAACAAAAAAAGTCATAAAATTGGATGCAATTCACTTAATAACTACCTTGCTTAGCATCTAGTCCCAGCTGTGGTTGTAAATTGAGGACTGTATCAGAGGTGGGTTCCTGCCGGAGCTGTCCAGTGTGCAGCTCCGGTAGGGAGTGGCCGATTGCACAATATGCGCACGACCGCTCCGGAGCCCTATCTGCCGGTCCGTCGCGCGCGTCACCATCTTTTTCTGTGAATTTTTGGGCGATTTTGCTTCTGCGCATGCGTGGAAGCAAAATCACGCCAAAATCTTGCGAGGGGACATGCGCGCGTGTGAGATTTTGGCGATATTTTGCTTCCGCGCATGCGCAGAAGCAAAATTGCACCAAACTCTCGCGCGCGCACGCGTGTCCCCTTGAGACATTTTGGCACGATTTTGCTTCCGTGCATGCACAGAAGCAAAATTGTGCGAGGGGCGCATGCATAGTAAGCGCGCGTGCCCAAAACGTGGAGATGCGCGCGCAGCGCACCGGCACCAGTAAGCAAGCAACCAGCTGCTGGACTGTATGTATACAGGGACTTGCATTTCTTCCTGTTCTGAAAAAAAAATTGATTAGAGCATATAATGTCACTAATTCCCAATTAATTAAGTGACAGAACAGGAAGGAAATCAACGTATTTATCATGTCCTTTTTGTGTAAATCAGAGAGAGACTTTTTCTGGAATATAGTGGGTAGTGGTGACAGTTACCCATTAGATCAGTTGTTCCTAACCCTTCTTTGGCCATGCCCCACCTAAGCATCTCTAAAATCCTGATGCCCCCCGTGACACATAATTCTTACTATTCAAAAAGTGAACTCCTACACATGCAGAGGAAGCCTAAAAGGCCATTAACTTGGTTTAAACAAGGTTCCAATTGCCCCATTAAAAATCAAATTGCCCCCCTGTGGGGCGTGGGCCCCACATTGGGAACCACTGCATTAGATGTTCTCCCAAGAGTTGTGAGAGAGTGCTGGAAGTGTAGAATAGAGAGACTCTCTCCCACCTCACCTCCCCCACCCCATCCTTTGTATGTCGAAGGCCTGGTCCACTATGTTTCCGATTGTGCTTATACAAGTGCAAGTATAAATTATAAAGATAATTTACTGTATTTTTTGGAGTATAAGACGCACTGGAGTATAAGACACACCTAGATTTTAAAGGAGGAAAACAAGGAAAAAGGTATTCTGAACCAAATGGTGTAGTAATATATTATTTAATAAAATACCAGTGTAGCAGAATACTTTTTACAACCATGTACACTTTTTACAACCATGTATACTTTTTACAAACTTCAAACTTGACAGCTTTGACACTAGTGGACTAGAATTCCTCCTCCAGTCATGCTAGCTCAGGAATGGGAGTTGTAGTCCACAAATCTTAAACTTGCCAAGTTTGAAGACCCTTGCACCCCTAACCCCTACCCCAGGGGTCTTCAAACTTGACTTGACAGCTTTAAGACTAGTGGACTTCAACTCCCAGAATTCCTCCTCCAGTCATGCTAGATGGGGTAATTAGAAGGCAAAAACACTCCAGTTTTTGCAAAAAACGGCTTCTTTTTCACTCATTTTTTTGCAAAACCAGGGCATGCAGAGGGTTTGGGAAGCCTGCAGAGCACTCCTAGGGAGTGGGGGAAGGCAAAAACGGCCCATTTTTTGCAAAAATGGGATGTGGGGGCGGGGCTTCGGGGGGCCAAAAATGGCTGTATTCGGTGTATAAGACGCACCGACATTTCCACCCTCTTTTTGAGGGCAAAAAGGTGCGTCTTATACTCCGAAAAATACAGTAGGTTTCTGCAAGGGAATTATTAATCATGCCAAACAAGCTTCTCTGAAAAACAAACGGTTATTATTTATCCTCCTCCATAGAAATAAAGGTGAATATGCCTGGGTTGCAATTCATGCAAATGATGAAGTGATAAAGGCCAAGGGCCTTGCAATAAATAAATTGTGATTATGTCCAGGGGTGGGTTCCGGTTTTCTTTGCAGCCAGTTTGCTCAGGGACGCGCCGCAGGGGGGCGCGCGTGTTGCACACCACACGCATGCATGCGCAGTACTTTAAAAAAGCTTCTGCACAAGCGCAGAAGCTAAAAACAAGATGGTGGCACCATAGGCGCTGCCGGGAGAACCGGCTCGGGGGCATGGCAGACCAGGGTTGCTGCCGGTTCTAGCGACCCAGGCCGCCAAGTTACTACCGGTTCTATAGAACCAGTCCAAACCGGGAGGAACCCACCTCTTATTATGTCCCATCAAAACAGTCACCTGCAACATCCAGCCCTGTCAAAACTCCTTGGTAGCCTATTGCAGAGAAAAAGACTTCTTGAAGCCAGAAGGTTCAGAAACCACTTAGAAAAGTGCAGCTGGTATTCACATTGATGAACAAGGGGAAACGCATCATATGAAAAAGGTAAAAGAGTACAAATGCACAAAATGATTTTTACATAGTTTATCCATGTAAATTCAAAGAAAAAACCCTTCAAAAGTAATTGATCTCATGATCACAGGAAGCCCTGGGACCAGGAAAACTCCTGCATATCTTCACAAACAATCAAAAGCCTTGCACTTTTTTAGGGTTGTTAATCTTTAAATCTGAAAGCATTTCAAAAAAATTCAAATAAACAACCATCTTCAGAAGGGGGGGTTCATGACTAGACTATTGATAAAACTCAAAACTTTTTATTTTTTTATTTTTATTTTTAAATTAAATCCATTTGGACATGTATGAGGACAGGCCTGCATGGGGTTTCAATTACTTTCTGAACTTGACATTTGATTTATAGAAGACCCAACTTGGAGTAGAAGCTAAGGTGGCAAACTAGAAAAGGGCTATGTGAGGTCGAGTCCTCTGCTAGGCATGGGAGCTGGCTAGGTGGTTTGGGGTCAGCCACCCTGTCTTAATCCAACCCATCTCACAGTGTTGTTATTGTGATAGGCAATCGGAGGAACAATAGCAAAAGCAGACATATACTGCTTTACAGCCCTTTCGAAGTGGTTTAGAGTCAGCATATTGCCCCCAACAATTTGGGTCCTCATTTTACCCACCTCAGAAGGATGGAAGGCTGAGTCAACCTTGAGCATGGTGAGATTCAAACTGCCAAATTCAGGGGTGGGTTCCACTTACCTTTGACACCGGTTCACATCGCGATGTTTTACGTGCGTGCGTGAGCATAGCAAGCATGCACGCGCATGTCCCCTCGTGCAATTCTACTTCCGCGCATGCTCAGTAGCTAGAATCAGCCTGAAACACAGCTGAGCTGATCAGCTGTGCTTCGGGTGAAGGAATAAAGGTAAGTATAAACCCGGAGGCAGGCGGGAGGGCCCTTTTTCAAGCAGCAGCCGAGGCAAAAGCAGTAAAAAATTCAGAAAAAAATCCTCCAAAAAGATGGCGACGTCCACAGACCGGCACCGACCAAACGGATCCGTGACGCCATCGTGACATCACCAGTGGGTCGCTACCAGTTCTGGTGATCAGTTCTGAACCGGGAGGAACCCATCCCTGGCCAAATTGCAGGCAGCCAGCAGTCAGCAGAAGTAGCCTGCAGTACTGCACTCTAACCACTGCACCACAGTGGAGGAAGCATTATGTTTGCCATCTTGGACTGTACAAGTTAAAGGTAGAATATAAATCTAATCAATCGCATGGCCATTTCCATTATGCCATTCCACCCCAATGGTTATAACATGTTTGATAGTGTCCTACTAATTCAAGCCCAATGTACTTTCTCCAGCTCCTTTGATTCTTCTTCTCAAGTGCTTCCTAGAGAAGAAGAGTCAAAAGAGGTGGAGAAAGTACACTGGGCTTGAATTAATAAGAAACTTCCAACCATGTCATAACATTTTGGATGGAATGGCATAAAAGTCTATCAAAATGCATGCATAAATTACATTAGAAGGTAGGTGATCTCCCATTTGCCCTCTTGTTCCAGCAAGGATTCACTGCAGCAGATTCCAAATTTGTTCACAGTAATATGCATGGCATGGTTCTTTTAAGTCCTTCTCTCTCCAGCTATTTTATTATCCAAAGTAGCTCCATCTGAAGTTGGATTCTTTCAACAAAATGGAAGAGATACATGAAAGGCAAAAGAAAGAAAGAAAGAAAGAAAGAAAGAAAGAAAGAAAGAAAGAAAGAAAGAAAGAAAGAAAGAAAGAAAGAAAGAAAGAAAGAAAGAAAGAAAGAGAGGATGCATGTTTTGCTTTTACTTTCAGAAGGGAAAAGAATATGTTTACTGCCCAGAAATAAAAAGAATAAATATAGCATTTTGCATCGACTCTTCTTCAACTTTCAGTATTTCTTTTGATCTTTGGAAAATATTGTTGTAAAAGTATCAGAAGATGTTATATACATTTTTTGTTTCAATTTTTTTATTTTGTTTTACATCTATGTATCAATGCCTGAACAGTGCGGCACCTGGGTGTCATACATTCTAATACAAATAAAACTAATAGAATTAATCATAGTATTACATTCAACCAACTTATATACAGTATTTCTAATAATAATACACATTTATATTAAGTTAAAGTCTGTCATTATTTAATTATTCCATGTTTTCTCTTGTTATTACTTGCATTTTATTATGTAAAAGTGTATACACTAATATTCCCCCTTTCTCTTATTTCTATCTCTTATTCTAACTTTTAATCATGTCACCCTTTTATTAAAAGACGTTTTCTTTCTATCCTACCTAACGTCTAATCATGTCACCTAAGCAAATCAAAACAACAAGAAAGAGAAATCATCTCTCCATCGTCTCTTGTCCGTGTCAGTATTTTAGTTGCTATGCTTTTTTTGACTTGCCTCCCATATTCCTCTCTTGAATCTTTATCTCTGTCTGCATCTACTTCTTGGCTATTCAGTCTAGGTATTTCTCCCATCTCTACCCTCTTCCACTGCCGTTTCCAAAATTTCTACCCAAGACCCTATCTCCCTTTCAAAAGTATCTTCCTGTATCTCCAATTCTCTTTTCAACTCTCTTAAAATATTTTCCCCCTGGTTTAATTCATCATTCACTGTTATTTTCGTTATTATCTCCTCCTTGTCTTCTTTTGTTCACTGGTTCTTCGGCTCAATCTTTCCCTCCATTTCTTCTGTTGGCTCCTCCCTTTCCTGAGCGTCTTGGTCTTTACTCATCATCCCTTGTATCATATTTTCCATTTTTTCCATAATCTCCTTAAATCCTTTCTCCATGATGTCCTTTGTGTTTTGAAAAAGCAACACCATCTCCTTCAAAGTTCCACTCATTTCTTCCTTATAAAGCATCTTATTTTGTTTTAGAAAATCCAACTTTTGTCCAGTAGTCCAAGAATCATTTATTCAGTTGCCCTTCAAGGAGTACACTAATCACAGTTCTTTATATTCCATAGGTAAACAATCCATTCCGTTTAAATAGTCCCAGAGGTTATCAAAAGCCTCTTTATGTCCCCTTTACAGATTCAATCTTCTAACATAACATTCAGGGGTCCCTTTAATTAAATAACTTCCTTTTTTTCGTATTTGAGTCCCAGCTTCGTGGCAACCATCTTTAGGCTGCCTCTTCTCCTCGCCGTGGCTAAGAGGGAAAAAGAGCCCCGGGTCAGACAGGAGAGCTGAGACTCTCCACGATGTCACAGGGTGCCCCTCTTTGTTTCACTGCCCCTACAGGGTGGCTTTGGCTCCTTTCAGACCCCCCGACGGAGAGAACTCGGCACGGGAGCGTGGGGACCCAGTCTGCATGTCCGATCCCGTGCGACATCAACCGAAAGTCTCCAAGATGTTATATTTTTTCATGTACAGTATATCAGTTTGTTTATCTGGCTTTCCCCTCCTTTTTCTTGCTGCCTTTGTATTTGAGATAGCTTTAATCATTTTCATCACAATGAATTCTTCACAGGTGCTACCATGGGAAATATTCTCCCTTAAGCGTAGTAATAAGAAGCTCCAATGCTTGCAGTTGGACAGATGGAAATAATGTCACCATCTTTGTATGAAATCTTATATACTGTATACAGTACAGACTCTCTCTCTCTCTCTCTCTCTCTCTCTCTCTCTCTCTCTCTCACACACACACACACACACACACACACACACACACACACACACACTTTTCAAAAATGGTGCTCTTGAATTGCATTGGTATGAACTCTGGCTTGGCATGGGACTCAAATTTTAGAATAAACTATTGGAATCAACTATTAGAATCAAATTTGGAAAGATTTAAACTGTTCAAAATATCCTTAGAACCATAGATATGCAAAGTGATAGAACCAGATTTATAAACCTTCTAATTTAAGAAAAATAACACACACACTGCATTACACACTGCTCTTTTAAACGAAAAGAAATATACTTCCTTACAAACTTTCTGGATGGCCAGCTCAAGTGTTCTTCTGTATAAATCAGCCATCTTCTCCATGACAACTGTAGCTGCAAGCAACAAAAACCATTTAGCAGTTGCTAAATGGATTAACATATGCCACAAATCCATAATGTGGTTTGTTTGATTGTTTGATTTCAAGTTAATGTATTATATCAGCCTGGCACTGAGGCTTGTAAACTGTTACTTCCACAAGAAACCGTAATTAAGTAAACTATGGGTTTGTGCAACATGTCAACCCAACTGTAAAGTGTAGTTTAAATGGAAATGGAAAAGTAATTCTGAAGAACAATATGCACATAACAAATTTCAAAATAAAGTTCAATTTTCTTACATAAGATCGTAAGAATATATCCCAATGATTAATTCAATACCCTTACAGAAAATTATTAATAAATAAATATTAAAGATTATTGATAAATAACTATAAAATAATAATTCCTCAGTTCTGCAGCAATTAATTCTCCAGCAGAATAAACAGATTCTTTCTTTCCAAACTTTCCCATGAATGCAGATTCTCTCCTTGCAAGGCTAAATCTTCTAAATCTAGAAGGCTAAAGCAAGCAGTTAATTACTTACGTTCAAAATAAAAGTAATTAACTGAATGATCTGAATTCCTTGGATGATGATTGGTTATGTGGAATAGATTTTTTGAGAATTGTAGCCCATATGAATCTAGGGAAGGCAACTTAGGGAAGTTAGAGTAGAATGCAAATTTGTGTTCTTTGTCACAAGCATCTACCTCAATATTAAAAGCAAAGAAATTTTTAAAACATTACAAAGCATTGGCTGTTGATAATGACCACAGTCAGCAGGCTATATTAGTAATATTAGCAGCAATTGCATCTGTAATATGCTTTTAAAATGGTCATGGATGTCTTATGAGCAGCATTGGGTATAATCTTTTAGAAAATCAACAAACAATGGAGGTTTTGATGATCATACAAGAAAATCTCCTTTGAGAACGCTTGCCCAGTTTTACCATGGTCTTAAAATACACACATAAAACACTTCTGGATTATCATTTTTTAGTACTAGCCCTTTTTATTCTGTACTTAGTATCTCTGGAGGGGAGAGGGCACATGGGAGAATGAATTAGCAGAATAAATTAGGAAGGCACCAGATAGTGAAATGCAATCAATGACTGGAGTGGTGGTTAGTAATACAGGAGTGCAATTAATCACTTTTTTAAAAAACTCATTATTGTTCCAGTGCTGAGCCTTTTTGATACAAACACATTTTCTTCTTGTCCCACAAAATCAGGAGAGAAATTTAGTACAACATCATCCAACTCCTCATATTTTATGCACGTCTGGATATTCATAATACCACTGAGAAAAGAAAAGGCCATTTCTTTTGTGGTTGTATTTTGTATTTTTGTATTTGTTTTATTTGTCAAGCATATATGATTATAAGCAAAGTATAAACAGTTAAACATGATTGAATATATATGTGATAGTACAAGCATGAATAAGAGTAAAAGAGGTATGAATATATGGGTACATTAGGACAGGAATGGTAGGCATGATTGTGCGCTTATGCATGCCCCTTACCGACCTCTTAGGAATGGGGTGAGGTCGATGGTAGATAATCTGAGGTTGAAGTTTTTGGGGTTAGGGGAAGAAACTACTGAGTCAGGTAAAGTGTTCCAGGCATTGACCACTCTGTTGCTGAAGTCGAATTTTTTTGCAATCAAGTTTGGAGCACACACTGCTAATCTTGGAGCAAGAGTCTGCAACTGACAAGATCAATCAGATCCTCATGGAAGATAGTGCCCAGATGTGCTTCTTTCCTGTTACTAATTTGTTATTCTGGCAGATCCATTTATTGAGGATTTGACCAAACAAAATGTGTTATGGAGACAGTGAAAGGGAGCATAAATGAGGAACATCAAAACTGAACACACCATCTCTCTATTCATTTGATCCCAATTATGTTAACATAATGGTCATGCTGAGCCCAAAAGAGTTCTTTTCAAGAAACTTCAAAAGAATGCATGCAACAATGAAGACAAATAAATGGAACGGTTTTATTATGCCTTCTATTGTACTTAGTCCAGTCATTCTATTAGGCATGGTAGTCTATTCATTTGGCTGTGTTCCATTAAGTTTTATGTGCACAGAACTGAGAGGTGACCATGTGATTTATTGGGGAAAATATTGGATTCTAGATGCTATGAAAGTGTGCACACAATTCAATTTTGATTTGTTTCTCTGATTGAAGAGGTTAGTTCTAACCAATCTTAACAAAATCCTTTATGCCTCTTCCCATATGATTTGGAATCACTCCATCTACATAGACACCCCCACTCCCAACATAAAAAGGTAGGGCAAATATGGTAGGAAATAGACGATGAAATTGCCAGGAGGTTTCAAGATTCCTGTGCTGAATAAAAAGCTCATTGTGGTAAACACTCTAGCCAATTTGGATTTACATTTGATCCAGAAAGCAATTACTTGTTTTCAAATAGCTTAATCCCAAAATATGTTTTCTTGTTTAATTCTTTTAAAGTTGATTTGGGACAGAAGCAAGATTAGGTATATTAGATCTAGGCTGGAAAAATTCATATTATTATATGACAAATAAGAAACTTTACTGATATGCCTAATTATGGTACTATAGTTAGATGTATATTTTCATGCCTAGCTAACAAAGCTGTGGTACATCAAGGAAATATTTATAATTTTAGGTAGTACCTTCCTAGTTCACAGCATATGCTTGTGTATATACGCAACTAGACCTCCATGTAATTGCTAACATAACAAATGAAATTCTCCAACAAAATCACCAAAGCTGGATTCTATCACAAGAAACATGAGTTAAAAAGCTTATGTAGATAATTCTTGTATGATTTTCAGCTTCTTTAAGAAGACAGAGTTTTTCTCCCAACCTGTTAGCTTTCACATGAACTCCTAGAATTGTCAGTCCACCTGGCTAGGAATTTGGAAAAATTCCATCTCAACATTTTTTTTTTCCAAGCTGAGAAATGCTACTTTAAGAGTTTCCGGTGGCAGGAACTATACAAATTTGGTACATGATTATCAACATTCTGAATCTAGAAATGGAGCTGAACTCTTTAGAAATAAATTCTAAAGATACACTTCCCATTCATCATGTCATTAGAATCACTAGCTAAGTAGTCACATACATATATGCAACCCACAATTAACAAAAAAAACTGGCATAACCTACAGTTCTATCATCTATAAGGGATGTGGAACAAAACAAATGAAAGGGTATAATTAATTTGCCGGTTGATTGCTTCAAGTCAACTATAATTTGCTCAGCGCTTCCCTAACATTCTTCGCTCACTAAGAGTTTAAATATGGTAGAGTTTGGGGTTTGAGGGGAGGGGTTCACCTGTGATATGGAGAACCATTTCGAAGATTTGATTTGGAAATGGAAGGTTGTCTAATTTCACTGTATTTCTATGGAGCTGTTTAAGGAAATGTAGCATGCTATCTCAGGAGGGGGAGAAAATTGGTAGGAAGCAATAATATGTAAAAAGCTGAGGAGAAGGTATGATATGTCACATTTGTCATTCATCTGTATGTAGAAATTCCACAAGGCTCTTTAAGAGAACAATGAAGCATTCCCACTATATGATATAAAAGCATGGAGCTTTCAAACATACAGCCCTGGGAAAAGGTGGCTTACCTGGGAGGCAGAGATCTAGAATGAAAGAAGATAGTTAAAAAAGAGCAAGCACCCAGAGCAATTCAATATTGCAAAAAGAAATTGATGAGAGAAAGGGAATGATTAAAATCTATTGGGATTCCTTTAAAGTTTGTTTGGGAAATAGGAAAGTTGAAATTAAGGATCCAGAGAAAAAGGGATTATACGTCTGGCCCCAAGAGCCAAGAAAGATGCATAGAATTACTTCTGAGCAGTTTTCTTTATAAACAGAAATCTTGCCAAACTAAAGCAACTGCTTGCCTCATTAAAGATCTGAAAATTACTAGGAATAAGCCATCTTAATTCTTCTTCTTCTTCTTCTTCTTCTTCTTCTTCTTCTTCTTCTTCTTCTTCTTCTTCTTCTTCTTCTTCTTCTTCTTCTTCTTCTTCTTCTTCTTCTTCTTCTTCTTCTTCTTCTTCTTCTTCTTCTTCTTCCGCTATCTTAACTCTCTTTCTCCTGGCCAAATTGCCTGAACTTTGCTATATCTTGGCACTCTGGAATGCAGCCCCTCTCTTCTGGAAATCCAGACTACATTCCACCACATTATGTTCCTTCTTAGATTAGAAAGGCAAATACTACCTTTGGCTT
The DNA here is from genome assembly GCA_023053685.1 of Diadophis punctatus similis. Classification (NCBI taxonomy): domain Eukaryota; kingdom Metazoa; phylum Chordata; class Lepidosauria; order Squamata; family Dipsadidae; genus Diadophis; species Diadophis punctatus. Next base: position 155,588,018 of record JALIGW010000001.1, read on the forward strand.
TTGAGTGACACACTAAGGTAAGGTGACCAGACGTCCCGCTTTTGGCGGGACAGTCCCGCTTTTGAATAATTTGTCCCGCGTCCCGCGGCGTTTCAAAAAAGTCCCGCTTTTTAAAATTTGAATTTGCCCTGCAGGGTGAAATCCTGCCGGTTCAGCCGGGCCAGTCGTTCGGCGTAGAGCCAATGGAACTGGTGGTGGTCGCGGCACGGGGCTTCTCCCGCCCGCTTCCCCCGCCCGGCTGGATGCCGCCATTCGGGTTATTTTGCCCTCTGTGCATGCGCAGAACGCTTTGCGCATGCGCAGAGGACAAAATAGCCCAAATGTCGGCATCCAGCCAGGCGGGGGAAGCGGGCGGGAGAAGCCCCGCGCCGCGACCACCGCCAGTTCCATCGGCTCTACGCCGAACGACTGGCCTGGCCGAACCGGCAGGATTTCACCCCTCTGCGGCGACGAACAGGTAAGCCTGCGCCAGGCTGCGCTGAAGGGGGGTGTTTGGGGGGGGTGCACAAAGCTTCAGGATAAGAGAGATGGACCCCTCCCGTCTTGCTCCCCTAGAAACCCCCCCCCGTCAATGGTGTCCCGCTTTATAAAAAATAAAATCTGGTCACCTTACACTAAGGGATGCACTCCAAAAATGAGTTGGGACATTTCCTATATTTTTAAGCCCCCCCCCCTCTTTTATCAGACATAAACAGTCACAATTCAAATGCAACTTTAGGTGGGGCTCTAAGGAACACATTCAAAGTTTTTAGACCCCATGAGACCTTGGAGATTCAGTTGTGAATCCCATCCCATTTGAGTGAAAATCATCCTAGGATTTAGCAGACATCCCCTGACCTGTTGTGATAAAATCACAAAAGACAACTTAATGATAAAGAACTTAGATCGTATATTCCATTGTTCCCATTGCACAGCATCACATCAGGGGTGAACAAACTATGGCTCTTTGAGGACCTGTGGACTTCAACTCCCAGAATTCCTGAGCCAGCCATGCATGCATGGCTGGCTCAGGAATTCTGGGAGTTGAAGTCCACAGGTCCTCAAAGAGCCATAGTTTGCCCACCCCTGACATAGCTCAACTGAGTAATGCCTTAGATTTCTGAAAGAAGAACTCTGTTCCCCTCCATTCTCAGAATCAGAATCAGCTACCTTCCCATAAAGTTTGGCTGTATCATTCTCTCAAAGGCCAAATACTGGTATGGTCTCTCAAAAGCTTTTAATAACTACAACAACCTAGAATAGTTTTTTATGATTGCAGTTTTGAAACACATAAATGGAGGCACTAATTTTTGGAGATGGATACACAAAGAACAAGAAGCCGTGGTAATAGTAAACACCTCTGCAGCACAACAATGTAAATGTGAAAAGGACAAGATCTGCCTGCCTTTCTTTCACTTATTTTTATTGGCAGTAGAACCATTGGCAATGAAAATATGTCAAGAGGATAAAATGCCAGGAGTTAAATTAGAAACTCAACGACATAAACTAGAATTATATGTTGATGAAGTTGTGCCCACAGTTAGCCAGTCGGAGGACTCTTTAGCATTGTTAATGGATATATGCAACAATAAAACAGAGCTCTGTGTCAGGTTTTCAGATTAATAAAGATAAAACTCAGGAAACACGACAGAGGAGGAAAAACAACATCTGCATCAAAAATGGGGTTCAGCACTTTTGCAAAAAAAAAAGATCAAATATGTAGGAATTTATTTGACAAAAAAAAAATAAAGATCTGTTTAGAAATACCGTATTTTTCGGAGTATAAGACGCACTGGAGTATAAGACGCACCTTAGTTTTTGGGGAGGAAAATAGGGGGGGGGGAAATCTGCCTACCAGGTATTCATCTGGCTAACGTCCTTAGTCTAGTCAGCTTCAGCATATTATTTTATCCCCTGGTTAGGACTTTAAAAAAACCTTCTTCGGAGAGAGTAACAATGAAAGAGCCTGCAAGCCAGTAAGAGCTGGGAAGATCGTTAGCACCTGGTTAGGGCTAGAAAAAAAATTATTCGGAGCAAGTAGAGCAATGAAAAAAACCCTGCAAAGACTTAGGGCTGGAAAAACTTCTTCTTCTTCGGAGAGAGTAACAATGAAAAAGCCTGCAAGGTAAGAGCTGGGAAGATTGTTAGCAGCTAGTTAGGGCTGGAAAAAAAGCTTCGAAAAAGCTACATTCAGAGTATAAGACGCACCCAAATTTCAGCCACTTTTAGGGAGGGAAAAGGTGCATCTTATACTCAGAAAAATACAGTAATTTATAGATTTGAATAATACACCTTTAGACATTTTAAGATGGAGAAGACTAAAATTGTAGTGGTTAATTTCAGCCATTAAAATGAATAGTGTACCAAGGCTTAATGTTCCAAATAATTTCAATGAATATTGAAGACAAAGAATTAAGTGACTGGCAAGTAATAAATTATATATTGTATAGCTTTTTTAAAAAAAAATTGAGGTGCATTCAGTCATGTGAAATATCCCACTCATATCTTGCATGTAGTAGTACAATCTAGATCCAGATTTATCACATGCTTCTACAAGCAGGAGATCGCATGCTAATTACTGTTCATGTAGAAATCAAGCAACAAATATTTCATAAGGCCTAACCTTGGAACAGGCAGCTTTATTACTCTGAAAATTGCATCTGAAACACAATGAACTCTAATAGGCTGTGTCTGATTGAGCTTTCAGCAAGAACACTCTGTAAATCCCTTAAAGCCCATTGAAGCCCAAAGTTTCCCTTGATTTACGCCACCAGGAAACTCTGTTTTAAGTTATTCACCCATAAAGGAACGCGGAGCTTTGTGTATTATACTGTACCAATCACTGTAAGTCTATGGTGTCTATAGACTCTAAGACAGAAATACCACAAGTACATTATAAATAATGACAAATGAGGGCTGCTTGCTCAACAATTAACCAGAAATTAGTTTGAGGCAAATTTATCCAAGCGGAGACATCATGAGTGATTCTTGAGTCTCTTTCAGTCTTGGAGTTCCAAATATTCACAAACAAAAACTAATCATTTTCTCTGATTAACTATTCAGTTTAACAGAGTATACTGACATTAAAAGTTTCTCTGTGTAAGTATGCTCATGTGTGTAGCCTATAGATGTAAGACATGCCATCCACTTTGATAGAAAATTACCATGTAATTATTTTTACTTGCAAAGTAATCACTGTTTGCACTCTGTTGTTGTACTGAATATATGTGCTTAAATGCATACAGCTAAACAGATAATTGAGAGCCAGTTTGGTGTACTGGTTAAGGCATCAGGCTAAAAACAGGGAAAGTGTGAATTCTAGTCCTACTTTAGGCACAAAGCCAGTGGGATACTCTTGGGCTAGTCACTTTCTCTCAGCCCTGGGAAGGTGGCAAGGGCAAACCACTTTTGAAAAGACTTGCCAAGAAAACTGCAAGGACTTGTCCAGGCAGTCTCCAAGAATTGGATGAGATTGAATGGAAGTTTTATTTTTTAAAAAAATTCTTACACCATGTGGGTATATCTATCTACCGGGGGCGGGTAATTTTTTTTACTGCCACTCTGTGGGCGTGGCTTATTTTGTGGGTGTGGCTTGCCAGCCATGTGACTGGGTGGGTGTGGGCCTTGGGAGCTTGGCAGCGGCCGGAGAAACAGGGGGGCAATGCCCACCCACAAAGCAGCCTCCCGCAGTGGGAGCAGCAAGACCGCGGCAGCGGTTCTTCTAGGAGGCTCCGTCCAGCCTGAATGCTTCTCCCCATTCGATGATCCTAGGCTCCTGCCGCCCGTTCCCCCTCCCCTCAGCAGCTCGAGAAGCCTCAAACATGTGAAAATGCCTAGGATTATCACCGTGCGTTCGTGCCTTCTCGGACTGCTGAAGGGAGGGGAACGGAGATAGCTCCTGCCACCCGTTCTTTCAGCATCTCACATGCTCCCTCAGCCATTCTCCCCTGCTTAGACTCACTGTGGGGTAGGAAAGCAGTGCATGTGCAGTGCCGGAAGCTCGGCTTCTGGGCATGTGCAGAAGAAATTTTTTTTTAAATTAAAAATAATTTTTAAAAAATGGCAGCGCCCAGGCACCAGCAACCGACCGCACCAGTACTGTGACGTCACCAGCGGGCCGCTACCGGTGCTATAGAGTGGACCGCACCGGTAGGAACCCACCACTGCTATCTACCCATTCATCCATCTTGGGTCAAAGTCTGAGTGCACCAACATGAGCCAGGAAGGAAGGAAGACCTGGCAATAGCTATGTGCCCTCCATAGTGATTGCAAGGAAAGGAAAAATTAAATATTAAACTGCCTAATTCAACGGGAGAATGCAGAAAATAGGATTTATTTGTGAGGGGAGGAAAACTGGAGTCTGATTAAATAGGTCTCAGAAGGATAGTAGGCCCTAAAAGCTACATGAACCAAAGTTTTAGACAGGAAGATTGCAAAGTATATCAGAACTATTTGCAATTTTGCTGAGCTGTTGCTGTGAAATGTGATTTTGCAAAGTATGTAGTTTTGAGATATATTTGGAATTAGAACATTGAAACTGTGAGAAATAGGGAACTGAAACTAAAAGATGGCAGAGGTTTGAGATTTGAGTTTTGAGAAGAGCCAAAGTGGCGCAGCGGTTAGAGGACTGCAGGCCACTTTAGCTGACTGTGATCCGCAGGTCAGTGGTTCAAATCTCATTGGCTCAAGGTTGACTCAGCCTTCCATCCTTCCGAGGTAGGTAAAATGAGGACACAGATTGTTGGGGGCAATATAAATATACCGTATTTTTCGGAGTATAGGACGCACCGGAATATAGGACACACCTAGATTTTAGAGGAGGAAAACAAGGAAAAAAGTATTCTGAACCAAATGGTGTAGTAATATATTATTTAATAAAATACCAGTGTAGCAGAATACTTTTTACAACCATGTACACTTTTTACAACCATGTACACTTTTTACAACCATATACACTTTTTACAACCATGTACACTTTTTACAACCATGTACACTTTTTACAACCATATACACTTTTTACAAACTTCAAACTTGACAGCTTTAAGACTTGTGGACTTCAATTCCCAGAATTCCTCCTCCAGTCATGCTAGCTCAGGAATGGGAGTTAAAGTCCACAAGTCTTAAAGTTGCCAAGTTTGAAGAGCCCTGGGTTAGGGGTGGCAAGGGTCTTCAAACTTGGCAAGTTTAAGACTTGTGGACTTCAACTCCCAGAATTCCTCCTCCAGTCATTCCTGAGATAGCATGACTGGAGGAAGAATTCTGGGAGTTGAAGTCCACAAGTCTTAAACTTGCCAGGTTTGAAGACCCTTGCACTCCTAACGCAGGGGTCTTCAAACTTGGAAGTTGGTCTTCAAAGTTGTGGGTTCGCTTTGGGCAGCAGCAGCGGCAGCGGCTCCTTACCTGCCTCAGGAGCACGCTTCGGCCAGCAACAGCGGCAGGGACTTTCCTGTGATCCAGGGGCGGCGGCGGCTTTCCCTTGGTCTGGCTGCGGTGAGCATCGGCGGCGGGCGGTGGCGGAAAGCGGCGGCAGGAAGCGGCGGTGGAAAGCGGTGACGGGCATCAGCGGTGGGAAGCGGCGGCAGCCATCGGCGACGGAAAGCGGCAGTGGGAAGCGGTGGCGGAAAGCGGCGGCAGGAAGCGGCGGTGGGAAGTGGCGGCGGAAAGTGGTGGCGGGCATCAGCGGTGGGAAGCGGCGGCAGCCATCGGTGGCGGAAAGCGGCGGTGGGAAGCGGTGGCGGAAAGCGGCGGCGGAAAGCGGTGGCGGAAAGCGGCGGCAGGAAGTGGCGGCGGGAAGCGGCGGCGGAAAGTGGTGGCAGGCATCAGCAGTGGGAAGCGGCGGCAGCCATCGGCGGTGGTGGGAAGCGGCGGCGGAAAGCGGTGGCGGGCATCAGCGGTGGGAAGCGGCGGGGGCATTGGCGGCGGCAGGAAGCGGCGGGGGGCATTGGCGGTGGGCATTGGCGGCGGGAAGCAGCAGCGGGAAGCAGCGGCGGGAAACAGTGGCGGCCAGTGGCGGTGGCCAGCGGCGGCGGCCAGCGGTGGCTGTTACATCCGGAGTATAAGACGCACCCAGTTTTTGACCCTCTTTTGGGGGGTAAAAAGGTGCGTCTTATACTCCGAAAAATACGGTACATTGCTTACTGGTGTAAATCGCTTAGAGAGTGCTTGCACTGTGAGGCGGTATACAAATCTCACAAATAAATAAAATAAATAAATGTACACGGGTATATGTGGAGACTGCATGTCACTAAGACAGAACAAGGAAGTAAGTTGTGAAATGCGTGCAGAAAAGTATAAAAAGAATGTGTTGGGATGAGTTCAGCGCCTCTGGCCAGTAGCTAATCCTAGCTGGATTTAGCTATGTCAGTGGACCTTATTGCAATAAGTTGTTGATGTAAGTTGTATATTAATGATGGCTTTTTCTCATGTTTTCAATTACTCATGAATAAATCCTCTGAATCCCAAAGTAAGATTTATTGTTTGTGGTTTGCCTGTGTTTCCTTTTTTTTGCTGGAAATGGGCATAAATGAAGTTGAACAGAGGCAAAGATTTTGGGAAGAGGAAGAACATACGGATGGCAAGTGATAGTTAAGTAGCCCCAGCCCAAAAGGTTAGGTAATGGAAGGGGAATAGAACGAGGAAAGGAAGCTATTTGGAAAAGTGAAGAGAAAAAAAATGAGACAGAGAAAACTAGTTCAAGAACATATATAAGACCCTCAGAATTCCTGTGCCAGTTGCTCAGCTTGAGGTACCCTGGCTTAATTTAAAATTCTTATAGTACAGGAATATAATATCCAGTTGCATGTAGATTGTTTCCTAATGATACTACAAACACTATAAAAGTTCACAGTTAGACTGTTGCAGGGTATTCTTTCTTACTGGACGACCAGGAAGAAAGAAAAGGTACCCCTAGAACTCCTCTATTGGTGGAAGGATTGGCAGCAAACTTGATGAGAATAAATGTTGACAGAGATTGGAAAATATTCAACTTGGGAAATTTCTGGAGAATTCAACTATCGTACTGAGGACTGGCTTCAATGTTATATATGAAACTTCTGAATCCAGGACATTAGCTGAAGTTAAAACCAAAGCATCAAATTTAATATGTTTCTTTTTTTTTTCTTAGTCTTCAACTAGAATAGATTTGGATAACCATCTAGTCAATTTGTATGATGGGCACAACTCAGTCAAGGCATATCTTGATTAATTTCTACCAAAATGAACTGGCTTAAGTTAGCTGCGCTTATTCTATTTTATTTATTTATTTATTTATTTATTTATTTATTTATTTATTTATTTATTTATTTATTTATTTTATTTTTGTCAAGTACGTGTTGGTAATATACATAGATATAGCATTGTTTATATACATAAAATGAGTACTGATAAGAGGGAACATTAGGACAGGGACGGTAGGCACGCTGGTGCGCTTATGCACGCCCCTTACTGACCTCTTAGGAATCAGGTGAGGTCAACAGTGGACAGTCTAAGGGTAAAGTTTTGGGGGTTTGGTGACGAAACCACAATGTCAGGTAGTGAGTTCCAGGCATTTACCACTCTGTTGCTAAAGTCGTATTTTCTACAGTCAAGTTTGGAGCGGTTCACTTTGAGTTGTATCTGTTGTGTGGTCGTGTATTGTTGTGGTTGAAGCTGAAGTAGTCATTGACAGGAAGGACGTTGTAGCAGATAATTTTATGAGCTATGCTTAGTGAAAGCTAACTTTTCTCAAATGGTTCCATGTTTCTGTAGATAACTTGTAACTGAAGACCAGAGTTTAGTAACACAGCATCTTAACATTTTTAAAGTTTGTAAAAGGAGCAAGGCTTGTAAATAATTAAGTTTAGAAGTAATGGAGCTAAAATGTTTTTCCCCTCTCTTTTGAAATTTGTTTGCACTGTTTTGTTCTAGTTCCTCCCTTGTTTTGGATTCAGCCTTTTGCATGCCACTTAACTGCCAAAGGAAATTTTTCCCAGAAAGAAAGGTTGCCCATCCCCATTTTACATGGAAAGAATAAAAAAGAAATGTTCAACAAAAACAGCAGTATAAAAAAAATAAACATTATAAAAAGCCTCTTGTGATTTTTTTTTTAAGAATAAAGTGTATTTGATCTCTTCAAAAGAATGCCGGAGAAAACAAGATCAAATTTTCATTTAGAAACTTCTCATTCAGCTTGGGAGAAAATAGGAGGTTATAAGATGGGGCCGTAAAAATCTGTTAACCTCCCCACCCGCCATTCAAAAAGAAAAGAAACAGGCAGCCCATTTAACAAAAGTCCAGTCATGCAAATTTGGTGAATTAGAAATAGAATTAGAATGAATGTCCCAAAGGTGCTTTTTTCAGGAGGCAACTGGACTTGTTTTTTCTTTTGAAGACATTTCGCTTCTCATCCAAAAAGCTTCTTCAGCTCTGACTGGGTGGTGGGGAATGGAAGGATTTATATTCCTTGCAGACATCCAGGTCAGACAGCTGGTCATCTGCATTCTTTTAGAGAGTCGTTGAGGCCACTTGGAGGTTTATCTGTGTCCTCGGGATCACCTGAGTAGTGCAAATGGGTTTGGACCCTTTATTTATTTATTTGTTTGTTTGTTTGTTTGTTTGTTTGTTTGTTTTTGTCAAGTACGTGTTGGTAATATACATACATATAACATTATTTATATACATAAGATGGGTACTGATAAGAGGGAACATTAGGACAGGGACGGTAGGCACGCTGGTGCACTTATGCACGCCTCTTACTGACCTCTTAGGAATCGGGTGAGGTCAACAGTAGACAGTCTAAGGGTAAAGTTTTGGGGGTTTGGTGACGAAACCACAATGTCAGGTAGTGAGTTCCAGGCATTTACCACTCTGTTGCTAAAGTTGTATTTTCTACAGTCAAGTTTGGAGCGGTTCACTTTGAGTTTGTATCTGTTGTGTGCTCGTGCATTGTTGTGGTTGAAGCTGAAGTAGTCGTTGACAGGAAGATGTTGTAGCAGATAATTTTATGAGCTATGCTTAGGTCGTGCCGAAGGCGACGTAGTTCTTGGAGTTCTCCCTTCTTGGAATCCAGTTGCCTGGACTCTTTAGAAATCCAGTTGCCTCCTGAAAAAGCACCTTTGGGACAACAATGTTTCTTGGCTGAACGACTGGCCCGAGTCATATGCTAGAATGGGACTTGGTGTAGATTTAGTCTTCTAGAATGGAATAGGTGTAATTCTTAGCAGCACTGTGAATAATGAGATCTGGATTTATTTATTAAAAGGAAAAATCTAGAGTTCATACAAAATACTATGGTCCTTGTTGACTAATGCCATATGTGCTTTTCACATATTTCACATTTTCATCATCATATAGTGATGATGCTTCCGAAGCATATCAGAATGATAGCAAAAATCGGTGTCATTTGTGCATGAATAAGCAATTGTTGCCATTCCTAAAACTAGGAGAAGCTGAAGAACCAGTTATGAGATGCACTACCAGGACTTTTATTTTATTTCAATACTTCAATCAGAATAATTCTTTAAAGATAAAAAAGATGACATTACCATGTGAAGTGTTGACTTATTGCAAGGGAGGGGTGCAAATAAAATGGAATGAGTTCGCATCCATAAACAGAAGCATTTCTACTTCATTGAGTTATCAAATGTTTTTATAGAGGTAGATCCAAAATCTGGGTTCCAGGGACAGGAGGATCCTGATCTACAAGAGGAATGGTCTTGATAGCAATGGCACTTAGACTTATATACCACTTCACAGTGCTTACAGCCCTCAAAGCGGTTTACAGAGTCAGCATATTGCCTCCTGACAATCTGAGTCCTCATTTTACTTGGAAGGATGGAAGGATGAGTCAGCCATGAGCCAGTGAGGATCGAACCATTGGCAGTGGGCAGAATTAGCCTGCAAACCTGCATTCTAAACAACCATCACAGCTGTTTCCCCCTAATGAAAGGGGAAATAATGTCCATTCAGATTTCCATCTTTCTCTACAGTTTCCTATGCTCTTTTGAAGGACAGAGGACTCTGCAGAACAGCAGAGGAGATGGCAGCGGGGACTGCAAAATGAAGAAGAGATGTTAAACAGACATATGGTGCTAAACATAAAACAAAGAAGTAGCATGCAGTTTTGACCATTTGCAAGTAAAAACAAGAACAAAGAAGAAAACTATTGGGGAAGACAAATATAACGGGAGGAAAGACAATTGGACATTTATGGTCGATGCTTTAAACAAAGTATAAATATACGTGTGTATGTGCCTTTGCCATTTGCTGAATCAACAATCTCCTCTCGGCAGACTTAAAATTAAAAACAGTGGTTTACATTCCACCGAGATTGTTATCAAGAAAGTTCTGAGGCATTTCTTGGCAGTAATAAAAAAATAATAATTATATAGCCATTTCCAATTATGAAAGCAATTTAAAGGATTGGCAGTTTTTCTAGTTTGCCTCATGCAATTTAGCTCTCCCTGGGATTTTTTTTTTACTATTCCTAAACACTGAGCTACTTGGAGAGCAATCAGTAAGCAGAACTCATTCTGATATCTAAAAACAGAAAGAAAATTGTAGTTGGCTTATAAATAGAATTCTCTCTCTTTTTTTTTTACCCACAAGAACAATTTTATGGATTTTATAGGATCTGTACTGATTGCTGGAATTGACTGAGGTATACTGCATTTTCTTTTGCTAAAATTCAAGTTGATTACCCCAGCTTTTTCAAACAGCATGCCCTCCAAATAGGATTACAATGTTCATAATTTCCATAAAATGATTATGAGAATTATAGGTAATACATCTGGAGAATATTAAGTTTGAAGAGACTTATTCACTGCATTTATTGTTGCTATTCTTATTGTTGCTATCCTTCTGCTCTTTCTTCTTTGCAATATCATTTTGATTGCTGTAATTGATTTGTTCAGTTACAACGTTGTATGTTTGTATCCTTTTCTGTTTTTTTTAGTTTTGTTCTTGTCTGTATTTTTCAGGCCAGGCTTATTTACCTCTCCCTCCAAATCTACTCTGATTGGGGTTTTCAAATATAAATTAATAATCAAACAAACAACCTAGTTGTCAAAGTTCCGACTAGTGATCCCAGGCAAATCAGATCTCCGAGGCCACAAGTTTCCTCAAAGAACTTCTTTATTGGGTACATCATATCGGCACACTTAGTGGAAAACCAATTCTGAATCTTTCCCGCGGTTTTAGCATACCGTATTTTTCGGAGTATAAGATGCACCTTTTTCCTCCCTAAAAGTGGCTGAAAATTTGGGTGCGTCTTATACTTTGAATGTAGCTTTTTTTTTCCAGCCCTAACTTGGTGCTAACAGATCTTCCCAGCTCTTACCTTGCAGGCTTTTTCATTGTTACTCTCTCCAAAGAATGTTTTTCCAGCCCTAAGTCTTTGCAGAATTTTTTTTCATTGCTCTACTTGCTCCGAATAAGTTTTTTTCTAGCCCTAACCAGGTGCTAACTATCTTTCCAGCTCTTACTGGCTTGCAGGTTTTTTCATTGTTATTCTCTCAGAAGAAGGTTTTTTTAAGTCCTAACCAGGAGATAAAATAATGTGCTGAAGCTGCTCCAAATAAGTTTTTTTCTAGCCCTAACCAGGTGCTAATGATCTTCCCAGCTTGCATGCTCTTTCATTGTTACTCTCTCAGAAGAAGGTTTTTTAAAGTCCTAACCAGGGGATAAAATAATGTGCTGAAGCTGACCAGACTAAGGACACTAGCCAGATGAATACCTGGTAGGCAGATTGTTTTCCCCTATTTTCCTCCCCAAAAACTAAGGTGCGTCTTATACTCCGGTGCGTCTTATACTCCGAAAAATACGGTAATTAAATCCAGCAATAACCACTTCCCCAAGTGTCACTGGTCACATTGGCCAATTAAGTTAACTGGCGGGCTCCTCAGCCACACTCCTCCTCCTCCCATCACCTGGGAGATGACCTTGGTTCCCAAGAGAAAGATCTAGGTTGTGTCTAGTAAGGCATTCCAATTTCC